>CAUYUJ010017283.1:474446-606946 GCA_963575745.1 Prorocentrum cordatum
CCTCTTCGGGTCCACACGCACCGCACCGACCTTCCGAGCTGCCTCCAGCCGTGATGACGAGCGCCCCCCCGAAGGCGACGATCATCACCAAATCTTAAGCGAGATGGCATGGCGCCATCACGCCGCAGCTTGTCCGCTGCGCTGGAAACGACGGCTCCTGCACGCGGCCTTCCGCGGGCCGCTTCCACGCGAATGTCGGCACAGTTGAAGCCGTCTTTCTGCGTCGCTCAGCTGCCGTTGTCGCACCCCGCCCTCTTCCGACTGAGCGAGGTGGAGCGAGCCTCTTTTCCGCCAGGGCAGGCGGCCGCCGAAGAGCCCGGGGGTCCCCCGCAAGTCCCTCCGCACGGCTCTCGGCCGAGGCGGGCGCCAGCGTACAGCCCGTGCCAGAGGGGGAGCAGCCACGCGGCGGGAGGCTCTCCCTTATGCCCCCCTTGAGGGCCGACGTCGGTGTCCGAAGGTGCCCCCTGGACCTCCCTCTCCTCCTCCTTTACCTCCTCCTCCGCCCGCCTCCTCCTCCGCCTTGAAGGCGGAGGAGGCGGGCGGAGGATGATGATGATGAGGAGGAGGAGGCGAAGGAGGAGGAGGAGGGGGAGGAGGAGAAGGTGAAGGAGGAGGAGGAGGAGGAGGAACGAGAAATTTCCCCTCCTCCTCCAACCTAGTCGTCCTCCTGCTCCTCCTGCTCCCTCCGGGGGGCATAGAGTGGGGGCCGATTACCTCCACTCCCCGGACCTCTCCAGGGGGGTAGGGCCTGACCAGGATCTCGAGGCTAGCCCAGGCGTGGTGACAAGAGAAGGGTTGATTCAAGGGCCTCACAGAGGACGAGCTGGCATGAAGAACGACACGCTCCTCCTCCTCCTCCTCCTCCTCCTCCTCCTCCTCCTCCTCCTCCTCCTCCTCCTCTCTCCTCCTCCTCCTCCTCACTCCTCTTCCTTCTCTTCCTCCTCCTCCTTCTCTTCCTATTCTTCTCTTCCCCTTCCTCCTCCTCCTCCTCCTCCTCCTCGCCCTCCTCGCCCTCCTTCTCCCCCTCCACCTCCCTGAGGGCGACCTCGGGCGGGCAAGCAGAGGAGGCACCTCGCACCTCCCTCCTCTGGACCCCCGGTCGGCAGCACCGGGGCACGAGGGAAGGGCAGCGGCATCGGCATGCTGTTCCTCCTCGGACCTCCGCCTCCTCCTCCTCCTCCTCCTCCTTTGTATTCCCTTCCTAGTCCTCCTCCTATTCCTCTCCTAGTCCTCCTCCTCCGTCCTCCTCCTCCTCCTCTCCTATTTCCTCCTTCTCCTCCTCCTCCTCCTCCTCCTCCTCCTCCTCCTCCTCCTCCTCCTCCTCCTCCTCCTCCTCCTCCTCCCCCCGGCGTGCTCCTCCCCTGCTCTGCCGCTGCGCGTCCCGCTGCTGCTGCAACTGGTCCTGCACGTCGCCTCGGGCGGCACGTGCACCTTCCGTGCCCCTCTCGGGTCCCGTGGGGCCCCTTCAGGAGGATGGCGGGGAGGGGGGGCGGACAAGTTAGGTGCGCTCGCGTCAACATCTGACATCCTACCCCTCCCTCCCATCCCTTACCATGGCGCTGATTTTCTCTATCCGCGGACGCGTGTCGTAGCGGACCTGTGGCTCCGCGCGCGTGTGCGTAGTGGGTGGTGGTGCGCGTGCGTGCGTGCGTGTGTGCGTGGTTGTGGTTGTTGTGGTGGTGGTGTGTATGTGTGTGTGTGTGTGTGTGTGCGTGTGTGCGCGTGTGCTGTGGTGTGACGTGGTGTGGCGTCTTGGTGGTTTGGTGGTGGGCCAGGTGCGTACGTGCGTGATGGCGGTGGTGGTGGTGGCGGTGGTGGTGTGTGTGTGTGTGTGTGTGTGTCTGTGTGTGTGCGTGTGTGTGCGTGTGTATGTGTGTGTGTGCGTGTGTGCGTGCGTGCGTGTGTGTCTGTGTGTGCGCGCGTGTGATGTGGTGTGACGCGGTGTAGCGTGGTGGTGGTGGGTGGGGTGGTGCGGTGGTGGTGGCGGTGCGCGGTGGTGGTGCGCGTTCGTGCGTGCGTGCGTTGGTGGGTGGAAGTGGCGGTGGGTGTGCGTGCGGCGTGGCGGGGCGTGGTGCGGCGCGGTGGTGGCGGGCGGATGAGCGCGCGAGAAAGAGGCCCGCGCTGGGGCGAGAACGCCATCCTGAACGACGGAGGCAAAACACCGATCCGAAAATGAGGCCCGCGCTGCAGCGGGAGCACGATTCGGAACGATTCGGAAGCAGAAATGAGGCCGGCGCCTCAGCGAGAGCAGCATTTTGAAAAAAACGCAGGCGAAAACCCAACTCCCGGGAATCCTGTGTGTAAAAAACAGTACGCGGGGGAGGTCGGCTACTCCCAGCACGCCATCAGGGGAAGAGGGAGAGTAGTATTCATATTGAGTAATTGTCGAGGGGGGGAGGGGCGGACGAGGGGGGGAGGGGGGGGGGGCGGACGAGGGGGGGAAGGGAGGGGGGAATGTGCACCTTTCGTGCCCCTCTCGGGTCCCAGGGGGCCCCTTCAGGAGGATGGCGGGGAGGGGGGGCGGATGCCTGGTTGGGCTGGGGTGGTACGAGTTTATAGTTTGGACGGACGGTGGGGCTTAATCATCTGTACACTGCACCACGTCAGAGGTGAGGTGCTACCCTCGCATGTGTTGCACCCCCCATTACTCGACGCCCGATCGTCGTGGCCTCAAGGGGTCCAGGGGGGGTTGTCACACCACGGGAGCTGGCACGTGCTGTACTCAGGCGCCTCGGCTGAAGTAGCAGCAGCAGCAGCACATATGGGGAGCAACGGCGAGCAGACCTTGGGAAAGAAAGAGAAACCATGATGTATAACGAGACCGCCGTCAAGGATGGGCACATGTCGTAACAGCACCGTGCGTCCTTCTTTTCTGGCCATCCTTCGCGCGGTGTCGGCTTCCCTGGCCCAAGGGTGCCCTTGGCGGCTGGCCCAAAGGTTTAGCAGCTATCGCAACCGATGCCGCATAGGTTTTGCAAACCACGTTGCGTGTGGGAGGGTGCGATGGCTGCGTGAGCAGTGGCGTTGGCAACTCAAGAGCTGACAAACATCAGTTGCGCCACGTTGGTTGCACCACGTAGGTTGCACCATATAACTTGCTTCTCTTAGTTTGTACAACGTATACTCTCCTTTTAAAAGGGTATTGAGATCTACCCCCCCTGGATTTAACAGTACCCGGTTTCGAATTGCAAGGTATATACGGTTCTGCCTCATCGTCCATCCGACATCTGATGCCATATTATCCCGCCCAAGCCAGTATCGCAACCTCATCCTCTGCGAAACAAGTATGTGTGCGCACTCGTTTATCAAGCATCATCAATTTGCAATAAGCCCCTGCCAACACACATGATACGGAAAGCACACGCGCGCGTCGTCGCGCGCGCTTGGTGGAATCCTTCAAAAACCTTGGGTTTCGTGAGGGTATCAAAATCGAGTGTCCCGAAAACAAGGAATTATTAACGGCGTGGAACTCCCCATATGTGCATCGATTTGCACGGAACCGTCCGCCAGGAATGTGTGGACGCAAAATTGTTTTGATATTAACGGGCTTGATGTATAAACGGGGTTTCGTAGGTTCAGTGCGAGTGTCAGTTCGACTAGGTACGAACGAATCTGAATACGAGTGGGCCTGAGAATGCTTAAGTCAGAGCATGAGCGAGTCTGAGTGAAAGTGGTCTGAGTATGGGCAAGTCTGGGTGCGAGTGGGTCTGAGTGTGAGTCTTCTAAGTACGAGTCTGAGTCTGAAAGGGTCTGAGTACGAGTGGGCCTGACTACGAGTGTATGGGTGGGTCTGAATGTGAGTGATTGTGGATGCGTATAAGTCTGAAACTGAGTGAATCTGAAAATGAGTATGACTAGTAAAAGTCTGAATCTGAATGGGTCTTAATACGAATGAGTCTAACTATGCGTGAGTCTGAAGGTGGGTGGGTCAAAGTGTGAGTGAGTCTGAGCGTGCGTGAATGTGAATGTGAATGAATATGATTCTGTGTATGATGAGTACAAGTCTAAACATTGAGGTTGAGCATCAACGAGCCTGGGACATCCGCACAATCTGGGACTCCTTGGGGTGTCGAAACCAGCGCGTTTCCCGAGGCATCCTCCGAATCTACGTTGAACGCAGGCGAGGTCTGCCCAGCAAAACAAGCAAGCCGCTCGAAACATCCTCGCAACCTATGCCCCCAGCGTCGCGAAAACTAGCGCCTCGCCCGAGACATCCTCTGAATCTGCTTCGGAAACGGAGGGTGATGCGGCAGCAAACAAGCAAACCACTCGAGGCATCCCCGCCAGATTGGCGCGAACTGGGGGCTGCAAGACCCCCTGGCGGCCCCCCCCGTGGGGGCGAAAACCAGCGCCTCGCCGGAGACATCCTCCAAATCTGTTTCGAAAGCGCAGGGTGCTGCGGCAACAAAAAGGCAAACCACCCAAGACACCCCCCCCGCTTTGGCGCACGAGCGGAGGAATGCAATACCCCTTGGCGGCTCGCAAGAGACATCCTCAGAATCTGCTTCGCCAGCGTCGTCATCATCATCAACGTCATCACCATCAACATCATCATCGCCACCATGACAATCATCATCACGTAGCACGGCATATCTTACCGTGAACATACATAACATAGCATTGTTTGTCACAACATATCAACTCGTAACATCGCACAAAGTACCATACCATAAACACCATAACAGACCACACGAAACCATAACATCATATGCCCCACCATAGTGTGGTAAAAACCATACGGTCGAATCTCATGCCATGGCATGACACAACTCAACATGAGCGGGGAATGAAAACCGAAAGGAAGTGAGTTTCGGCGCGGCTTGGGAAATAACAAGAACCCCATCCTTTGGGTATGAAAAACCCCAGGTTTCGCAACACAAAGAAATCCCGAACACCTGTGCCCGCGCTCTTGCGAATTCCAAAAACGCGGATGGCTGGTGTCAGCATGTTAGTAAAATGTTACCAAACGGGGCTCTCGGGCGCGCGTGTCGAGAAAACGTTCGAACGCCCTTGCGCGCGTGCTGTCGCAAGAACCCTTTGCACAACATGCGGCGAAATGCACACGCTCGCGTCGTCGCGCGCGCGTGCCGAAATTCGTCAAACACCGGACAGTCCCAAAGGATATGTAAATCGTGTGTCCGAAAACAGATATAAGATGTATGGTGTTGCGATTTCAGTGTCCCAAACAACTGCGCTCGCGTTCCTGCGGATGTTTAACAAAACCACAACTTTTGGTATTACGAATTTCCATTACGTTCGGCTAAATGGGCCTCGCACGCCGCATGTCGAAATCATTCGCCCTTGCGCGCGTGCTCGGGGGGGGGGGGGGGGGCGCGATCCGTGCCAAATGTTACCATGCGGGCCATTTTCGCGAATCGGCCGGGCGCACATGTCGAACGTCTTCCAAAACCTTCATCACCAACGCGAGGACGCCGTCATCGTCGTGGGCGTGATCAGCATCGGCGCCACCACTGGCCGTGCCATCGCCGTTGCCATTATCGTCACCAACATTGTTATCATCATCATCATCATCATCATCATCATCATCATCATCACCATCAGCATCAGCATCACCATCATCATCGTGTCTGCCGTTGTCGACGTTGCCATGATACCGCGCCCGCCCAAGTCATCGACTCGCATTGAAGTGCCCGCTGGGATGTGCCCAGCGGTCCGCGCCACCGCGGCGGCGTCAGTCGAGTCAAACAAGCTGGCCGCTGCGTGCGCAAGCATGCGCGGGCTAGCGCGGCCGCAGCGATGCGCCAGCCAGTGCCGAGCAGACATCGCAATCGCCGCCGCATGGGTTTGGCAACCCAAGTTGCGGGTGGGTGTGTGGGATGATTGCGCGAGCAGTGGAATTGACAATCTCAAGTTCCGCAGGGTGAATCGCACCACATAAGTTGCACCACATGGTTCCCGAGCTCAAGCTCCTTAGAATTCGCGTGACGGCTTAATTCTTGAGCCTCCTTATCGACCTGAGCCCCTTTTATCTGGTCAGATTGCGGGGTCCTCTTCGATCCCTTACCAGGATCCGATCATGCTGCGATCCACCTTGAGTCTGCCAGAAACCGATTGGACTCCGATTGGGGGATTATTGGGTTCATGCTGCAACCCTCTTGGGCCCTCATTGGAATCCGCTGGTCGCCTTGCCTTCCAAGCGGGAAAACGCAAACCAACGGCACAGTGGTAGGCGAGGCGTCCCGTGGACAGTGCTGCTGCACCCCTGGAGCCGTCCCTGCGGACTCGCCCCCTCCTCCCCCCGCTGCGTGGCGGTGGAGGCGAGCGGCAGCGCACGCGCACAGCACGCGCGAGAGCGGGCGCAGGGCCGAGTCTCTGACCCCGAGGAGCGGCACACCGGACGCAGACATCAGAAGCATGGGCGGCTTTCGGGTGCCTCGAGGGAGGGGCGGCGGGGGGTAGAGGAGGAGGATGATGAGGAGGAGGAGGAGGAGGAGGAGGAGGCGGAGGAGGAGGGGGAGGAGGAGGAGGAGGGTGAGGAGGAGGAGGAGGAGGAGGAGGGTGAGGAAGAGGAAGAGGAGGAGGAGGAGGAGGAAGAGGAGGAGGAGGAGAAGGAGGAGGAGGAGGAGGAGCAGAACGGCGATGCTTCAGCACAGCCTCTCTCGGCGATGCTTGAGCACAGGCTGCGGCGGGCTGCGCTGCAGCGACCTGCGACCGCGTAGAGCACCCGGTCAGCACAGCACTCCGGGGGTGAAAAAAGGCAGCAAGGGGTGGCCGACCGCGGCGCGCACGCCGCTCAGTGGTCGATGGGCGAGGGCCCGCCTCCCAGCGCCGTCGAGAGGCGCATGGCCGCCTCCACGATCTTCTTGTTGTCGGTGATCCTGCGGAGGCCAGCGGCTCTCCCGCCCACGGCGGGCGCTCGCCTCACCGCCGGCCCGCCCGCCCCCGAGCCCGCCCCGTGCTGCATCTTCGGAGGACCTCTTTTCTCGTGGACTTCGCGGAATCGCCTGTATACTGTGGCTCCCACCTGCTTGGAACCTGAGTATGGCTGTTACCGGTCCTCCAGACCGGAGCCCAAACGGCTACAGAGAGGAATACGATAATAATGATTATCCCTCCTACCTACCCCTAGCGCCTCCTATGGGCCGTGCCTACTTTCGCAAGTCTCTCCCGTCGCGCCGGGATCCGCGTCGAAGCCGTGCTGCATGCGTGTGGAGCGCGCTGGGTCCGCGTCGAAGCCGCGGCGCATCCACGCCAAATCTGCGCTGACTCCGCATCGGGCCCGCGTCGGGCACGAGCGAAGGCACCAAATTTGGGGACAGGCGAGGCCCCCCCGAAGATGCAACGCAGCCTACCATCTCCGGTTCCTTCCACCGCCCGTGGGAACTTCCGCTCTGGAGCCGCCGCGGGCGGTGGACGTGCGCAGATTTGGGCCTCGCAGGGCCCGAATCTCTCTACGTCGACCGCCTGCTGGGACCTGCGAACATCGATTCTCCAGACGGCGCTCGTGCACAGCTAGAAACAACAGAAAACAGGATCCCTAACCCTTTGGGAGGGGCCTGAGTTAGGAGGGCCAAGAACATCAGGGATAGGGAGTCTGTTCTGCAGATGTGTCAGACCAAAGCGCCCACATTGATTATCCCTCATGCGAAGACGGGGACCTAAGCGAGGCCACGTCTTCATCGTATTATTAGGGTTAGGGGTTCTGTTGTTCTCGATGGTGCAAATCCCAGCCTCGACCCACCTGCGTTCCCTGCTCGCGATGCTGGAGCTGCTGCTGCTCCGCCGCCTCCGCCGTCTGCTCCTCCTCCGCCGCATCCCCTTCACCCTTCTGCTGTTGTTTCCTCCTCCTCCTCCTCCTCCTCCTCCTCCTCTTCGTCCGCCGCATCCTCCTCTCTAGGCCGCAAGCATCATCCTCATCTCGTTATACGCCCTCCGCCTCATGTTCCTCCTCCGATGCTCCTTGCAACATCTTCTTAACTTAAGCGCTTCTACTTCTGTCTTCACCGCTCGCGTCATTCGGGTGGATTGAGCCTGAAAGGATGGCTGTGGCAAGTTTCAACAGGTCTCATCAAGTTTTGGCACGGTGTAGTGTTTGTGGCGCAGGCAGGTATCAGCAAGGCGCACGTGCATCTTCGGGTGTGTGTGTGTGTGTCCAGCACAACGGTTGCAACTGTTGATCTGTGACGATTGCTTCGCCTGCTGTGGTGCCATCACCAGGGCCGCGGCGCAACGAGCCCAACAGAGTGTCTGCGCATTTGGCTTTTTTCCAAGCGTAAGCATGTGCAGACATTCAATGCCTGGGTAGGCAAATCTGGAACGCAAGCCCCCGCAGCTCCACCTTGCCACCTCCACGCCCCACGCCCTCCCCCAGGCGCCAGCCCGGGCGCGGTGGCGGACTCGTGCGGCGTCGTGCTGATCAGCTTCGCCAGCAGCTCAACCCTGTGCGATATCGTAGGAGCCAGACCGGGTTGCAACGACAGCAAAGTCCAGGTCCGATGGGGACATCTACAAAGACAACGCATTCGAATCTAGCAATGAATGTGTTGCTGCACACCAGCAGCCTCAGTCACAACCGCTTCAAGGGTGAGGTGTGGTAATGCTAGAGCAAGAGCACAGAGATACCGAACACTTTCTGGCGCTCGTGCAGCAGACATCGTCGGGTATCAGAAGATCGAGCCGCAGACCTGCTGCTATGGACCAACCAGCCTGGGAAGCAGCAGTGCTCTATACTGTTTGAAGCGGCGCATCTCAGCAATGGCCCCCGGCCATCAGGTCCCAGAGTGCCAGAGTGCCCGCGAGCGCCGCCCTCGCACACCTTGCTCCCCTCCCACTTGAGCATCGCCCCCCCTTCCAAGTGCGATGCTGAACACCCAGCGCCAGCAGCGCGAAACGCGCGACGTCCCAAACCTTCAAAAGATCCACTGGTCCAGGTCAATGCTAACCCAGAGGTCCGCGCGGATTTCTCGGATCGGCGCTGGACCCCCCCTCCCTGGCGCGCGGAACGCGCCAATGGCGGCGCCAGAGGCGCAATCAGGGGGGTCCAGCGCGGATCCGAGAAATCCGCGTGGGCCTCCGAATTTTTATGTTTACGTCATTCTTCGATCCCCTAGTGATGGCCCCCGCCGCAAGCCGGCCCCCCAGACTCTCGACGCCATGATCTTCTCAGGACGTCGACCCCCAGAGGTCTCGACCCCTTCCCTGGGACTGGTTTTTCATCCTCAGTCGTTTCTCGACGGTCCCGCGGCCCGGTGAGGGCCACCAGAGGCCGAAAACAGTGTTAGCTCGGGCGTCCCCCTGCAGGCGGATTCTGGACGAAAAAAAACACTACTCGTCCCCAGATTATTTTTGTACTACTTTTTAATTTCCCCCCTGTAGTAGAACATTCGGGAGCGGCCAAGAGGGGGGTGTCCAAGAGGGGGGGTGTGCAAATCATGACCGGCGGCATGTGCGCGGCCCAGCGGGGGGGCCAGGGACGTAATGAGATAAGAAGAGGCGCCATGAAATCTGAGGAAATATCATGGCCCCCGCCATGATATCCCCCCCCCCCTAGTCATCACCCCCCCCTTTGCCGCCCCCGAAACAGGCCCGACTTAAAAACAATGACAAACTGCACGTCGTGACTCTTGCCTTAAGTCGGGCCTGTCCCCCTACAGGGGGATTTTCGACGAAAAATAAAAATACCCTCAAAAATAATCAAAACATAGTCCCAAAAAAGTCTGGGGACTTTTTTTTTTTCCTATTTTTTTACATTTTGCCGCACCGCGGCCGGCCGCACTGAGGGCGGCCGGCCACGCCCGGGCGGCGCGCCGCTGGCGCGCGCTGCGCGGGCCTCGACGGCTCGACGGCTCGAAGGCTCGACGGCCCGACACTGCTCGACGTTGCTCGACGTTGCTCGGTGCTTCGATGGCCCGCGAGCTCGACCCATCGAACGTCGATCCCTCGAACCGCGATCCATGCCGCACCGCGAGGGGGCCTGAGCCCGCCCCCGCCCAGGTCCTCGACATCTTGAGGCCGCTCTGCGCGTACCTGCGCGGGGGTTTGTCCGGCGCCTGCAGCTGCGGGAGGCTGCCGGGGCGGCCCAGGGCCGGGGCCCTCCCGCCGGCGGGAGGCTCGCCGGCGCCGCCGACCTGGGGCGCCCCGGGGGAGGGGGAGGAGGGGGAGGAGGGGGAGGGGGAGGGGTCGAGGAGGAGGAGGAGGAGAGGGAGGAGGAAGAGGGAGGAAGGAGGAGGAGGAGGAGGCGAGGAGGAGGAGGAGGAGAAGGAGGAGGAGGAGAGAGGAGGAGGAGGAGCCGAGGGGAGGAGGAGGAGAAGGAGGGGGAGAGGGGGGGGGAGGGAGGAGGAGGGGAGGAGGAGGAGAGGAGGGAGGAGGAGGAGGAGGAGGAGGAGGAGGAGGAGGAGCAGAGGGCAAAAAGTCCCCCCCCACACTCAGTGTAGGGAAACGAAAGGCGACAGAAACATGGAACTCGGAGGTCCGCGCGGATCCCTCCGAGCATTCATGTGTATGTCATCCTTCGTTCCCCGAAACTGGTAGTCCCCAAACGTGGTGGTGACATCGTCCGGCGGTGGCTCTCGGGCGATTTTGTGTCGCCACCTGGCTCGGGGACTCTTGGCGGCGCGCACAAGGGGGTAGGGGGTGGGGGGAAGGCTTCTTAGAAGGAGGCTGCTTCTTAGAAGGCGCCCTTCTAAGAAGCAGGGGTGCTTCTAAGAGGCCTTCTCCCCTCCTGCTACCCCCCTCTGCGCGTGGCTGGGGCTCGTGTATTCTTTCGAGGATGTCCCGATCGCCGGTGGGTCCCCGAATCACAGAGCCCGGCGGCGACCCCGTGCTCCCAAACTCGGCAGTGACTCTGTGGGGAGTACATACACATCACCACCTGATGTCTCGCCACCTGCTTAAGGCTCCCTCCCAGATGAAGCACCCCGACGAGCGAAGCCGTTTGGCAAACACACCCAGGGGGCGGCTTGCTGTTTCGTAGACGCCCAGGGCCGCGCAGGGAACGCCAATCGTCGGGGTCTGGGTGGTTTGGGTGGTTTCTCCCCCTTGATGGAGGGGGCAGCGGGACCCTGCGATTCGGGTGCTGCTGTTTTTTTCACAACGGGTGTTTTTGCCTGGCTCAGAGTCCCCGCAACCAGCACACATCGATCCAGATCTAGCAATGGCGCAGGAAGATGGAGTCCAGGGATATGCCTTCTTTCTCGGCGGCGCGCCCGGCGGGAATTGATAAGGACCTGGCCTACTCACGAGGCTTTTGGGGGTCCCCCAGCCTTCTGAAAAGTGCCCTTAAGCCTTCCCGGAAGACACGGGGGACTTCGTCAGAAAGCGCGAGGCCTCCAGAGTCCCGCCGGCTTCTGAGAAGGCCTTTTCCTTCTCACTTCCCCCACTCGCTCGCCGCCGAGACATGGCCACGGCAGGGCAGCGGTGGTGACAGCGGCGAGGCAGAGGGAGGGCTGGAATATCCATGAGAACCGCCAAAAATGCGCTTCTGTGCAGACCCGGGACAAGTTGACTTGCATGGAGAGGGGGGCGTGGAGAGGCCCGAACGGAAATCTGAACCCCACGCAATCTGGAAATGCTGAGGGGCAGCGATGAGGGGGGACTGGCATAGGTAGGGATGCATCGACTTGGAATTGGCGATACATCGCCGATCGAACGGCGATCGGCCTCCGATAGTGAATCCGCACCTTCCTGGGCCGGTTGGGGCTATCGGGCCCCTATCGGTGATCAATGGGCGATTGTGAGTCGATGCATCCCCCCTAGGCCTATCCCCCAGCGTTTATTGCCCCCGAAATGTGGCCTTCTCCTTTCACAATTACTCAATATGAAAACTACTCTCCCTCTTCCCCCGATGGCGGCCTGAAAGTAGCCGACCCCCCCCCGCGTACTGTTTTTTTACACACAAGATTCCCAGGAGTTGGGTTTTCGCCTGCGTTTGTTTTCAAAATGCTGCTCTCGCTGAGGCGCCGGCCTCATTTCTGCTCCCGAATCGTTCCGAATCGTGCTCCCGCTGTAGCGTGGGCCTCATTTTCGGATCGGTGTTTGGCCTCCGTCGTTCAGGATGGCGTTCTCGCCCCAGCGCGGGCCTCTTTCTCGCGCGCCCATCCGCCCGCCACAACCGCGCCGCACGACCACCACCACCACCACCACCACCACCACCACCACCACCACCACCACCCCTACCACCACGACCACGACCACCACCACCACCACCACCACCACCACCACCACATCCACCAGCACAAGCACCAGCACCAGCACCAGCACCAGCACCAGCACCAGCACCAGCACCAGCACCAGCACCACAACCACGCACACACGCACGCACGCACGCACGCGCACCACCACCCACTACGCACGCGCGCGCGGAGCCACAGGTCCGCTACGACACGCGTCGGCGGATAGAGAAAATCAGCGCCATGGTAAGGGATGGGAGGGAGGGGTAGGACGTCAGATATGACGCGAGCGCACCCAGCTTGACGTCCCCCCTCGCTCGCCGCCGATGTTCCACGAGGTCTCCTGCTGTTTCCGCGACGTCAGACCGCAGGGGAGGACGAGGGCCCAGAACTGAAGGGGCCCTGGGACACACAAATAAATACACACAACTAACAAGATACGACATATTGTCCCATATTTTCTGGGTTCCTGTCTTCCCCCCCACCTCCCATATTTTCCAATATTTTCTGGAAATGGACGATTAATTGTGTCTGTGTGTTTGTTCCCCTCCTTAAGAACGGCCCCCCCGAGCCCTCTTTGCTGCGCCACCTCCGCGGACTCGAGGCCGCCCCTTGCTGACCCGCGGGCGCCGGGGCGCGCCGGCGCCAAGGGCGCCCTGGTGCGCGCCTGCACTACAGTCAACCCGGATATAAGGATGCGCGATAAGGATGGAAGGGCCTTGGACGCCCATTTTGAAAGGGCTCACAACACACACAAATAAAAAACACACAAATAACAGGATCCCCCATATTTTCTGCATATTTTCTGGGTTCCTGTCTTCCCCCCGACTTTCCCATATTTTCCCATACTTTCTGGGGAATCGACGATTACTTGTGTCTGTGCGTCTTTTCCCTCCTGACATTTCGAAGCGTTTCGAGCGGGGCGCGACCAAAGAAAATGTCCAAGGATGGACCCAGGAGGCAAGGACGCAAGGGTACCCTGGGGAGGGGATACCTATCCTTACCCTGCGGGCCGACTGTACGGGACAGCGGGGCTTCGGTGCCTTGGACTCCCAAGTCTTCCGAATGCCCGGCGCAGAACACCCGAGCTGGTCGCGCGCGCAGCGCGCGGCCCACCTCCGAGGAGGGTGCCGAGAGTGCCTGCGTGAATTCACGTGCAGTCGGCCCATACAGCTCCAGGCCGGAGCCAGAGAACGGCGGCAGTTCACGTAGCCCGGAGCCGCCGCAGCTGCATGGGGCTCCCTGGCAGCTGGCCAGAAAGCACCGGCGCCGGCGCCACACCCACTTGCCCGCCGGCCCAGCGGAGCGACGGATTCCCCACAACAGCGCTGGGACTTTAGTTCCCCCTCGCCTCCGAACGGTAGGAGGCCCCTGGCTCCCCACCCTTCGGAGGGATCGACCCGCAGCTCGTCTTTACAACGCACTCGCCGCACTTGTTCCACCCCGCGTGGCCACTGCCCAAAAGCGTCTCCTGGTTGAGCGGATGTCGGCACTTCATCTGCGTATGTTTGAAGGCACGGGCACTCATGGGCCAGTCCTGTGGGTAGAGACGGTCGCGAGCGCTCATCCACGACAGGTCGATCCTTACAAAGTCCCCCCGTGCCACCATGCGACTGGCCACCGTTGTCGTCTACGGCATTGGGCTCGTATCCAGACGCGTGTCGCGTTGTCACGCACCTCTGCTTTGTCGAGCTTCTTCTGGCGCTGCTGCGACGTAGTCACGCTCCAAGGTCTTCTCCTATGCCACCGTCCACATGCGTCCCCCGCACCCATCCCCCTCACCTGTTTCGTGGCCCCATAGGGAGCTTCACCGACGGCCCTAGTGCCACCGTCCAATTGCGTCCCCCACACTCATTTCGGCACACCGCTCACACGCTTCCTGGCCTCATGAGGAGTTCCACCGAAGGCCCCAGTGCCACCGTCCACATGCGTCCACCGCATCAATTTCGGCACAACCCTCACTCGTATCGTGTCCATATATTAGGGAGCTTCACCGAAGGCCCCAATGCAACAGTCCCCATGAGTCCCCCACACCCATTCCGGCACACCCCTCGCACGTTTCGTGGCCCCATAGGGAGCTCCACCGAAGGCGCCAGTGCCACCATCCACATGCGTCCCCGACACCCACTTCGGCACACTCCTCACACGTTTCGTGAACCCATAGGGAACTCCACCAAAGGCCTCAATGCCACTGTCCACATGCGTACCCCGCACCCATTCCGACACCCCCCTCACACGCTTCGTGGCCCAACAAAGAGCTCCATCGAATGCGCCAGTGCCACGGTCTACTTGCGTCCCGCACGCCCATTTCGGCAGTCGCCACACACGTTTCGTGGCTCCATAGGGAGCTCCACCGAACACCCCAGTGCCACCGTCCACATGCGTCCCCACATTCATTTCGGCACACCTCTCACGCGTTTCGTGGCCCCATAAGGAGCTCCACCGACGGCCCCAGTGCCACCGTCCACTTGCGCCCTCCGCACCCATTTCGGCACACCCCTCACACGCTTCGTGGCCCAATGGGGTGCTCCACCGGAAGCCACAGTGCCACCGTCCACATGCGTCCCCCACACCCATTTCGGCACACCCCTCACATGTGGCGTGGCCCCATAAAGAGCTCCACCGAAGGCCCCAGTGCCACCGTCCACATGCGTCCCCTGCATCAATTTCGGCCCACACCCCACACGTTGTTTCGTGGCCCCATGGGGCGCTCCACCGAAGGCGCCAGTGCCACCGTCCACACGCGTCCCCCACGCCCATTTCGGCACACCCCTCACACGTTTCGTGGCCCCACGAAGGGGGCTCCACCGAAGGCCCCAGTGCCACCGTGCACACGCGTCCCCCACGCCCATTCCGGCACACCCCTCACATGTGTCGTGGCCCCATAGGGAGCTCCACCGAAGATGCCAGTGCCAACGTCCACATGCGTCCCCCCCCACACCCGTTTCGGCACACCCCTCACTTGTTTCGTGTCCCTACAGGGAGCTCCACGCCCCAGTGCCACCATCCACTTGCGCCCCCCATACATTCACATTTCAGCACACCCCGCACACGTTTCGTGACCCCATGGGGAGCTCCACCGAAGGCTCCAACGCCACCTCCCGCATGCGTTCCCCACACCCATTTCGGCATCCCTTTCACACGTTTCGTGGCCCCATAAGGAGCTCCTCCGACGGCCCCAGTGCCACCGTCCACATGCGTCCGCCGTACCTATTTCCATACACCCCTCACACGTTTCGTTGCCCCATGGGGCGCTCCACCGAAGATGATATTCACAACTGCGTTACTCACAGCTGCATTTGGTTGAGTCCTTCGCTAACTCATTTTGGTCTGGAAGCGGTTCCCCGCATCGTCGTGGAGCAATATGAGCATGCGCGTAAGAATACAAGGGAGGGTGTTCGTCGACGCAGCAACACACGGTTCTGCGAGCAGATACGGTCATAGAAGAAATACGGAGATGGGTGCGTGTTGGCACTGGCACTCTCAGTGGGCGCTGGGTTTGTGGCGGGAGCGGTTTTCATAGTGCCAGGGGTAGTTAGTGGTAGCAGCTGTGATGGTAGCGGGGCGTCGTAGTGGCAGTGGGCAGTCGCCTCCACCTCATTGCCCTCATCCTGCCCTCGCCCTACCTTCTCCTGTCCACCCCCACCCTCCCCATCCTCCCCCACCATCATCCTCATCCACCCCCGCCCTCCTGGTCCGCCCCTCATCCTCATCCGCCTCCTCTCTTGTCCACCCCCACCCCCGCCTCCACCCCCACCCTCCTCCTCCCCTGCCCCCCACCCTCGTCGCCTCCACCTCGTCGTGCATTCTCCCTCTCCCCACGTTGCTTCCTCTCCTGTTGCTGCACTGGCAGCCCGCCAGCCTCGCTCCACGACCGAGCGCCCGCTCCCGAGGCAAAGGGGTCCGAGCCATGAGTGCCGGAAGGGGCGGGCGGTCTTGCGCGAGGCCGCCTCGCCCTTCAAACCCTACTCCACTTACCTCCTTCCCGCCCGCCCGCCTCCCCCTCCTCCTGTTGCTCACCTCTCCTCCTCCTCCTCCTGCTCCTGCTCCTGCTCCTGCTCCTGCTCCTCCTCCTCCTCCTCCTCCTCCTCCTCCTCCTCTGCTTCGTGCTCACACTGGCAGTATCGTCCTCTTCCTCGTCCTGATCCTCTCTCGTATGTTTCCTCAGCCTTGTCCTCACGCGCCTCCTCCTCCCCCGTCCTTTCTCCTCTAAACCTCCTCTTCCTCCTCCCCGTTCGCCTCCTCAAACGGCAAGACGCATGGACACGCCGTCCACAGGACGACTCAAGCGAGTTTACTGCTGCGCCAGCTTGGCCCTGGACTGCCACTCGAGCTGGCAGGAAAGATGAAAATAAGCCTGGCGAAGGACCCAATCATACGCAGTTGTGAACACCGTCGTTGTGTGCACCGCATTCGGAGGCGCTCCATGTGGGGCCACGAAACGTGTGAGCGGTGTGCCAAAATGGATGCGGCGGGCGCATGCGAACGCTGGCATTCGGGCCTTCGGTGGGGCTCCCTGTGGGGCCATGAAACGTGTGAGCGGTGTGCCAAAACGGATGCGGCGGGCGCATGCGAACGCTGGCATTCGGGCCTTCGCTGGGGCTCCCTGTGGGGCCGCGGAGCGTGTGAGGGGTGTGCAAAATAGGGTGCGGCTGGCGCATGCGAACGCTGGAATTTGGGCCTTCGGTGGAGCTCCCTGTGGGGCCACGAAACGCCTGAGGGGTGTGCCAAACTGAGCCTGGCGGGCGCATGCGAACGCTGGCATGTGGGCCTTTGGTGGAACTCCCGATGGGGCCACGAAGCGTGTGAGGCGTGTGCCAAAATGGGTGCGGCGGGCGCATGCGAATGCTGGGATTTGGGCCTTCGGTGGAGCCCCATATGGGGCCACGACACATGTGAGGGGTGTGCCAAATTGAGGGGAGTAACGGGAGGAGGGGGAGGAGGAGAGGAGTGACGCGGGGCGCTGTCTCTTCAAAACGAGGAACAAACACCACAGGACGGTTGGGAACACACACGCCTTCCTCCTCCTGCAGTGGGAGCCCAGTGGGGCGGAGAGGGGGGTGACGAATAACATGGGTCTCATGGTGATCACATCAGAACAAGAAGAGGAGGTAGATGACGATGGTGTGGAGGATGATGATCAGACGAGAGGATGACACCGGATAGGAGGGCTATGACAGCAGAAACGGACAGGTTAGATGACGATGGAGAGGAAGAGGTAAGGCGCCCTGGATATGGATACCAATTCGGCCCCTAGAGGCTGGATCTTTATCAATATCCCCGGCGCCGCTTCCCAACACATCTAAGACGCAGTGGATATGGATGTAAATCTCGACCGGAGGAACATGATCAGAGGAGAAATAGACGACGCTCAGGCATACCACCGCCCATGGGGCAGCCCCCCCGCCGATGGTTTCTCGC
Source organism: Prorocentrum cordatum (assembly GCA_963575745.1). NCBI lineage: Eukaryota > Dinophyceae > Prorocentrales > Prorocentraceae > Prorocentrum > Prorocentrum cordatum. The sequence continues at coordinate 491,996 of CAUYUJ010017283.1, forward strand.
CCATGGGGCAGGCCCCCCCCCATGGGTTCTCGGTGGCGGTGGTCTCTGCCTCCTCCTCCTCCGAGATGGGGACAGAAGGAATAGAAGAGAGGGGGGGGGGCAGCAGATGCCGAGAGGACGACCGCTGGGGCACGAGGAGGGAGAGAGAGGGGGACGACGAGGTACGGAACAAGCAGGGAAGGCCGATTCGGAGGGGGAGCGGGGCGGAGTAGGAGGAGGCTGTCCGAAGTCCCCCGAAGGGCAGCACCGAACGCCCGTCTCGGGTCGGCGAAAGACGCCCTGGCAGACAACACTGCCAGAAAGTCTCCCTTTGCATACGGGCACACGTAGGCAAAAGGAAGCAGGCACAAGCTGAATCCGTCCTCTGGCCCCCTACTATTGGCTAGCCCCCAATAGCGCCGGAGGAGGAGGAAAGGAGGAGGAGGAGGAAGAGGAGGAGGAGGAGGAGGAGGAGGAGGAGGAGGAGGAGGAGGGAAGAGCCCGAAGGGTGGGCCCGAAGGGGGGGGGGAGGGACGCGCGAGGGAGCGGGCTCGAAGGGTGCGGGCGGGCCGACGACCAGCCAATCTCTGGTTGGCAGAGGGCTGCCCGAGGCGCCCGTGAGGCTGCGGGCGGCCCACGTCTTCGACGGGCGCTTGGCAGTGCCCAGCCCGCGAGAGTTCCCGCGCGAGCTCTCCTCGGGCCGTGGAGCGAGCGGGGGGGCAAGAGAGAGAGAGAGAGTCGAGCACGCCCCTCCTCCTCCTCCTCCTTCTCCTCCTCCTGCTCCTCCCTCCTCCTCCTCCTCCTCCTCCTCCTCCTCCTCCTCTCCTCCTCCTCCTCCTCCGCCTCCTCCTCCTCCTCCTCCTCCTCCTCCTCCTCCAGTGTAGCGCAGCAGTGCAGAGCCTATGCCTAACGATGCCGTGCGCTGCGCGGCTGGTGAGCAGTGGGAGTGGGCGGGTGCGCTCGTATCGTGTCGCGCTGCTCCAGTAGGTGGTTATGGAAAGGCCATGCCGAAAACTGTCAACATCACAGATGCGTGGGCATGAAGCATGCACCGCACTTGGCTACGCGCGCTGCATCAGAGCGAGAAATTCGAAGAGGTATCAACAAGGTAGAGAGATCAGAGTGACATGGTAAGGGATGGAGGAAGGAAGAAAGATGTATATATGGAGGGATGGAGAGACAAACCATAAGGGATTAGGAAGAAGGACGGAAAACAAGGATGGAGGAAGATCCGTACATGACATGGCTAGTGGGGCACGGATTGCAGCGGTAGCAGCAGCGAAGAGCCATCCTCAGCCGCTCGCCCGCAACGCCGCTGGGGGAGGGAGGGTGGGTTGCCAACGTGAGCGCGCAGGGACGGAACTCGTGGACGCGCTGATCCGGGCTGGCGCTAAGCTGGGCCAGCCCAGCCCATGCCTCGCACCCTCCGGGAGCGGCCAAGAGGGGGGTGTCCAAGAGGGGGGGGGGTGCAAATCATGACCGGCGGCATGTGCGCGGCCCAGCGGGGGGGCCAGAGACGTAATGAAGTAAGAAGAGTCGCCGTGAACTCTGGGGAAATATCATGGCCCCCGCCATGATATCCACCCCCCCCTAGTCATCACCCCCCTCTTTGCCGCCCCCGACCATGCCTCGCACCCTGGCACGCCACGAAGCGGCTCCAGGACCCGGGCCAGTGGACGAAAAAGAGGGGGGGTTCGGCCCCGCGCGGCCTGCAAGCTCGAGCGAGGCAGGGGGGAGCGGCTGCCCTCCCTGAGAGCTGACCCCTGCCACGTGCGCCCCGAGGCACGAGGGACGGAGTGGAAAACCCTCCTGGACACTCCCGACTACACGCACGAGAGGCCCTGAGAGAGAGAGCGAGAGAGAGAGAGAGAGAGAAAACAAAAAAAGAGGAAGAGGAGGAGAAAGGGAAAAAGAGGGGGATAGAGAAAAGAGAGAGAGCACCCACTGGCGGGCAGATCCCGGCCCAGCGCGGGGCGTGGGTGGATGGCACCGTAGTGCCACACATGTGCAAGCACAGGTGTGCTCCCACCACGCTGTATAACAGAAACCCTGGGCAGGAGTGACCCTGGGCAAGCGTGACCTTTGGTGCGCGGCAATCGGGGGGCGTGATAGGGGGCCAAACCCAAGCGCGCACACAACTGCTTTCTAGAGGCCTCCTAGCTGGGATCCGAGTAGACGGGCTCGAAGGATCGCGCCGCATCGCCAATGCACCGGCGATGCATAGGCGATGCATCGGCGATGCATCAGCGACGTCAGCGATGCATCGGCGACGTCGGCGTGGGGACACGCGGGCTCCACATCGAGCCGCATCGTCGATGCATCGGCGATTCGGCACGATCCTCCGACCCCACCTGCTCGGGCCCCAGCTGGGAGGCCTGGGCTATCGCATCGCGCTCAGCGATGGGGGGGGGCCGGACCGTCGAGCCCGCAGCAGAGGTCACCCTGGCGACAAAGTCACTCTGACGTGTGGTCGACACTCGCGGGGTGAATCCCGAGGCGAAGCCAGCGGCGGCGACAGGCCAAGACCCCCGACGCCACGATTGTTGCCCGTGCCGTGGACCCCGAGGGGTCTCGCCCCGTTCCCGGGGACCGCTCTCTCGTCCCGAATCGTTGTCTGATGGCCCCGAGGCCCGGTGAACGTGAAGGCCCCCAGAGGCCCAAAAATCCGCCGGCCCCCTTGTGGGGCCACCAGGCTGCGAGGCGCGGGTTCGCAGTTTCCAGTACCAGTTGTAGCTTGTAGTTTCCAGTGTTACAGTTCTGCTTCTTGCTGGTTACTGTAACTAGTTGATTGACCGCGCGAGGGGGGGGGAGGCCCAAACCAGATTTTTAGCGTCTCCTGGGCGAAAAATTAGCGAAGAACCCTCCCGTCGAAATGTGTTCGAACGTGCATGATGTCTGGGCCCCGAAGGTAGCCCAGCGGCGGCGACAGATGGCGCCTTCAGGAGACACCCCAAGGAGGCAGGGCACAGCAACCACGAGCAGATCCTCTGATCATCGCGCCTCGAGCCACGAGCGAAGCGACCAGGCGAAGGGCCCCCCCCTCAGGGGTCTCTCTTCTCCTCCCCCCCCTCCTCCTCCTCGTCCTCCTCCTCCTCCTTCTCCTCCCCCTCCCGCTCCTCCGACTCCCCCTCCCGCTCCTCCGCCTCCTCCTCCTCCTCCTCCTCCTCCTCCTCCTCCGGAGACACCGAGACACTGACGGCAATGGAGGTCTCCGATCGCCCCCGCCCCCCCCCCATGGAGGCCTGGTCTGGCCCCCTCATGGGGGTGTTGACTTAAACGTGCAATCTGGGGCCGAGGTCCAGCAGGACAGGAGGGAAGGAAGAACGAGAGGACATGTCATCATCACATCAACTCACACCCCCAAGAGGAAGGGACACGAAACGGGAGGCTGTGGCAAAGTAGCAGCGTGGGCGGTTTGTGGCTCTCTGGTTGGAGCCCCGTCCGGGCCTTGCGTGGGTCCCCCCTCTTTTGGGCCACGAGGCCCCACTAGGCCGCCGCCCTGGAGGGTGCCCCATGCCCCCCCCCCCTGGAGGGGTGCCTTGTCATGCAGAGGACACGAGGGAGCGACTCGCTGTCCTGGCAGCGAGGTGGTGGCAACAAGGCGAGCGAAACTCGTCGGCAGAGCTAGAGCTACACAGGGGAAGCGGGAAAAGACGCCAACGGTAGACGAGCGGAGGTGCTGGCACAGAGAGCGGGAGGTCCGCGGAGGTGCCGAGGCAGGGTGCTACAAGCTGGAGGCAGCAGGAGCGCGGGGCCCTCTGCGGGGTGCCGCCCGCGGCGGGAAAGAGGCCCCCGGGCTTCCCCCTTCTGCCCACAGGAGGCCCCCGCAGGTGCCCGCAGAGGCCGACGGCGGGATACCTCAGCCCGTAAGCAGGCGGCGAGCTCCCAGCTCGTCGGCCTCTTGGCCCTGGGGGCTTCCACCGAGCGCGAGGGAGGTTTGTCGGGCGTTGGCAGAACTGGGTTTAGTGGGACCTGGTTTAGTGATGTGTACTGGGGGACGCCCCCCCGCCCCATTCCACTAGCCGGAACTGCCGTCACCCGAAAAACACCAGCTACGGCAGACCTGGTTTAGTGATTCTGGCTAATTTAGGGGCCCCGGGGCCCTACCACTAACCGGGTCCTCTTATCTGGGGTCCTTGCTATATCCGAGTTTGAGCCCTCCCCCCAATGGTGGCGCGAGGCAGCGCCGGCCAGTCTCGCCAAGGTGGGTGGCAGAAGGGCCTCACCCCCTGCATACAGGAAGCGCCCCCCCCCAGCAGCCACCATCCTCATGACTGGTACCCTCCCCCGCCGAGGCAGCAGTAGGGTACCCGGATCACGGGGGCTTTTCCACCGTGCGTGGGTGTGGTTTCTGCCATCTGTGGCGGTGGCGCGGGTGCGCGGTTTGCTGATCCTTCCCACCCCAAGCGCGCATCCGCAACCCCGTCCCATAGCGCAGCAGGCTGTCAGGGACCGCAGCTGCTGGGATCTGACAGTGGAGGTTCGAGGTGGGGATGAGAAACTGACGAAACAGTGGGGGTAGAGTCCTGGCGGCAGAGGTTGGGTCGCTGCCCTGATGGACGCTGCCCTAATGGCCAGTTGTGGCCGCGGCCGCCCTGTCCGTTGCCAGGGCGGCCCGCGGTGAGTCCGAGCCCCCTCCCGCTCACATACATACCCAACCCATGCCCCAAAACGAGAGGCGGGGAAGGCGAAAATTAGATGGAACCAACGGGGGGAGTGAGGGCTGCAAGAAGGTGAGCCGGTAGGGTGGGCATTGGAGGTTGGTGGAGTCCTCTTACGCCGTGGGTGATGGAGCCCCTCGGGGACCCACGGGTTTCTTGCAACAATTGTCTGAGTTCGAGTGGGTGAGAAAGCCGTGGGGACCCACGCTGAACGCAGTCGCCACTGATGTTCACTCTGTAGAGTTGCCAAAAACGACAGTTGGCTCCCATACCACCAGCTGTGCTGTTTCCATCTTCACGGTGAATGCGTACGTATCGGCTAACAGGGATATTTGAGAGGTAGGAGTGGGTGTGTGGCAGATGGCGGTCCTGCCTGCATGAAGCAAATGCACTGTACAAGGAAGTGTCGCACTGATCGGCCGCCGTGAGGCCGGTCCGATCGCGAAGATTGCCTCGTCTTGTTGGCGATCAGGAGGAAGTCGTCTGATTCCGGTAGGTGGGTCGTGCTGGTCTGGTTGATCACCTTGGACGCCGTCTGCGTCGGTCGGCCATGGTCTCCACGGGTCGGGGCCGTAGAGTGGAAGAGCCTTCTTGTCCGTCACTTGCTGTTCGCCCTGGTGGATGACGCTGGGGTGTCCGTCTGCGGGCGGTGTCGTTGCTGACTTGCGTTCGCTGGTGTGGGGAGCGTCCCCTTCGGTGTTGTGGTCCGTGATCATGTTGCGCACAGTTGCAGCCATGCTGGTATCGCCGATCACATGCTGCTGCGTCTGGTGTGGTGCTTGGTGGTCGGCGGTGCTGCTAGCTACCGTTCTGCCCGTCGGGGCCGTGCTCCACTTGGGCTGTCACAAGTTGGCCTTGTTGGTCTGCTCGACTGCACTCTGTCCTGAAATCGATGACTGCTGGTCCAGGTGTCCGAGTTAAGGTCGGCAGGTGGCAGTAGGTCGCATACAGTCGGTGGGTCTGGTATCGGCAGTCGGTTCTGCTGGCTCTGTGCCTCACTCTCAGGCAAGTGTGAGTGGTGATGAGCTCGGCCACCTTGACAATTGCCTCGATTGTGATTTCTTCCTGTAGGTCGGTGCGAGAAATGGTGTCGGCGTGCACGTGGGGTGTGTCATGTAAATACCTGGATACCCGTAAGGATATCTCTGTCTCTTATGATGTCGCAGAAGTGCTTGGTCATGCATGTCGTCGTCACTGCGGTTCTTCGGGTAATTAGGTCAGCACGTTAGCCAAGCAGAAGTTGACGTAGAAACGGTGTGCGTCCCGCAGCTCGCTGGACCTGCAGTAGCTGTTGATAGCACCGTCCACGTAGGCCTTGATGCGGAGGTCGTCGGTGCTCGAGTCTCTGTCGGCTTCTGCTGGGTCGGTCAGTTCGAGCATCTCGTCGCAGAGGTGGAAGATCGCCTCGTGGGTGTGTATATTGGACATCGCGTGCTCGCGCTCGTATGGGTCGTCGCTGATTATGACGGTCAGGTTCTCGATTATGACGTGCATGCGGTCTTTGATCCTCCTCCTCCTCCTCCTCCTCCTCCTCGCGTGCGCCTGGCGCCGCGGCGGGGCGGCGGGACACTCGCCCGAACGCCTCTCACTCGGGGCGCGTTCTGACCAGGACTCGGGGGCGAGTCCAGCCGTGGCGACGAGGGGCGCGCAAGTATCCGCTGCTCTCAGACCAAGCCCATCCTGAACCCAGGAGCTGTGCATACGCCCTCCCGGCTTGGCCAGGCGGGAGTAACGCATACACCGCTGCTGGCTTCAAGATGGGCCTGGCCAGGGAGCAGTGGATACACATACATACATACATACATACATACATACATACATACATACATACATTCATTCATTCATTCATTCATACATACATACATACATGCATGCATGCATGCATACATACATACATACACACACATACATACATACATACATACATACATACATACATACATACATACATACATACATACATACATACATACATACATACATACATACATACATACATACATACATACATACATACATACATACATACATACATACATACATACATACAAACAAACATACATCATGCCTCCTCCTCTCCTCCTCCTCTTCCCCTCCTCCCACTACTTCCTCTTCTCCCTCCACCTCCTCATCCTCCTCCGCCCTCCTCCTCCTCCTCCTACCTTCTCCTCCGCCTTCTGTCCCCTCCCCGTCCTCCTCCTCCTCCTCACCTCCTACCTCCTCCACCTCCTCCTCCTCACCGCCTCCCTCCTCCTCCTCCTCTCTCCTCCTCATCCTCTTCCCAAAGTGATAAGGATATCCTCCTCCTCCTCCTCCTCCTGCTCCTCCTCCTCCTCCTCCTCCTCCTGGCTCCTCCTCCTCCTCCTCCTCCTCCTCCTCCTCCTCCTCCTCCTCCTCCTCCTCCCCCTCCTCCTCCTGGCTCCTCATCCTCCTCCTCCTCCTCCTCTTCCTCATCCTCCACCTTCTCCTCCTCATCCTCACTCATCCTAACTCCTCTCCTGTTGCTCCGCCTGCTGCTCTTCCTCGCACTGATCGGCCGCCGTGAGGCCGGTCCGATCGCGAAGATTGCCTCGTCTTGTTGGCGATCAGGAGGAAGTCGTCTGATTCCGGTAGGTGGGTCGTGCTGGTCTGGTTGATCACCTTGGACGCCGTCTGCGTCGGTCGGCCATGGTCTCCACGGGTCGGGGCCGTAGAGTGGAAGAGCCTTCTTGTCCGTCACTTGCTGTTCGCCCTGGTGGATGACGCTGGGGTGTCCGTCTGCGGGCGGTGTCGTTGCTGACTTGCGTTCGCTGGTGTGGGGAGCGTCCCCTTCGGTGTTGTGGTCCGTGATCATGTTGCGCACAGTTGCAGCCATGCTGGTATCGCCGATCACATGCTGCTGCGTCTGGTGTGGTGCTTGGTGGTCGGCGGTGCTGCTAGCTACCGTTCTGCCCGTCGGGGCCGTGCTCCACTTGGGCTGTCACAAGTTGGCCTTGTTGGTCTGCTCGACTGCACTCTGTCCTGAAATCGATGACTGCTGGTCCAGGTGTCCGAGTTAAGGTCGGCAGGTGGCAGTAGGTCGCATACAGTCGGTGGGTCTGGTATCGGCAGTCGGTTCTGCTGGCTCTGTGCCTCACTCTCAGGCAAGTGTGAGTGGTGATGAGCTCGGCCACCTTGACAATTGCCTCGATTGTGATTTCTTCCTGTAGGTCGGTGCGAGAAATGGTGTCGGCGTGCACGTGGGGTGTGTCATGTAAATACCTGGATACCCGTAAGGATATCTCTGTCTCTTATGATGTCGCAGAAGTGCTTGGTCATGCATGTCGTCGTCACTGCGGTTCTTCGGGTAATTAGGTCAGCACGTTAGCCAAGCAGAAGTTGACGTAGAAACGGTGTGCGTCCCGCAGCTCGCTGGACCTGCAGTAGCTGTTGATAGCACCGTCCACGTAGGCCTTGATGCGGAGGTCGTCGGTGCTCGAGTCTCTGTCGGCTTCTGCTGGGTCGGTCAGTTCGAGCATCTCGTCGCAGAGGTGGAAGATCGCCTCGTGGGTGTGTATATTGGACATCGCGTGCTCGCGCTCGTATGGGTCGTCGCTGATTATGACGGTCAGGTTCTCGATTATGACGTGCATGCGGTCTTTGATCCTCCTCCTCCTCCTCCTCCTCCTCCTCGCGTGCGCCTGGCGCCGCGGCGGGGCGGCGGGACACTCGCCCGAACGCCTCTCACTCGGGGCGCGTTCTGACCAGGACTCGGGGGCGAGTCCAGCCGTGGCGACGAGGGGCGCGCAAGTATCCGCTGCTCTCAGACCAAGCCCATCCTGAACCCAGGAGCTGTGCATACGCCCTCCCGGCTTGGCCAGGCGGGAGTAACGCATACACCGCTGCTGGCTTCAAGATGGGCCTGGCCAGGGAGCAGTGGATACACACATACATACATACATACATACATACATACATACATACATACATACATACATACATTCATTCATTCATACATACATACATACATACATACATGCATGCATGCATGCATGCATACATACATACACACACATACATACATACATACATACATACAGACATACATACATACATACATACATGCATGCATGCATGCATGCATGCATGCATGCATACATGCATCCATCATCCTCTACATCCATAACATACATACATACATACATACATACATGCAGCCTCCTCCTCCTCCTCCTCTCTCTTCCTCCTCCCCGTCTTCCTCTTCCTCCCTCCTCCTCCTCCTCCCCTCCCCCTCCTCCTCCTCCTCCTCCTTCTCCTCCTCTTCTGTCCCTCCCCGTCCTCCTCCTCCTCCTCACTCCTCCTCCTCCTCCTCCTCCTCTCCTCCCGCCTCCTCCTCCTCTCTCCTCCCCTCCTCCTCCTCATCCTCTTCTTCTATTATAATTAGATTCCTCCTCCTCCTCCTCTCCTGCTCCTCCTCCTCCTCCTCCTCCTCCTGACTCCTCCTCCTCCTCCTCCTCCTCCTCCTCCTCCTCCTCCTCTCCTCCTCCTCCCCTCCTCCTCCTGGCTCCTCATCCCCTCCTCCTCCTCCCTTCTTTCCTCATCCTCCACTTCTCCTCCTCATCCTCACTCATCCGAACTCCTCTCCTTTTTGCCCGCCTGCTGCTCTTCCTCCTCCTCCTCCTGCACCCCCTCCCCATCCCCCTCCTCCTCCTCCTCCTCCTCCTCCTCCTCCTCCTCCTCCTCCTCCTCTCCTCCTCCTCCTCCTCCTCCGGAGACACCGAGACACTGACGGCAATGGAGGTCTCCGATCGCCCCCGCCCCCCCCCCATGGAGGCCTGGTCTGGCCCCCTCATGGGGGTGTTGACTTAAACGTGCAATCTGGGGCCGAGGTCCAGCAGGACAGGAGGGAAGGAAGAACGAGAGGACATGTCATCATCACATCAACTCACACCCCCAAGAGGAAGGGACACGAAACGGGAGGCTGTGGCAAAGTAGCAGCGTGGGCGGTTTGTGGCTCTCTGGTTGGAGCCCCGTCCGGGCCTTGCGTGGGTCCCCCCTCTTTTGGGCCACGAGGCCCCACTAGGCCGCCGCCCTGGAGGGTGCCCCATGCCCCCCCCCCCGGGGGGTGCCTTGTCATGCGAGACACGAGGGAGCGACTCGCTTGTCCTGGCAGCGGGTGGTGGGCAACAAGGCGAGCGAAACTCGTCGGCAGAGCTAGAGCTACACAATGGGAAGCGGTGAAAAGGACGCCAACGGTAGACGAGCGGGATAATTACGAGCAGTCACAGAAGAGCGTGAGGTCCGCGGAGGTGCCGAGCAGGGTTGCTACAATCTGGAGGCAGCAGGAGCGGGGGCCCTCTGCGGGGTGCCCGGCACGCGGCGTGAAGAGGCCCCCGGGCTTCCCCCTTCTGCCCACAGGAGGCCCCCGCCGGTGCCCGCAAGGCCGACGCGGGAATACCCAGCCCTTAATCAGCGGCTAGCTCCTCCCCAGCTCGTCCGGCCTCTTGGCCCTGGGGGCTTCCACCGAAGCGCGAGGGAGGTTTTTCGGGCCGTTTGGCCAGAACTGGTTTAGTGGGACCTGGTGTTATTGAGTGTACTGGGGGACGCCCCCCCGCCCCATTCCACTAGCCGGAACTGCCGTCACCCGAAAAACACCAGCTACGGCAGACCTGGTTTAGTGATTCTGGCTAATTTAGGGGCCCCGGGGCCCTACCACTAACCGGGTCCTCTTACCTGGGGTCCTTGCTATATCCGAGTTTGAGCCCTCCCCCCAATGGTGGCGCGAGGCAGCGCCGGCCAGTCTCGCCAAGGTGGGTGGCAGAAGGGCCTCACCCCCTGCATACAGGAAGCGCCCCCCCCCAGCAGCCACCATCCTCATGACTGGTACCCTCCCCCGCCGAGGCAGCAGTAGGGTACCCGGATCACGGGGGCGTTTCCACCGTGCGTGGGTGTGGTTTCTGCCATCTGTGGCGGTGGCGCGGGTGCGCGGTTTGCTGATCCTTCCCACCCCAAGCGCGCATCCGCAACCCCGTCCCATAGCGCAGCAGGCTGTCAGGGACCGCAGCTGCTGGGATCTGACAGTGGAGGTTCGAGGTGGGGATGAGAAACTGACGAAACAGTGGGGGTAGAGTCCTGGCGGCAGAGGTTGGGTCGCTGCCCTGATGGACGCTGCCCTAATGGCCAGTTGTGGCCGCGGCCGCCCTGTCCGTTGCCAGGGCGGCCCGCGGTGAGTCCCAGCCCCCTCCCGCTCACATACATACCCAACCCATGCCCCAAAACGAGAGGCGGGGTAGGCGAAAATTAGATGGAACCAACGGGGGGAGTGAGGGCTGCAAGAAGGTGAGCCGGTAGGGTGGGCATTGGAGGTTGGTGGAGTCCTCTTACGCCGTGGGTGATGGAGCCCCTCGGGGACCCACGGGTTTCTTGCAACAATTGTCTGAGTTCGAGTGGGTGAGAAAGCCGTGGGGACCCACGCTGAACGCAGTCGCCACTGATGTTCACTCTGTAGAGTTGCCAAAAACGACAGTTGGCTCCCATACCACCAGCTGTGCTGTTTCCATCTTCACGGTGAATGCGTACGTATCGGCTAACAGGGATATTTGAGAGGTAGGAGTGGGTGTGTGGCAGATGTTGCTCCTGCCTGCTGCTCTTCCTCCTCCTCCTCCTGCACCCTCCTCCTCCTCATCCTCTCTCCTCCTCCTCCTCCTCCTCCTCCTCCTCCTCCTCCTCCGGAGACACCGAGACACTGACGGCAATGGAGGTCTCCGATCGCCCCCGCCCCCCCCCCATGGAGGCCTGGTCTGGCCCCCTCATGGGGGTGTTGACTTAAACGTGCAATCTGGGGCCGAGGTCCAGCAGGACAGGAGGGAAGGAAGAACGAGAGGACATGTCATCATCACATCAACTCACACCCCCAAGAGGAAGGGACACGAAACGGGAGGCTGTGGCAAAGTAGCAGCGTGGGCGGTTTGTGGCTCTCTGGTTGGAGCCCCGTCCGGGCCTTGCGTGGGTCCCCCCTCTTTTGGGCCACGAGGCCCCACTAGGCCGCCGCCCTGGAGGGTGCCCCATGCCCCCCCCCCTGGAGGGGTGCCTTGTCATGCAGAGGACACGAGGGAGCGACTCGCTGTCCTGGCAGCGAGGTGGTGGCAACAAGGCGAGCGAAACTCGTCGGCAGAGCTAGAGCTACACAGGGGAAGCGGGAAAAGACGCCAACGGTAGACGAGCGGAGGTGCTGGCACAGAGAGCGGGAGGTCCGCGGAGGTGCCGAGGCAGGGTGCTACAAGCTGGAGGCAGCAGGAGCGCGGGGCCCTCTGCGGGGTGCCGCCCGCGGCGGGAAAGAGGCCCCCGGGCTTCCCCCTTCTGCCCACAGGAGGCCCCCGCAGGTGCCCGCAGAGGCCGACGGCGGGATACCTCAGCCCGTAAGCAGGCGGCGAGCTCCCAGCTCGTCGGCCTCTTGGCCCTGGGGGCTTCCACCGAGCGCGAGGGAGGTTTGTCGGGCGTTGGCAGAACTGGGTTTAGTGGGACCTGGTTTAGTGATGTGTACTGGGGGACGCCCCCCCGCCCCATTCCACTAGCCGGAACTGCCGTCACCCGAAAAACACCAGCTACGGCAGACCTGGTTTAGTGATTCTGGCTAATTTAGGGGCCCCGGGGCCCTACCACTAACCGGGTCCTCTTACCTGGGGTCCTTGCTATATCCGAGTTTGAGCCCTCCCCCCAATGGTGGCGCGAGGCAGCGCCGGCCAGTCTCGCCAAGGTGGGTGGCAGAAGGGCCTCACCCCCTGCATACAGGAAGCGCCCCCCCCCAGCAGCCACCATCCTCATGACTGGTACCCTCCCCCGCCGAGGCAGCAGTAGGGTACCCGGATCACGGGGGCGTTTCCACCGTGCGTGGGTGTGGTTTCTGCCATCTGTGGCGGTGGCGCGGGTGCGCGGTTTGCTGATCCTTCCCACCCCAAGCGCGCATCCGCAACCCCGTCCCATAGCGCAGCAGGCTGTCAGGGACCGCAGCTGCTGGGATCTGACAGTGGAGGTTCGAGGTGGGGATGAGAAACTGACGAAACAGTGGGGGTAGAGTCCTGGCGGCAGAGGTTGGGTCGCTGCCCTGATGGACGCTGCCCTAATGGCCAGTTGTGGCCGCGGCCGCCCTGTCCGTTGCCAGGGCGGCCCGCGGTGAGTCCCAGCCCCCTCCCGCTCACATACATACCCAACCCATGCCCCAAAACGAGAGGCGGGGTAGGCGAAAATTAGATGGAACCAACGGGGGGAGTGAGGGCTGCAAGAAGGTGAGCCGGTAGGGTGGGCATTGGAGGTTGGTGGAGTCCTCTTACGCCGTGGGTGATGGAGCCCCTCGGGGACCCACGGGTTTCTTGCAACAATTGTCTGAGTTCGAGTGGGTGAGAAAGCCGTGGGGACCCACGCTGAACGCAGTCGCCACTGATGTTCACTCTGTAGAGTTGCCAAAAACGACAGTTGGCTCCCATACCACCAGCTGTGCTGTTTCCATCTTCACGGTGAATGCGTACGTATCGGCTAACAGGGATATTTGAGAGGTAGGAGTGGGTGTGTGGCAGATGGCGGTCCTGCCTGCATGAAGCAAATGCACTGTACAAGGAAGTGGCGCACTGATCGGCCGCCGTGAGGCCGGTCCGATCGCGAAGATTGCCTCGTCTTGTTGGCGATCAGGAGGAAGTCGTCTGATTCCGGTAGGTGGGTCGTGCTGGTCTGGTTGATCACCTTGGACGCCGTCTGCGTCGGTCGGCCATGGTCTCCACGGGTCGGGGCCGTAGAGTGGAAGAGCCTTCTTGTCCGTCACTTGCTGTTCGCCCTGGTGGATGACGCTGGGGTGTCCGTCTGCGGGCGGTGTCGTTGCTGACTTGCGTTCGCTGGTGTGGGGAGCGTCCCCTTCGGTGTTGTGGTCCGTGATCATGTTGCGCACAGTTGCAGCCATGCTGGTATCGCCGATCACATGCTGCTGCGTCTGGTGTGGTGCTTGGTGGTCGGCGGTGCTGCTAGCTACCGTTCTGCCCGTCGGGGCCGTGCTCCACTTGGGCTGTCACAAGTTGGCCTTGTTGGTCTGCTCGACTGCACTCGGTCCTGAAATCGATGACTGCTGGTCCAGGTGTCCGAGTTAAGGTCGGCAGGTGGCAGTAGGTCGCATACAGTCGGTGGGTCTGGTATCGGCAGTCGGTTCTGCTGGCTCTGTGCCTCACTCTCAGGCAAGTGTGAGTGGTGATGAGCTCGGCCACCTTGACAATTGCCTCGATTGTGATTTCTTCCTGTAGGTCGGTGCGAGAAATGGTGTCGGCGTGCACGTGGGGTGTGTCATGTAAATACCTGGATACCCGTAAGGATATCTCTGTCTCTTATGATGTCGCAGAAGTGCTTGGTCATGCATGTCGTCGTCACTGCGGTTCTTCGGGTAATTAGGTCAGCACGTTAGCCAAGCAGAAGTTGACGTAGAAACGGTGTGCGTCCCGCAGCTCGCTGGACCTGCAGTAGCTGTTGATAGCACCGTCCACGTAGGCCTTGATGCGGAGGTCGTCGGTGCTCGAGTCTCTGTCGGCTTCTGCTGGGTCGGTCAGTTCGAGCATCTCGTCGCAGAGGTGGAAGATCGCCTCGTGGGTGTGTATATTGGACATCGCGTGCTCGCGCTCGTATGGGTCGTCGCTGATTATGACGGTCAGGTTCTCGATTATGACGTGCATGCGGTCTTTGATCCTCCTCCTCCTCCTCCTCCTCCTCCTCGCGTGCGCCTGGCGCCGCGGCGGGGCGGCGGGACACTCGCCCGAACGCCTCTCACTCGGGGCGCGTTCTGACCAGGACTCGGGGGCGAGTCCAGCCGTGGCGACGAGGGGCGCGCAAGTATCCGCTGCTCTCAGACCAAGCCCATCCTGAACCCAGGAGCTGTGCATACGCCCTCCCGGCTTGGCCAGGCGGGAGTAACGCATACACCGCTGCTGGCTTCAAGATGGGCCTGGCCAGGGAGCAGTGGATACACATACATACATACATACATACATACATACATACATACATACATACATTCATTCATTCATTCATTCATACATACATACATACATGCATGCATGCATGCATACATACATACATACACACACATACATACATACATACATACATACATACATACATACATACATACATACATACATGCATGCATGCATGCATGCATGCATCCATCCATCCATCCATCCATACATACATACATACATACATGCATGCATGCATGCATGCATGCATGCATGCATGCATGCATACATACATACATACATACATACATGCATGCATGTATACATACATACATACATACATACATACATACATACATATATATATATACATATATGTACACATATACATATATATATATATATATATATATATATCGCCGTCGCCCTGTAGCTAGAAACAAAAGCAAAAACGCGCCCACTTGAGCTCTGAAAGGTCCGCGCGCGCGGCTTTCGTGGATCGGCGCCAGAGCCCCCGCGCGCCAGGGGCGACGCCGGAGGCGCCGCCGAAAAGGGGCGCCGCTGACCCGAGAAACCCGCGCGGACCTCCAAAAGTTTGTACTTTTTCAGTTTTTTGTCTTCCTCGAGTGCAGTGGGGGCGCGCATCAAGGAACGATGCGCTTGTCGTCAAGGCATCCTGGGCTTCTTCGCTCCGCGAGCTGCGCGGTGACTTCCCCTCGCCGTGGAAGAAGATGCTGCGTTCGGGGTGCCCTGGGTTTTTCCCCTCAAATGCACCTCGCGCACGGGCTTTCGGGATGGGGTCTCTTGCGAGGTCTTCTTGCGGCCGCGACCGCACTGTAGCGGCATCGGCGCCTCTTCCTCTGGGGAAACCAAAAAGGCACCCATACCGCTACTCCCCAGACCTCTCCCGGGGCGCGCTCTGATCAGGACTCCGAGGCGAACCCGGCGGCGGCGACGAGGGCCTCCCGGGAGGCCGAGCGAGGGGAACACGGGCGAAGGGCAGAGATCTGGGTACCTCTTCCTCCTCCTCCTCCTCCTCCGCCTCCTCCTCCTCCTCCTCCTCCTCCTCCTCCTCCTCCTCTTCCTCCTCCTCCTCCTCCTCCTCCCCCGAGCCCCAAGCCCCCCCGGCGCGCTCCGACTCCAGCGGCGACCGCGAGTGGAGCCGCAAGTCGGGCGAGGACCGCAGCGCCACGACGTCGCCGGTGCTCGGCCTCCCAGAGCCCGCCAGCCTCGGGGCAGCCCGCGTGCCGAGGTGCGGCGGCGCGTTCGGGGGGCGGAAGCGAGAGGGGGGCAGGCCTTCTCATTAGGAGGCAACTACATAGAACACTAATACGAATTATACTAATACTACTAATCATAATCATACGACTGATAATAAGAATAATCATAATACAATTGATACTGATAATAGTAAGAAGAAGAATAATAAGAAAGAAGCAGAAGGCGAAACATGATAATAACAATGATAAGGCGAATACCTAAATAACAACAATCATACTAATAATAAAAATAATAACAATAAGAAACACATTAAGAATAGTAATGATAAGAAACAGACACAGAAACGGCATGATAATAAACTCGCGTGTTTCTTGGGTCTGCGCTGGACCCCCTCCCCGGCGCGCGGAGCGCGCCAGGGGCGGGGCCGGAGGCGGCGCTGGGGGGGGCCAGCGCGGATCCAAGAAATCTGCGCGGAGCGCCAAACATTTATGTTTATATCATTTTTTCTTCGACTATACTGAGAGTTTGGGGGGCTACTACGCCGGATTAGGCCGCGGATTAAGCGGGATTCAGCCGCATCTATCTGGATCCAGCCGGCTCAAACAGGATAACGCCAGATTCAGCCCGATCTCGGACCAGGGCAAAGTCAGAATTTGACCTCCCAGGAGTTGCACCCGAATTCTCAGAAAGGCTGGGAAATCCTCCGCCCTTCTGAGGAGTCTTCTAAGCCCTCCCCGGAGGCACAGAACAACACTTAAGTCGGGCCTGTCCCCGTACAGGGGGATTTTCGACGAAAAATAAAAAAAAAAAAAACTAAGTAAAAACAAATCCAAAAATAGTCTGGGGACTATTTTTTAGTATTTGTGAACCTTTGGGAGTATTTTCGGAAGTACTTTTTTACCTTTCGTCGAAAATCCCCCTGTAGGGGGACAGGCCCGACTTAATTCTAAGCCCTCCCCGGAGGCACAGAACAACACCGAGCAGAAGGCCGGAGGACACCCCCGAGGAGCCCCGCCCCCTTCAGAGATAAGGCCTCCTCTTTCTCACTCTCCCCCCTCGTTCGCCGCCGCCGCCGCCGCCGCCTCCGCCTCCTCCTCCTCCTCCTCCTCCTCCTCTCCTCCTCCTCCTCCTCCTCCTCCCCCTCCCCCTCCTCCTCCTCGTCCTCCTCCTCCTCCTCCTCCTCCTCCTCCTCCTCCTCCTCCGTCTCCTCCATCTCCTCCTCCTCCTCCACCCTCCTCCTCCTCCACAAGAGCGGGGGGTGGATGGACGGACCTGCGTCGCCCAGCTTCGAGCCTCGCGCTCCGCGCTGCGCGATGCTCGCCGCGCGCTCGCGCCCTCGCCTCGGGCCCCTCCTGGAGAGGGACCGCCGCTCCGGTCCAGACCGCGGCGCGCGGCGCGCGACTCGCTTCGTGCCCCCCCGCGGGTGACCCAGACGGGCGGAAAGGGGGGCGGGCAGGCCGGGGCTCCGTAAAGGGGGGCACCGCTCCAAGGGGGGCACGGGCACTTTCGTGTGCCCCCGTGTGCCATGCCCCCTGTGCACGGCGCCCAGGGCCCCCCTGGCCAGGGGGCGTGGCCAGGCGTGGACAGCAAGGAGCAGGAGGAGCAGGAGGAGCAGCAGGAGGAGCAGCAGGAGGAGTTAGGAGGAGTGAGAAAGAGGAGAAGAAGAAGGAGGAGGAGGAGCAAGGAGGAGGTAGGAGGAGCAGGAGGAGGAACAGGACCCATCCCCCCTTTCGCCCGACCCGACTTGTGGCCGCCGTCCCGCCCCAGAGGTAGGAGGATCAGATCAGACCAGACCCACCCTGGGGGGCCGAGTCCCTGCGCCACAGAGCAGCAACAAACCGTTGGTCCCTGAGTGGCCTGCGTGGGCAACTACACTCGGTCTCCAGCCCTACTACTGCGGGCGCGACCGAGCGCACGGACCTCGTGCCCGCCCAGAGGTAGGAGGAGTCCGGAGGAGCAGGAGGAGGCGGAGGAGGAGGAGGAAGCTCAAGAGAGCCCAAGATCGAATCGGTACATCGGTTCGGCGATCGGAACAATTCGGATCGGCGAGCCTGGGCAGCCGAGCCCGGAAAAATCGAATCGGCGGACATCGGCAGGCCAGTATTCCTCCAGGGAACCATCGGAAGGTCGCACTGGATCGGACTCGGAAGCCATCGATCAGGAGGGGAAAAAACACACAGACACAAGTAATCGTCGATTCCCCAGAAAATATGGGAAACTATGGGAAGTGGGGGGGGACATATGGGAACATATGGGAAGTGTGTATCTATTTGTGTCCCAGGGCCCCTTCAATCAAGGTCGAATCGCATCGAACCCGAGGCATCGAAACGAGCCCCGGCAGCTCCCCCTCTCGCCCGGCCACGACTCGTGGCCGCGCCCCCCCCTGTGGACCGAGCGGCCGGCCGGGAGGACGACGCCCCGGCGGTGCCGATGCGGACCTGCTCGCCGACGGCGTCCGCGGCGGGCGCTGCCGCCTGGGCGGGGGGCAGGCGGGCGGGCGGGGCATCGCCAAGAAGAGGGGGGCGGGCGGGGCACCACCACCACCACCAGAAGTTGAAGGGGGGAAGGAGGAGCAGGAGGAGGAGGAGGAGGAGGAGGAGGAGGAGGAGGACCCCCTTCGGGGATGGACAGACCTCCCTTTAGTAAAACGTGGTTTAGAGAAAACGACCTCGTAGAGCCCAGAACTGCTTCAAGGAAAAAACGCTGTTCTTAGAACATAGGCCCGATTCTGTTAAAACAAGACAGTCTCAGCCAGAAGTGTTCTCAGAACACTTCGCGCTCACCACAAAAGGTGCGTCTTAGAACATTGTTTGGTAGGCCTATAGGCGAGCCAAGACGCTTCGCCAACGCTTGACTGCCTCCTCCCGGCCCCCCGCGCTCACGCCATCTGTCATTGCACCGGCCTTGCATACGTGCTGCAGCGGATTTCTGCGTGGATTTTGCCCGAAGCGGCGAGCGAAAAACGAAGTGAATTTCGTGTGGGTTCTTTTGAAACTTCATTCCTGGCCGCAAGATCTATCCGCACGACATCCACCTCGACATCCGCAAAGACGTTCTCCGGGACACTCCGGGCCCATCCCATCGTTTCCCGAACGAGATCCGCTCTGCGATCTTGGCGCCACGACATCTGGGAACCCTTCTAGGAGGGGGCGGGGGAGCGGCAGGGCCAGCGGCAGGGCCAGCGGCGCGGCGCGCCGCCGCGCGGGCGCGGCGAGATGCCTCGGCCTCGTCTGGCTCGCCCTCCGCTGGCTCGGCCCTGACTTGCGAGGCGAGGGCGATGCTCTCCTCGTCGTCCTGCACCTCCGGATGCATGGGGGGGGCGTGAAAGAGGGAGGAGGAGAAGGCGGAGGAGAAGGAGGAGGAGGAGGAGATGAGGAGGAGGAGGAATGGGAGGAGGAATGGGAGGAGGAGGAGGAGGAGGAGGAGGAGGAGGAGAGGAGGAGGAGGAGGGAGGGAGGGGTGGGAGGAGGAGGAGGAGGAGGAGGAGGAGGAGGAGGAGGAGGAGGAAGAGGAGGAGGAGGAGGAGGAGGAGGAGGAGGAGGAGGAGGAGGAGGAGCGGGGGAGGAGGGAGGAGGAGGAGGAGCTTGGACTCTGGGCCAGCGCATGGCTACAGTAGGGGCTCGACCACAAGAAACCGTCCACAAGAAACCTAACCCTGAGACCCCAGGACGTCCATTGATTTTTGGTGCGGGAGCGTCTCGCTACCCGTCGCAAAACCATCGCAACCCAAGAAACCCAGGGCACCCTGGAGGCGAGCAGGGTGTTTCTTGGCATGGGTCTCCACTGCGCAGAACTTCGCACGCGCACCGAGGGGAACTCGGGGGACCGAGAGAGAAGCAATCCCGCCAGCCCCTTGGGCGCCGCCGGGTAGTGCGAGGCCCGAAGCATTGGAGCTGCGAGCGGGCGTACATTCTCTCGACGTGCAGGGGCGGGACAGGGGGCGCGAGGGTCTGGGGACGGGACCCCCAAATGTGGCCCAACCTCGCCCGTTCCTCAAGAAGCGCGGACCTCAGCATCCCCAATCTGGTCGAGATCGGCCGGAACACTAGGCCAACGACCACTCACATATCCGCCGCAAGCGGAACCGATCTCCGAGGAGCCCAGGGGAGCGTCGGGCATGGAGTAGCTGGCCCCTGGGGGACAGGGGGGGGCTTACTTCAAACCTCCGTCCGTTGTGGGAGCCAGGGTCTCAGTGGGCACCGGCCCTGGGCGGGGGACGTCTGCACCATGGGAGGGCCTGTGGAGGCTGGGCGGCGGCTTAAGAGAAGAGGAAGGAAGGCCGAAGAGGTTCACACCCACGCTGGCAGGATGAGACAAGCAACCGAATTGATCCCCATCCCTCCTACTCGGCTCCATGGGCCCGTCGCCTGCTCCTGCAGCTGCGGGGGCGCACGGCGCAAGCGATGCGAGAAGACAGGGGCAGGAGCGGGGCAACGGGAAGTGACGGGAATGGAGTGACAGGGCGGGGAGCGCGGTCGCCGACGTTGCGTGCAAAAGGCTGGGTGCCCCCCTGCGCCGGGCCACGGTGACCGAAGGAAAAAAAAAAAAAGGAAAGCAGGAAGAGGAGGGCAAGGGATGACCAAGGGGAAAGGTGAACGGGGGTGGGAGAAAAGGGAGAAGGGGGTTTGAGGGGCAAGAGGGGTTGGGCATGATGGGGAAGGGGTGGAGGAGATGGAGGGAGGAGGGGGAGGAGGAGGAGGGGGAGGAGGACGAGGAGGAGGAGGAGGAGGAGGAGGCGGAAGGATAGGGGGAGGGGGGAAGGGAGGGACGAGGCGGAGCAGGAGGCAGGCCCAGCGCTATCACGCGGCGGTGCATCACGTCGGGGCGGGGGAAGATGTTCGGCCAGAAGTGGTCCAAGGACCACTTTCGTGGGAACCACGGGGAGCCCCTGGAACATGCCGCGGTGGCCCACACGCGAGTCTTACAACATTGGCGGAAGGGGGGGATCGCAAAGGGGGGGTCTGAGGATCAGCTCACGCAACTGATTCTCCCGGCGCCTCCCGGCGCCGGGAGGCGCCCACTGGCCCATGCATCGAGGAATGGGCCCGGCGGCGGGGCCGAAACCAGCTGCACGCGGCAGCCTTCGCACCCCCCCCCGTTTCCCTACCCCCCCCCCCTCCGCTCGGCCCGAGGCGGCCGCCGCCCGCCGGCGCCCCTATAATGACGTGGCCGATGCGCGGTGAAATCGCGGGGGCCTCGTGTGGCGATGGCGACGGTGAGCCCAAGGGCTCGGCGGCGCGGCGTACGTGCAAGAAGCGTGCGAGGCCACGGCGGGGCGCGAGAACTGGCGGAGGGAGGAGGCCCGCGCTCGCCCGCGGGCAGGGCAGCCGCGCCAGCTTCGGCACAAGGTGCTCGTGCGGACGATTCGGCAGCCTGCCTCTCTTGCTCCTCCGTCCACGCCTGCAGCCCACGTGCGGTTGAGGGACAACATCATGAGAGAAATGACGATGCGATGTGTCTGTCGTCCACCGCAACCCCTGGCGAGGACCCCGCGTCGGTCCCCCCCCCCCTTCGTTCGGCCCGATCTCCGGTGGCCCCACAGGCCAGCCAGGTCGCTCCGCCACTGCTTGCGCTGCACGCGCGCGCCGCGGCGGTGAGGCGAGACGCCGCGCGAAGATGAGCGCGGGGGCGGGGTGCCCGCTGGCCTGCCTGCGGAATGCCCCCACGCCGTCTATGAGGGGGTCGGTGCGGTGCGACGCGTGCCGGCCAGCGAATACGGCCGCTGAGATCAGAGCGAGCGAGAAGCTGCCCGCGAGGATGACCGTAGGGCGCTTGACATAGCGCGAGTTTCGCGCGAGACGAGTGGCCGATCGCCGAAGAGGCCGCTTCTGCCTGACCCTGCGTCGCGGAGTCGATACTTACCGCCTTGCTGCGCGCGGACCGCCGCGCGGCGCACGGCTCTGGGCGTCTCGGCCGCCCGGCCCCTGCGCCGTTGCCGGTCGAGTGCATGCTATGATGGCAGCGGGCGTTTGTCTTACTCCCTTCCCTCCCTCCTTCCTCCACTCCACCATCCTCCTCCTCCTCCTCCTCCTCCTCCTCCTCCTCCTCCTCCTCTCTCCTCCTCCTCCTCCTCCTCCTCCTCCTCCTCCTCCTCCTCCTCCCCCTCCCCATTCGCGAAGCGTTTTCCTCCTCCTCCTCCTCCCTCCTCCCCAAGGCTGGGCCTCGGCTCCGGCCCAAGCGTCGCTTCCTGGTCGGCACGGCCTGCCCTGTCCCCGCCGGTCGAGGCAGTGAGGGGCGCTTGCCGCGCAGCGCTGCACGGCGTGGGGCCAGTCTGGCTACGGCAGGAGGGGGGATGGGGAAGGGGGATGGGGCACAGGAGGAGGTAGAAGGTGGAGGATGAGCAGGAAAGGGGGAGGAGAAACGAGGAGGGCGACGAGGATGAAGGAGTCGGACAACGAGGAGGGAGGGAGGGAGTGGACGAGGAGAGTAGGAGGGTGAAGGGGGCAAGGATGGAGACAGGGGCGAGAATAGGGGGGGGGCAGAGGAAGAACACGACGAAAACGAGGCGGATGAGGGGTAGGACCAACAATGAAAAGAGGGAGGTCGAGGATGTGAAGGAAGATGACGAGGGAAGGAGGACGCTGACAAAGAGGAAGGATGACGAACCCAATAGGCTCAGAAGCCATAGCAGGAGGAAGACGAGGGATGACGACACGTATGCAGGAACTGTGGGCGGGGAAAGGGGAGGAGCATGAGGAGTATGAGGGCGAATGCTGCTGAAGAGGGAGAAAGGATACGAATTGGGAGGAAACCAACGTTGAGCATGGGGAGGGCACCTGTGCCCGAGGCAGGGGTGGGCGATGTCGATGGAGAGGGTGAGGGGGAGGAGGAAATGGAGGCGCAACAGGGAGATGGGGACGGGCAGGATTGAGTCGGGAGAAGAGCGGGGAGGAGGGAGGAGGGAGAAGGGAGGGCGAAGTGGAGGAGGAGGGAGGGGGGAGGAGGAGAAGGATGAGGGAGGGGGGGAAGAAGAGAGGGAGGAGGGAAAAGAGAGAGAGAGATAGGGAGAAGGGAGATGACAGGCAGAGCAGCAGCAAGGAGGGGGTAAAGGTGAGATTTAAGACTATGTGGCGTGATGTTGTCCCATCATCGTCATCATCAATCACCCTCCTCACCATCACCACCATCATCACCATCATCATCACCGTCATCATCACCACCACCATCACCACCATCACCATATCAGCATCAGCATCACCATCAGCATCAGCATCAGCATCATCATTATCAGCATCATCATCATCATCATCATCATCATCATCAGCATCATCATCGACATCATCATCAGCATCATCATCAGCATCATCATCATCATCATCATCATCACCACAATCATCATTATCATCATCAGCAATATCATGATCATCACCACAAGCATCATCATCACAATCCTCACCATCACTATGGTAATCAACATCATCGACATCGTCAGCCGTATCATCCTCTTCCTTAGTATCCTCATCCTTCTCCTCATGTTCACCCTCGTCCTCCTCCTCCTCATCGCCCTTCTCCTCTGAGAAGAAAAAATCATCTACACTCAAAAACCATACGAACGCATGAGAACATCTCTGATCTACAAACCCTGTGAGAGTGTTAACAACCCTGTGAGGGTTCACAGGAACCAAACCCTAATGAGGTTCTGGCCTTGGGGCTTTCTCCAAGCCTCTCCAGCGCAGTTCCGCCCAGGCAGCCTGACGTACCGAAAACAATCGAGTTCTTTTGAAGTGCCCTCACATAGTTGTTGTTGCTGCTGTTATATTGTTGTTGTGTTGCCGTGGTGCCATGGCAAGTCTCGTGAACCAACCACGTATTCGTATTGATCGCGTTCTGTGGTCGTCGAGCCTTCAGGCTGCCTGGGCGGATCTGGGCTGGAGAATCCTGCAAGAAATCCAAAATCTAGAAAACCAATGATGACTGTTCTGTTGTGGTGGTGCCCTCAGATGTTTGTTGTTTATGTGGCTTTTCCCGGTACCATCACAAAAATCGTGGACGCAAAACGTGCTCTTATTATGTTTGAGTGTACGGATTTCTTGGTGTCGTTCAGTGTATAGGTTTCTGCTTGCCGATTCCACATTTTTCCGATGTTGATGGGTTCTTCTTGTTTTCAATGATGGAAGCGTCTTAGTATGTTTCATTGTACGGGCCCCCTCCGTTCCACTGTTCATCTCTCCTCCCTCCGCCTCCGACGTTTAGGAATCTGTGCCAAAATCCGTCCCTCACAGATGTCTTACTTCTTTGCATCCTGGTCCTCCTCGTCGTGTCTCTCCACTGTAGCATTCTCCTGCTCCCTGCCGCTTCTGGTTCACATCGTCAACTTGTGAAGGGTGTTGGCAAAAGGGAGTCGCATGTATGATGATGGTGGTTATGCCGATGAGTAGGCGATTGATGACAAGCAGCAAGCGGCAGAAGATGAGGAGCGTGTTGTTGATGGTCATTCCGATGCTGATGGTGGTGATGATGAGGGGGCGCACGTGGAAGATGCTTCTGATGAGCTTGTTGGTGGTGATCACGATGGTGGTGGTGCGCGCCACAACCGCGCCCGCGAACAAGCTCACGTCATAAGGTGCCGCGCGAAAAAAGGGACTGGCCCGTGTGGGAGAACAGCGCACGCCACACAGTCTTACTCTCACCCCCACCGAGGGAAGGGGGTGAGGAGGAGGTCCAGTAGGGGAGGGGGGAGGGGGTGGGGTTGGCCGAGGACGAAGACGAGAACAACACGAGGACGACGACGACGACGGCGACGGCGACGGACGACGACGACGACGGCGACGGCGACGACGACGGCGACGACGACGGCGACGGCGACGGCGACGACGACGGAAGCATTTGAAGGTGTCTGGAGGTCTCCTGAGGTCTCAGGAGGTCTCCTGAGGCCCCTCAAGGCGTCTGGCTGCCCTTCCAGGCCCTCGGAGACGACATCGACGACGACGACGACGACGACGACGACGACGACGACGACGACGGACGACGGACAACGGACGACGGACGACGACGACGCCGTCGACGGACAACAACAACGATGACGACGGTCAGCGTCGTCATCGTCGTCGGCGTCCTTGGCCTCCCCAACGTCGCCGCCTCCGCCGCCGCCGCCGCGGCGGTCGTCGTCGTCGTCGTCGTCGTCGTCGTCGTCGTCGTCGTCGTCGTCCTCGGGGCGGGCGGTGGCGGTGGCCCGCGGCCTGCTTGCGCGCGTCCACGGGGAACAGCCACGGGGCCCCCGGCTCGTAGGCCAGGCCGTCCGGCAGGCCCTGCTCCAGCGCGCCCAGCGGGCCCCCGTCCTGCCACGGGTTTTGTCCTCCTCCTCCTCCTCCTCCTCCTCCTCCTCCTCGTCCTCCTCTTCCTCCTCCTCCTCCTCCTCCTCTTCCTCCTCCTCCTCCTCGTCCACCTCATCCTTTTCCTCCCCCGGGACCCTGCGGGGCTCGAGGATCGCTGAGAAGGAGGAGGGCCGAGGGAGATCGAGGAGGGTCGACGAGGTCGACGAGGAGGACGAGGAGGAGGAGGGTCGAGGGAGATCGAAGAGGATCGACGAGGGCGAGGAGGAGGAGGAGGAGGACGAGCAGGAGGACGAGGAGGAGAAGGAGGAGGAGGACGAGGAGGAGGAGAAGGGTCGAAAGACATCGAAGAGGACGAGGTGTGTTCCGGACTTCCACCGCGCAGCACTTGCCATCGCTCGGACGTCCCTTGCCCGTGCATGTGTGTTCGGTTTCCTGCGATCATGTTTCGTAAGGTGATCCTTGATGTTCCTGGATTGTCCTCGCCGAGATGATTGCGCACGTCCGAGCGATGCCCAGAGCAAGGCACGCCGCACACTGCAAGCGAAATTCTGCTCAAGAAACTGACCACTTCAGAAGGTTGGGCCAACTTCCCCAAAGCTTCTTAAAGCAAGCTTGGGCGCATGTATGCTGTTAGCGCTGGAAGGGCGAACCGCTGCGCAAGCAGAAGGGCCAACTTTCGGGCAAAAGGGGTGGACAAAAACTGGCGCAACTTTCCGGGGGGGGGGGTCTCAATCACATGCTCGACTGCGCAGCAGCGCTCGGCGGCCGCGCGGCCGAGCGCAACGGCAGCAGCAGCAGCAGCGGGCTGCACCAGCGGCGCGGATGACAACATCTCCGCGCCCAAAGGAAGTGCCGCAGCGCCGACGACCTCCCAGGCAGCTCGAAAACCGCGGCACCAGCCCGTCCCCTGACTCGTCCCGGGGGGCACACCGGCACTTCGCGTTTTCGAGTTTTTCACGTTTCAATGCATGGGGCTCCGCCCACAACCTTCTCCCTCCAACGTTTGTGAAGCTTGCGCATCTTGTTTTTTGTTTTTGTTCTCTCTCTCTCTCTCTCTCTCTTTCTCTCTCCCTTCCATATAGTTCCTCCCTCTCCCTCTCTCTGGGGATCACTCGGTTTGCGTGTATCCCTCCAGGGCCCAGCGCGCCTGGCGGGTGTCTGCAGGACCTCCTCTGATTTTCTTACCCAGCATATCCGCCCCCTCTCCCGCGCGGCGTGTCTGGCCCTGGCTGATCAGGAAGGGGCCTCCTCCTTCTCCGTCCTGAGGGGCAAGGGGCGGGGGAACTTCTTCCTTCTTCTTCTGCCTGAAGGACAAGAAAAGAAGGAATGCCCTCCTCCTCCTTCGCCTTCCTGAGGGAAGCAGAAGGGAATGAGCCGCCTCCTCCTCCTCCTCCTCCTCCTCGTCCTCGTCCTCCTCCTCCTCCTCCTCCTTCGCCTCCTCCTCCTCCTCCTCCTCCTCCTCCTCCTCCTTCTGAAGGCAATGGGAAGGGAATGGACCTCCTCCTCCTCCTCCTCCTCCTCCTCCTCCTCCTCCTCCTCCTCCTCCCTTGGGGGCAGGGAAGGAAAGGGGACATCCTCCTCCTTCCTGAGGGAAAGGAAGGGAATGACCCTGCTCCTCCTCCTCTTCCTCCTACTTCTGATCGAAATGGGCAGGGAAGGAACCTCCTCCTCGTCTTCCCTGAGGGAAAGCGAAGGAAAGGAACTCCGCCCCCCTCATCCTCCATCTGGGGGAAGGGAAGGGAAGGGAAAGGAAGGACACCCCTCCTCCTCTGTCTTGAAGGGCAGGGGAAGGAAGGGACATCCTCCGCCCTTTCCTAAGGGGGAAAGGGAAGGAAAGGTACCTCACCCTTGTTTCCTGAAGGAAAGGGCAGGGGATTAACCTCCTATTCGTTCTCCTTCATGAGAGAAAGGACAAGGAGGGAGCCTCCCCCTTTGTCCGTCCTGGAAGTAAGGGGAGGGAGGGGACCTCCTCCTCCTCCTTCTTCTTACTGAGGGAAGGGAAGGCAAGAAATGTCTTCCTCCTCCTCCTTCCTCAGGGAAAAAATGAAAGGAATGAGCCTCCTCTATCGTCTCCTCCCTCTGAAGGAAAAAGGAGCGAATGAGCCTCCTCATCCTCCTTCCTGGGGGACAAGGAAGGGGACGGAACCTCCTCCTCTTTCTTCCCGACGGAAAGAAGGGGAGGATTATCCTCCTTCTTCTCCCCATCCTCCTCCTGAGGGAAAGGGGAGGGGAGGGGCCTCATCAGCATCCTCCTTCCTGAGGGGAAGGCGGGGCATGACCCTGCTCTTCCTCCTCTTCCTCCTCGTTCTCATGGAAAGGGGCAGGGGGGGGCCTCCTCCTCTTCTCCCCTGGGGCAAAGGGAAGGGAAGGAACCTCCTTTCCAACCTCCTCCTCCTCCTCTTACTCCTCCTTCTGAAGGAAAGGGAAGGGGAGGAACCACCTCCTCCTCCTCGCCCTGAAGGAGCGGGGGATGAAGGAACATCCCCCTCCTTTTTCCTAAGGGTGAGCGAAGGGAAGGGGACCTCCTCCTTCATCCTCAGGGGAAAAGGAAGGGAATGAGCCTGCTCCTCCGCATCCTCCTTCCTGGGGGGATGGGAAGGGAAGCTCCTCCTGCTCCTTCTCCGCCTCCGCCTCCTCCTGCTCCTCCTCCATCCTGAGGGGAAAGGAAGGATCTTAAGATGATTGAAGGTCTCCCTCTCTGGGGTCCCCGTGTGTGTAGGGGTCACACATAGATTCCCTATGTGCGAGGGAATGCAAATTGATTTTCCGTGCCGGGGTACACAGTGATTCCCTTTGTGGGGGGTACAAACAGATTCCCATTTGAGGCGGAATTTCAAATCGATTCCCTTTCTGTGCGGGGTGCGGGGGGGAATACGAAAACATTCCCTTTTGTGTGATGGGGGTACAAGTTCATTCCCTTTGTGGGGAATGTAAATGGATTTCCTTTGTGGGGGCTGCACATTGAGCCCCTCTGTGGCGGAATTTCAAGTCGATTCCCTCCGTCGGGGTTTACACATCGATTACATGTGTGTGAGAAGGTACACATTGATTCCTTTTGTGGCGGAAGAGGAAGGGAGGGTCTCGTCCCAGCAACAACAAAGCAAGATGGCCCCCTGAATCCACTGGTCCAAATTGATTCCCCTTTGCGAAGACAAATGGGTTGCCATTGTGGGGGGCTATGAATTGATTCCTTTTGTGGTGGAGTTGCAACTCGATTCCCTTTTTGTGGGGGGGCTACACATTGATTCCCTTCGTGCGAGAGGGTGCTAACTGATTCCCTCTGTGGCGGAGGAGGGGAAGGTCTGGCCCTGGGGGAACGGTCCTGGCAAAAAACGGCCGCCTCTGCTGCACGGGCCCCGTATTTTATTTGTTTGTTCGGGGCCGCCCGAAGAAAAAAAACTGGACCAGTGGATTCCGGGGGCCGTTGCTTCTTTGTTTGCTGGGACCTGTCCCCCCAGGGCCAGACCCTCCCCTTCTCCGCCACAAAAGGAGTCAAGACATACCCCCTCGCACGAAGGGAATATATTTGTAAACCCCACAAATGGAATCGACTTGCAATTCATGTTTAGCCCCCGACACAGGCAATCCATTTGCAATCCCCACAAAGGGAATCAACGTGTACCCACTCACACCAACGGGAATCAATCTGAGCGTCCTCCACAGAGGGGAGGAGAGAGAGAGAGAGAGAGCGAGAGAGAGAGAGAGAAACCTGAAAAACTCAAAATCGCGAGGTGCCGTTACGCCCCCCAACCCGACTCGTCCACCCTCCCCCACATCCCCGTAGGCATGCGGGCTCAGGCCACAGCCGCTGTCTTGACCCTCGAGGCCCGATGCACGGCGACGGCATGCCGCGCGGCGTGGCCCAGCCGTCGCGCAGCCGCTGCTCCCCGGCCCACGCCCCATAAACGGATGCGGTCGTGCCGACCACATCGTCGAGTTCCGGGTACAGCCCTGCCGATTCTGACGATTTCGCCTACCCGCGCAGCTTTTCGATTGCCGATACTGCCGCTGCGCTTCCGGAGGCTCTGGACCGTGCTGCCTCGACTCCGGTGCCTACGGAGGCCGCCCCGCCACCGGCGCTGGCTGCGGCCCCGACGCGGGCACCAGCACTGGCCGCTGATGATGATGATGCGGTTCGCGGGCGGCGGTTTGTTCTGGACCGTGCCCATGGGCTGCATGCTGCTCGGGCCGCTGCTCATGGCTCTGCGCCTCCGGAGGCTCTGGACCGAGCTGCCTCGCCACCGGCGCTGCCGGAGGCTGTGGCTGCCCCGCCACCGGCGCTGGCTGTAGCCCCATCCTTGGAGGCACCCGTCGGCAACGGCGACCAGGCCGCTGGTGGTGGTGCTGGGCAGGACGACGAAGCCGTGCGCTGTCCCGAGGCCCGCTGTCCCCTGGGGCAGCCTGTTGTCTCCAGTGCGGCCCGCGATGACGAGAGGAACCGGAGGATCGGCGACGCTATCGCTGCTCAAGAAGGCACCGAAGCTGCCAGGGCCGCCATGGTTGCCGCATATGCGGCCATAGGCGTCCATATGAAGTAACACATTGTGCCTCGTGCCGATTGTGACCATAGGGGATGTTCTTCCAGACGGTCCGACTGGCTCCGAGTGAGGCGACTGAGCATTGAGTAGTGTAGGGCTCCTGCAACGTCGCATTTGTCATCTTCAGGACGAGGTATGAGAGCAGCGGGAGTGAGCTTGGGACGTAAAGAATCATGTATGCAGTCTGGGCTGAGACGTGTTGTTTCTTCTCCCTCGCCTCCTGCTTCGATCCTAGCCCCCTCCCTCCATCCATCCTGCCCCCTTCCAGAATCTCCTGGCAAGTCCCAACAACCGTGCCGCCGCTTTGGATCGAGGTGGCCGGGTCACCTGGACAGAATGAACGAGCATCTTATTCCATCGTCTAGCTTGAAGTCACGTTTCTCTGCACGGCCCTTGCACTCTTGCGAGCGTTGCTCGACTCCGGATCCACCGCTTGTCTCGCAGAGGAGGGCTGGCGAACGAGTGTGGCGAGAGTGGAGTGTTGTAGCGGAGGGCCGGCGATGGATAGAGGCGACAGTCGAGGGCCGGCGAGCGAGCTCAGCGATATTTCTGCAGCATCGCTATCTTGCCCAGTTGTTCCCGAGCGAGGAGGCGCCAGGTCTGCGTCCCAGCCTTACCCTTTCCTCCTCGATTATTTTTATTCCTCCTCCCCCGGCCCTTCCTCCGCAGTGCCCAGGCCGTCGCAGCAAGCCCCTTTAGCGTTTGCCGGCCAAACTGCTTATTGTTGAGGGTGGGGGTCAGGATGGATCCGGAAGGGAGTGCCGTGCGTAGGTGCGAAGAACAATCATCCTCCTCTGCCGCCGGCCGCTTTGACGCCCACCTGTCCAAGCATAGAATTTCCACGTGGGTACCGCCGTGCCTCATATATGCCAAGCTTAGTCGTTGCCAGTCTCCGGCAACCTCGAGTAGGGAATGTGGTCTGCGTCCCAGCCTTCCTCCCTCCCGCTTGGCATCGCTCTGATTGTACGTACTTTTTTCTCGCTCCCTCCCTCCGCCCCTCCGCCCGAATGCCCTGGACGGGCACAGCGATCCACTGTCGCATTTTTTCGCGTTTGCCGTCCAGTTGCCCATATTGAAGGGTGGGGGATGCAGCAAGGAAGATTGGGAGGTCTGGACTCCTTGCTTCGGTTCGACGCGGTCCGTCCGCTCTGTCGCAGGAGTCCCATCGTACTGTACTGTACTTGCGTTCTTGGTGCCCGTGCAGATGTCTCAGCTTTGTCGTTCAGCCAGCTTGCCTGCCTGCGCTTTAGAACCATCTGCTAGCTGCAGCGCCGCCCATCAGTGACAGCCATCCTGGTTCGTGACGACTGCAATCCAAAATCCCCTGATCCTCCACCCTCTCCGACGCCGACCCGCTCCTGCTGGCCCTGCTCCGCTACCCCCTTTCCCCTCCGGATGCTCCTGCCCCGCCTGCTCCGGCCTCCTCCTCCCCCCCCCTCCTCCCGACGGCCGCGCGGCCACACCTTCGTCGCCTCCACGAGGAGGAGGAGGAGGAGGAGGAGGAGGAGGAGGAGGAGGAGGAGGCGGAGGAGGCGGAGGAGAAAACGACGACCACGATGAGGACAGGGGGGGGGGAGCTGCTCGCGGCATCCGTGCGCAGCCCGAGGCCGCACGGCCAGGAACAGCGAGGCCGGCAGGGGGATGCGAGGGGAGAGAGACGCGGGAGGGGCGGCCCCCGGCCTCGCAGGACCAGAGCCGCACGCAGTTGTCTGCACCGAGGCTGAGTATCACCTCGAGGTGAGCTCGACGGCGACGGCGGGGGCGGCGGCGGCGCGCGCGGCGGCGCCACCGAGCGTCGTGGAGGAGGGGAGAGGAGAGAGGGGAGGAGGAGGACGAGGAGGAGGAGGAGGAGAAGGAGGAGGAGGAGGACGAGCAGGAGCAGGAGGAGGGGGAGGAGGAGGAGGAGGAGGGAACGAGCAGGAGCAGGAGGAGGAGGGGGAGGAGGACGAAAGGGAGAGGAGGAGGAGGTGGAGGGAGGAGTGAGGAGGAGGATGCTGAGTGGAGAGACGAAGGAAGAGAACGAGAAGAGATGGAAGAGAAGAGAAGAGAGGAAGAGAAGAGGAATATTAATATAATAGAAGAGTGAAGAGAGGAGAAGAGAAGAGAATGAGAGAGAAGAGAGAGAAGAGAAGAGAAGAGAGAGAAGAGAAGAGGGAGAAGAGGAGGAGGAGGAGGAGGAGGAGGTGGAGAAGGAGGAGGAGGGGGAGGGGAGAGGGGGGTGGAGGAGGAGGAGGAGGACGGGAGGAGGAGGAGGAGGAGGAGAGAGGTGACTATTCCAACGAACAGTCGTGCGTAAGACAGAGGCGCTTGGAGGAGGAGGAGGAGGAGGAGGAGGAGGAGGAGGGGAAGCAGGAGGGGAGAGTGAGCGCCGCGGGCCGTGCGAGGCCCGACGGCAGACGACGGCAGCATCAGCAGCATCAGCAGCAGCAGCAGCAGCAGCAGCAGGCGGGGCCCGATCGGGAGGGGAGGGAGGCCACGCCTGCCGCGGAGGGGGGGCGTGGAGAGAAGGAGGGGCGCCCAGCTCGCCATCGCTCGGACGCCCCTCCCCCGTGCATGTCTCGGTGTCTCGCGACTGCTGGTTTTTTGTTCGCTGGGTGACCCAGGATGCTCCCGGATGGTCCTCGCCGAGAAGCAGTGCACACGTCCGAGCGACGCCGCGCCAGCGGCTCGAGGGCGCGGGGCCCCTCGAGGCTCCGACGCCGCGCGGCGAAGTGGGCGCGCTGGCGCGCCCGCCTCGGCGCTGGGCAGCCCGCCCCGAGGGCGCCCGCGGCGGCCGCGCCGAGGCGCACCCCGCCTTCCCTCCCCCCCCCCAATGGTGTTGTTGTTGTTGGGGGTGGTCGGCATTTGGGGGCCCTTGCAGGGTACCCGCGCCGTCGGAGAGAGAACCTGGATGAAAAACCCGCCCTGGGGAGCTGGTCGAGGCATCGTGTTCTTGGACTTGCTCGGAAGGGGCGCCGCAAGGCCGAGGCGCACTGGATATGGATAAGAATCGAGCCTTTGGGAGCCAGATTTCAATCCATATCCAGTGCGCCTCATGCTTCTGGGGAAGAGCCCGAAACTCCAAGACACGCTAGATGTGGATATAGACATTGCCCGCACCATGGGAACCACGCCGTGGACAAACAAAAAAAACTCGACGTGGGGTGGTGAAATCACACACTCAAGCCGATGGGGAGGAGGGATGTGGCAGGACAAGGCAGTGAAGGCGCTTCAGGTATGGGTGCGAATTGTTGGACCCCGAGGGGGGCTCCCGTTCGAGCGGGGACCCCATCCAACCAACCATATCCCCCCTCGGAAGTCACCCCGAGAAATCGAGGGCCGCATACGAGAGTGAGCGCGAGCGGAAGGTGGAGCGACCGGGACGAGCAGAACGCATCCAGACGGACGATGAGGAGAAGGGGCCGCTGGAGAATGAGAAGGGCGCGTGCTTATGCTGAGTCTGTGCGGGCAAACTTTGGCAGCCGACCAAGCTTGCGGCTGCCACGTTTACAGCTCGCTGCAGGACCCCTGAAGGCATCGATGGCATGCCGCTACGCAGCTTGCAATCCTTATACTGGCGACGCCCGTTGGCCCAACTTGGTCTGAAAGCTACGCCTGTTTATGCTGATGATCGACGGGCCACTCCAGTTGCACAACACTTTCTGGCAAACTCGCATGTCTCACCATCGGCGCGATCCCACAGGACATCTGGGAGTTGGAGAGTAACCGCGCCAACTGTTCTTACACACTCATGTCTATCCCTTCATGGAAGGACTGACCCAAATCCCCTCTCCGCAAGACTGAAGCAGAGGGTTCTCGGGTAATGTATCGTTCGCTGCGGCCGAACATTGTTCCAAGGCACCCCCTTCAGATCCGAGATAGCTGCATGTTGCCTCCAGTATGGCGCAATACTGCCCGAGATAGCTTCCAGCACGGCCCGAAATGCCACGCGAAAGACCCAAGATAAACAGATCGGAGGACGCCCTGAAGTATCCCAAGGATTCCCCGAGAGGCCGTTGAATTGAAAGCCGATGTAAGCCACTACAACTTTGCTATGATTTTATAGTATGATGCACGCCGTCTTGGCTTCGGATGGGCTTCCGAACCCTATAGGTGGCCCTGAAGGCCCTCATGGGGCCCTAGCGACGAATCCTGGGCTGAGCTGCCGACACCGCACTACTGCAAACATCCAGGCCTATCACTTACAGCATGGGTACGACGGCGCCTGTCTCTGATTCCGACGGTCATTGGGACCGTACTTTCCTGCTCATCACCATCCCCTGGCTCCTAACCATCCAATTCTACACTGTATCACTAGCCTATTTAGCCTGCCCTCCCCATTCTCGTCTGCAGTCTTCCTCCACGTGTGCCTCTCGTATGCCTCCTCTGTCGCCTCACCTTCCTCATCGTCTTGGTCATCCCAGCCCTCCGCATGCACCCATTCATCACGCGCCTCCTGGTCACCCTCCGCCATCCCATCTTTCCAAACATATAGTCGATACTACCCTATTCCTGCCCATGCTCGTCATATTCCTCCTCCTCCTCCTCCCCCTCCCACTCCCCTTCCTCCGCGTACTCGCCTCTCTTCAGAAAATGAAGCAATGCCATAGACATACACATTTGGCGCTCCGCGCGGGTTTCTTGGATCTGCGCCGGACCCCCGCGCCGCCAGGGGGGCCCCAACGCGGATCCGAAAAAACCGCGCGGATCCCCTTTGAGCCGGAGCCGCCGGGCCCCCGAGGGGGCCCGCGGCACCCCAGGGCCCGAGGCGCGGAAGTCAAAGGGGCCCAGCACCCGAGGAGCCCTTTCGGCCCCGAAGGACCTCCACCCTCTCCTCCTCCTCCTTCTCACCTCCTCCTCCTCTCCTCCTCCTCCTCTACTCCTCCCCCTCCTCCTCCTCCTGCTCCACCTCCCCTCCTCTCCTCATCCTCCTCCTCCTCCCTCCTCCTCCTCCTCCTCCTCCTCCTCCTCCTCCTCCTCCTCCCCTCCTCCCCTTTCCCCTCTCCTCATCTCCTCACCACGCCGCCTCCTCCTCCTCCTCCTCCTCCTCCTCCTCCTCCGCCTCCTCCTCCTCCTCCTCCTCCTCCTCCTCGTGCTGTACCCCCCCCACCACACGATCGGCGGCGTCCAAGAGGGGGGTTCGCAAAGCATGGCCGGAGGCACGTGCGCTGGCGCAGGGTGGGCCAGGGAACGCACTGGAACACGAAGGGCGGCCACGAGACGCGAGGGAGGAGATATCAAGGCCCCGGCAATGATATTCACCGCCTTCCCCGATCTGCGGGCAACGCTTGGTTCCATATCCAATGCGTCTTGGACTTTGTTGACAGGGGCGCCAAAGGGCCGAGGCTCACCAGATATGGAAGACAAGATTCGGGCCTCCAGGGGCCAGACTTTTGCCCATATCCAGTGCGCCTCGGGCTTCTGCGGAAGGGAGCCCGAAACTCCAGGCTGCAGTGGATATGATCACAAACCTTGCCCGTCGGGCCCGAGTCATCGCTCCCCTCTTGCCTTCCCATTACGTCGACCCCCAAAGGTCTCGGCCCGTTCCCCTGGACCGGGTTTTCATCCTCAGTCGTTCTTGGACGGTCCCGAGGCCCGGCATGGGATCCCAGAAGCCAAAACGGCCTCACCCCCCCGCGCGGTCGTGTTTCTTCCAGGACTCGAGGGGGTGCTCAGGGACTCCTACAAATCGGGCTTCCTCTCGCCCTGCTCCTCCTCCACCGACGTGGCCCTGCATGACCCCGCCGGACAGAGGAGGAGGAGGAGGAGGAGGAGGAGGAGGACGAGGAGGAGGCGGAGGAGGAGGTGAGGAGGAGGAGGAGGAGGAGGAGGAGGAGGGAGAGAGGGAGTTAGGGAGGGAGGGCCCCGGAGGGCCGCCAGAGGCTGTGAATAGCGAAACACCGTCCGCCGCGAAGATTGTCGTGACTCGAGGGGGGGGGCCAGTGGGCCGACACCCAGCCACGAAAGAGGGCGTGGCGCCTGCGGGCTGCGGTCGGGGATCACCCTCTCCTCGGACCAGTCTCCTCCTCCGCCTCCTCCTCCTCCTCCTCCTCCTCCTCCGTCACCTCTCCACGGTCATCTAGTCACATGCCTCCTCCTCCTGTTCGCCTCTGATGTCGTCGCCCTCTTCGTGGCCGCCCCCGACCAACTCTTCCGAGAAAGACCATTCTCGTGTTCGGAGGAAAGAATCGGGAAGAATCAGGGCACGACCATGAAATAAGAACCTTCGGCACACAAGGTAGCACAGAAGACCCGATCATTCCTCCAAGTCCCATCCGATCAGACCAATCTTATCTGTCTGATCTTCGCCGCCTCTGATATTCCTCCCCCCACCATCGCTCGGACGCCCATCTCCCGTGCAGTTTTCGACTCCGTGCGTGTAGCCGCGCGGGATGATCCAGAACGCTCCTCGACTAGAACAAGACAAAACGGCATGAACATAATCTGTTGGCGCTCCGCGCGGACTTCTTGGATCTGCGCCGGAGGCGCCGCCAGGGGGCCCCAGCGCGGATCCAAGAAATGCGCGCGGAGCGCCAAAAGTTTATGCTCATAGTGTTTTGTTCCTTCGATCGAGGGTCCTCGCCAAGGCATGCACACGTCCGAGCGATACCAGGCCCCCTCCCCCTGTTCGGCGGTGGACAAAGCTCCCGTTGGTAAACCTCCCTTCAGTGAAAACGGCCTGGGGCCGACACCGACGGACCTGGAGCCGCAGAAATGACGGCCGCGAAGCCCTCCCGCGAACCGAAATCGGCCGATTCACTGATCAAACTGTCAGGATAGGAGGTCTTCGGGAGCGGCCAAGAGGGGGGTGTCCAAGAGGGGGGGGTGCAAATCATGACCGGCGGCATGTGCGCGGCCCAGCGGGGGGGCCAGGGACGTAATGAAATAAGAAGAGGCGCCATGAAATCTGGGGAGATATCATGGCCCACGCCATGATATCCACCCCCCCTAGTCATCATTCCCTTCTTTTCCGCCCCCGAGGTCTATCCACCCCCGACTCTTGGCCGCCCCCTGGCCCGACGGAGGCGGGGCGCCTGCGGGTTGTGGTCGCAGAGCACCACGTCCTCCACGGCGCCTGCGGCCGAGAGTTAAGTCGGGCCTGTCCCCCTACAGGGGGATTTTCGACGAAAAATCAAAAATACCCAAAGCATAATCCAACAATAGTCCAAAAATAGTCGGGGGACTTTTTTTTGTGCAAATGTTTTGACCATTATTAATGAATTGTTTTTGAATATTTGTTTGGGTCGTCGAAAATCCCCCTGTAGGGGGACAAGCCCGACTTAAGCCGAGAGGCCCCCCCCGCCGCGCCGCGCCGCGCCAGGGGGGGGGGGGGGCTCGGGGTGGACGGAGGGGCGGCCGACCGCGGGGGGGGCGGTGGCAGCGTGCCCTCACGCGGCTCCTCGTGTGGCCTGCCGGCGGCGACCTTCGAGGCTCGAGGGGTTCGAGGTGCAGGCTCCGAGCTTCGAGGCTCGAGGATCGGAGCGCTTCCTCATCGCTTTCGGCCTCTGCAGGCCGTCTTCGGGACCCGCCAGGGCCTTAGAAAATCGGTCCTGGCTGAAAGACGCGTCGGATGGATCCCTGGAGGGATCCAAGGACCGATTTTGAAAGATATTCGGCGGCGCTGGACCCGACGGGCCAGAGACTCCCAAAACCAAGCTGCCCCGATACGCAATGCGTAGCCCGTAGCGTGCTGACGCGGAGCCCAACACGTAGGCAGAACACGTAGGTCTGGCGCGCTACGTTCGCCAAAACGGACCCCCCCTCTTTGGCGGCTTGCACAAGGGGTGAAGCGGATGGGGGGATGCTTCTTAGAAGGAGGCTGCTTCTTAGAAGGCGCTGGCCTTACATCTATATATATATGTATATATATATATATATATATATAAAGGGTCCGAGTCTTGTAAGAAGCACGGGTGCTTCTAGGAAGCCTTACCCCCTCAACTACCCCGCTTCTGAGCGTGGCTGACCTCGACCCCCGACGTCATGACTTGTTAATAGCCGACCAGCCAGAACTGGGGGAGCTGTGGTCCTTACCCCCTGGGGGAATCCATCGCCTCGACGATCTCTCGACAGGGGTGTCGAGATCGATGGGCCCCCCAGGGGGGTAAGGACCACAGCTCCGCGAGTTGTGGCTGGCCTGTAATAGCGCCGAACCCCAGACATCTCGACCCATTCCGCGGGACCGGGCTCTCATCCTGCATCGCTTTTTGACGGCCCCGAGGGCCGGCAAACTGCCCCCAGAGGCCGAAGATACAGTGGGACTTGATTGGAGAGGGCACGCTTGAGGACACAAGACCCTCCCGGGGGCCACGTTGCCACAGAAATGCAGGAGGCATGGGGGCATGGATCGCAAGACACAAGACACGAGGGTACCCTTGATCTGGCAGGGTCGACCTACTAATCCGGGCCACCTGTACATACAAACCTGCCGTCGTGCTTTGTTTATTCCCCTACCTGGCTACACGCAAGACCGACCCTGGGAAAGAGTGACCTTCGGTGCGCGCCTTTTTTGGAGGCCGCGGGGTGACCAAACACAGGCGCGCAAGCCGCTGCTACCGCATCGCGTTCCGCGATCGGGGGACCCCAGTGTGCCCGCACCAGAGGTCACTCTGGCGAAGGGTCACTCTTACGTCTAGTCGACCCAACCCCCCTCTGCGCGTGGCCGACCTCTCCTCTCCTCCTCCTCCTCCTCCTCCTCCTCCTCCTCCTCCTCCTCCTCCTCCTCCTCCTCCTCCTCCTCCTCCTCCTCCCCCTCCCCACAGGTCACGCGCACGCACCACGCCCTGGGCCCCCCGACGGCTCCCTGGGGCGCGCCCAGAAGTGCCCGAGACGGCCTTCGAAACGGCCCCGGCAGGCCGCCAGAGCCACGGCGAGGCCTCCGACCGGGCCGCCAGGGGCACACCAAGGACGGCAAGGGCAGGCCACCGAGGGCAGACCCCCAAGGGGAGGAGGGAGAGGAGGGGGAGGAGGAGGAGGAGGAGGAGGAGGAGGAGGAGGAGGAGGAGGAGGAGGAGGAGGAGGAGAGAGAGGAGGAGAGGAGGAGGAGGAGGAGGAGGAGGAGAGGAGGAGGAGGAGGAGGAGGAGGAGGAGGAGGAGGAGAGGGAGGAGCAGAAGGAGGAGGAGGAGAAGGAGGAGGAGGGGACGACCTCGCGAGGGCCGCCGAGGGCAGGTCACCGAGGGTCACCGCGGGCAATGAAAACATATCATGGCGGCAAGTTCATCGTTACTGTCGGCCTCTGGGGGCACTTGCGGGGCCTCGGGGCCATCAGAGAACGGCTCGGGACGAGAAGCCAGTCCCCGGACAGGGGACGAGACCTCTGGTGGTCGACGTGGCAAGACAAATTGTGACGTCGGGTGGTGTCTGGGCATCCATCCACAGAGGGCTCCAAGACGGCCCCAGAGGCCCCAGCTACGCCCAAGTCGTGCTCCAAGAGGACCACCCAGTCGGACCCGAAGAAGCAGCACTCACTGAGTTGCAGCGTTTGAATAATTATCGCGTTCTCGCCTTTGCGGGCTTCCGTCTGCCCAAGACAGCCTCCAAGATGGCCCCCCAGACGGATGAAGAGGCCCCCGAGAGGGCCCCACGTGGCTGTCAAGCTGGCCGAGTAAGCCTCCAAGACGGTCCCAAGACGACCCAAATAGGCCCTAATACGGCCAATAGATCCCCAAGACATTCGATTAGGGCCCAAAGACGGCCAAGAGCTGCCCCAGAGACGGACTCCTAAACCGCCAGACTGCCGAAAAGCGCCCCGAGACGACCCGAGGAGCGTCGACAGGAGGCCAACAAGGCGCCTCCAAGAGGCCGCCCAGATGCCCCGAAGAGGCCCCAGGAGAGGAGGAGGGAATAAGATTATGTCGGGCATGTCCCCCTACAGGGGGATTTTCGACGAAAAATAAAACATACCAGACAAATACCCTAAAAAGGTAAAAACATACTTAACAAATAGTCCCCAGACTATTTTTGGATTCTTGTTTGACTATTTTTGGGGTATGTTTTTTTGTTGTTCGTCGAAAATCCCCCTGTAGGGGGACAGGCCCGGCTTAAGAATAAGAGGAAGGCAGGCAAACGACGACGAACACGAGGAGAGAGACTCCGACACGACGCGGAGGGGCATGCCACATGCTGCGGCTGGCCCCCGGCGCCGGGACACGGGCGGTGCACATCTGCAGCGCCCTGCGCGATACTGCGGCCGGGCGCCGCCCAGATTGCCAGGCCGCCACATGTGGCGGGACTTGCCACCAGCGGCTGGGTACCCTCGCATGCCGCAGCCTCTCTGCGGCCAATCTTATGTCGGGCGTGTCCCCCTACAGGGAGATTTTCGACGAAAATTCAAAGTACCCCAAAAATACCCCAAAAAGGTCAACAACTGCTAAAAAACTAGTCCCCAGACTATTTCTGGACTATGTTTGGATTATTTTGGGGGTACTTTTATATTTTGCATTGAAAATCCCCTTGTAGGGGGACAGGCCCGACTTCAGGCCAATCGGGGGGAGCAGAAACTGTCTCGATGACATGCCGCCGCCGGAGAAGCAGCCAGCGCGACACCGTGGCCGAAGCACCGGGCCTCTGGCCAACAGCGGAGGGACAACACGCTGACGGGCTCGCGACGGTGCGGCGTCACTGGGACTCCTTCCCCCTCCCGAGAACACCCCCCGATGTGCTTCGCCAAGCCGCGGCCCCTCAGTCCCGACCCGTTCTCCGGGAGCAGTGTCACGTCCAGGGCCCATTTTTGGTGGCTCTGGGGCCCGAGAATGGCCCAGGTGCCGAAATCAACCAAACCTGCCCGGATTGGAAGCCCAACAAAAAACATCCTCGAATTATCTGGCTCTGCGCGTGCGCAGTGACAGCCTCGGTGGGCACGCTGGACAAACCACTTGTTGGGCAGCGGGAACACGTACTCCGGGTCGTCGTGCGGCTTGGGCATGGTGGAGAAGACCTTCTTGGAGATCACGGCGGCAGCGTCTGCGGGGGAGGCGGGAGGGATGAAGGGTGCGAGACGACCGAGTGAGAACCAGCGGAATGATGCACAAGGTCAGGGAGATAAGCGTAGGTCGGGCATGCCCCCCTACAGGCGGATTTCGGGCGAAAAATAAAACAGACCCCAAACAATACAACACGAACAGTCAAAAATGGTCGAACAGTCGTGCCCAGACTCTTTTTTGGACTATGCTTAAACATTCCCCCTGTAGAGGGACACGCCCGACGGAGAGTTCAGCAGAGCTGGAGAGGATACGAGGGGAGATCCCAGCAGCCCTGTGGGCGTAGGTTTCTTATAGGGCTGGATCCTCCAGCCTCCTCCTCCCTCTTGCGGGAGGGTCACCTCTCTCCCTGGGCGCCGGACAGGGCGAGAGAGGGGGGAACAAGTCCTCCTCCTCCTCCTCCTCCTCCTCCTCCTCCTCCTCCTCCTCCTCCTCTTTCTCCTCCTCCTCTTCCTCCTCTTTCTCCTCCTCCTCCTCCTGCTCCTCCCTGGGTCTGGAGGTGGCGCAGGGCGAGGGGCTAGAATTTGGGCTGGGCAGGGGGGGTTGGCTCCCTCGTGTGGCCACTGATGATCTGCCCGCTCGGGGGGGCGTGGGCACGGGGGAGCGCGGGGAGGCAGCGCTCAAGAGGGCGGCGGAGCTCGGCAGAAGGGGGCGCGAAGGGCGAGAGGGAAAGGCAGAAACTGGGAAGAGCGACGAGGAGGTCAGGAGCCAACTCCTGGGAGGTCTTCGTTGGGACGATTAGGGCCGATGAAGCTCGATGAACGGTCCACGTCACCGGATGAGGCCAGATTCAGCCCGGGATTAAGCCAGAGTAAGCCGGATCTAGCGGGATTCAGCCAGATTGGTCGAGATTCAGCGGGCTACCGACTGCGAGCATACCAGCGCCGACACAGAATGGAACCCCCCCAGGAGTGGCATCCTAGTGGAGGGATTGTAGGGAACCGAACTCTATACACCGACGCTTTTTCGGGCCCTGCACTGAAACTCGCACAGGAAGGCGGATCCTGGTGTATACGGGATCCTGGTGTATGCATTGTTCGTTGTTTCCCTGGAGAAACAGGGAACACGTATGCACCACAACACCCCGACGTCGTCCCCGACCCTCAAAAAGTCCTGGGACTGAAAG
Organism: Prorocentrum cordatum; assembly: GCA_963575745.1. NCBI lineage: Eukaryota > Dinophyceae > Prorocentrales > Prorocentraceae > Prorocentrum > Prorocentrum cordatum. Next base: position 533,702 of record CAUYUJ010017283.1, read on the forward strand.
AGAGCCCGCCACTAGAGGAGGAGGAGGAGGAGGAGGAGGAGGAGGAGGAGGAGGAGGAGGAGGAGATGCTCCAGCTTCCGAGATGGGATTCGACCCGCGATCGGAGCTGGCTCAGCTCCGCAGCTGGGCAGAGCTGTGGCCCGGCGCGGGCCCCAGCTATAGCGGTGGTGGCCGGCTGCCCGGCGGAGGGCAGGCCTCGGACTCTGGAGGCTCCCTGGAGGGCGGATCTCTCAAGAGCTCCCCGACGCGACGAGGGGGGAGAAGAGAGATGCGAGAAAGGAGGAGGTGGAGGAGGGACGAGGAGGGGGGAGAGCGGGGGGGAGGAGAGGGGGGGGGGGAGGAGGGAGGCGAAGGAGGGACGAGGAGGGGGGTCGAGGAGGGAGGCCAAGGAGGGAGGAGGCCGTGGAGGGAGGATAGGAGAGGAGGGCGAGAGGCGCGAGAAGGACGAGGACGAGGAGGAGGAGGAGCAGGAACATGTGACTATGTGCAGATGCTGCGGCTCGGGGCGGGCAGGGGCCCGCAGGGCAGGGGGGGGGAGGGGGAGGGCACTCGTGGCGAGGGGGGGGGCCACTGCCAGGGCGGGGGGGGGCACAGTCGAGGGGCACGGGCGGAAGGCGTGGGAAGACGAGGCGGGCACTGGACCGGTGAGCGGGAGGGCAGGCCATCGGGCAGGATGGGCCTGGCGCCACGGGCGAGCACGAGCAGGATGTCGTCGTCGTCGTCGTCGTCGTCGTCGTCGTCGTCGTCTCCTCCCTCCTCCCTCCTCCCCCCTCCCTCCTCCCTCCGAGGACATTCTGGCACCCACGGGCTGCACCCACAGGGAAACGTCGGACACGCCAGGCGACGCGGGCAGAGCGGCACCTGCGCGAGCGCGGCCCCACTGGCTGCGCGAGGCCCGCAAGGTGCGCTTCGCACGGCAAGGCAGGAAGGTCTAGGGAGCGCGGATGAACAACCACCATCATGCTCGAGTCTCCTTCCCTCTCTCTCTCTCTGACTTGTTTTTCATTTGTTGTGTGTTCTCTCTCTCTCTCTTTCTCTGTGTATCGCCCTCCAGACGCGTAGTGCACCGCAGTGCCGCAAGCCCAGCCCAGACGTCCCATGGATGGCTCCGCCGAGCCTACTTCGGGCGCCCCCGGCGACGCATCGCGCAAGAAAGCACGCGGCACGACAGGCAACAGCACGCGCGCTGCAACATGTGAGCGTTTTCTCATTCGGCGTTTCGACATTGGGCGGAAGGGGGAGGGAGGGTCTGGCTCTGGACCTCTGCATAGCGCCACTGTTTGCAGCAGTGCGTTCTGTGGGGGAGCCGGGAGACTCCCCCGAGGGACCTAGCGAGGCCCGCAAAGAGCACCAAGCCGCTGCGCTACTGCGCGGGCACGGTGGCGTTTTTTTACTGTGGGCAGCCGGACACTTGAGCCGCCGTCGAAGTTGCATGTTGATGGGGGGATCAAGCAAGACAGCTCGATCGTCAAAACTGATAGTGTTGCTGCTGCGGCCTTCCCTTCTCGCGTTGTCTGATGCGAGCTGCCAGCGCCTCAGGTGCCGAGACAAGGCGCGCGCTCGCAGACGGAAGAGGAGGGATAGGAGAAGACGAAGACGTGTTCGGCTAGGAATAGGAGGAGGAATAGGAATAGGAATAAGAAGGAGTAGGAATAGGAAAAAGAAGGAATAGGAATAGGAATAGGAGGAGGAATAGGAATAAGACGAATATGGAGGAATAGGAATAGGAGGAATAGGCTGCGGCCACAAAGGGGTGTTCAAGGACCGTGCGGGCTCAAACAATGCCGACCGTGATCGGGTCTTGCACTATACTTCCTTCCTGCTGCGCTGCTGCGCTAGCACGGTGGCAAGGCTTGCCGCAGGCAGTCGGATATTTCCACCGCGGTCGAAACTGGATGCTGGGGGAAGGCAGCAGAGAGAACTGTTACTTTCGTCTTCTTTGGCCCAGTGAAATATTGCATGTCACACTGGCCAGGCTAATATACAGGCTGGGTTCGCTACCGGCTTCTTTCAGCCACACGCGATGCAAATCTATCTTCACTGCACTGGCTCGCTGCAGACTGTGCAGAACCTTGTGGAGAGGCACATCGAGCGCTTGCAACATAAGGTCGCAGGTCGGAACATGAATGAGAGACGTCTCGCTCTGCCACGTTGAGCCAAGAGTCCACGAACACATGGCACCGAGGAGTACGATGTGCCCTACAGCCAGTAGCGCCGATAGGCATGTCGGGAGAGCCGAATCTAATTTGTAGACAGCGCTGCGCTCTGCCAGGCGGACATGAATGCGCCCGTAAACCCACTACGCATGTCGGGCGAGTACATGGCCGCTCCGTAGACTGCAGCTTGCCTACTGACGCATCGTCAATTTGCAAGCGAGAAGTATCGCGAAGCACGGGATATTTCGAAACTTGCGCGACGCCAACGTATGACACGTTGCGCCCTCCATCTCATCATATGCATACAGACGCACACACACATATATAGATACATATATACACACATACACGTCATAGATAGGCTGATCCATGCATGAGCATGCGAATACAAATATCCACCACCCTCTCTCTCTCTCTCTCCTTTTTTGCTTTCTCTCTTTCTCTTTCTCCCTTCCTATCTCTCTCTCTCTTGGTCCCTGGGCGCGATGCGCTCCGCATCGCCCCTGCCTGCGAGCCCCGCCGCCGCAGTCCACCCCGGTCGGCTACACGCAAGAGTGACCCTGGGAAAGAGTGCCCTTTGGTGCGCGTCTTTGGGGGAGGCCGCGGAGAGGCCAAATCCAGGCGCGCTAGCCTCTGCTACCGCTTCGCGTTTTGCGATCTGGGGGCCCATCTGTGCCCGCACCAAAGGTCACTCCGGCGAAAGGTCACTCTTATGTCCAGTCCACCCGGGATCGTGCTCTTCACGCCCTCTTGCGCGCGGGCCGGGCCTGATTCCATCTTGGCCTGGATCTCCTCCTGCTGGCGCCTGGCGGCGCCAAGCACCACCTCGATGTCGACGCACGCGAGGGCTCCGCGCTCCGTGCCTCCCCATTGATGGGCCCGTTTTCCACCAGCACCACCACCACAAGTCGGAGGGGGGAAGGAGGAGGAGGAGGAGGAGGAGGAGGAGGAGGGCCCCCTCCCCCTCCAACTCTGTGGTGGTGGTGGTGGTGGAACACAGGCCCATCATCCCCCGCGTGGCCCGACGGAGGACGGCGCGGGTGCGTGCTGGCGGCGAGGCTCACCAGCGGCCTGCCACAACGACAGGAAGAAGCAGGCGTGGCGGCAGCGTTTTCACGGCCAGGGCGACGGGACGAGTGTGCAGAAGTCCTCCCGTCGACGAGCAGGGACCACGCAATGCAACTCTCCTCTTCCTCCTGCAGCAGGCTCTCCCCCCGCCGCCTCCTGTGCCTCTCCCGTTCGTCCACCTCGTCTTCCTCTTCATCGTTCCTTCCTCTCCTCTCTTCTCCTTCCACGCCCCATGCTTCCCCTGCTTGTCATCCTCCTGCGCGTTACATCTCAAGCCACCACGCGCACGCGCACACACACACACAATCACACAATCACACACTCACACAATCACGCACCCACGCACTCCCACACGCAATCAAGCACTCACTCACTCAACGCTCACACAACCACACGCTCACTCACACAATCACACATTCACACCATCAAGCACACGCACGCAAACACATACACACACAAACACACTTTTGGCGATCGTAGCCCCGCGCGCAGTGTTCGGGGTGGGGAAAAAGGTCGGACACACACAAGCACACACAACACACAACACACATAAGCGCACACACACACACACACACACACGCACACACACACACACACACATCCGCACACATGTTTTGGCGATAGCGGCCACGCGCGCAGCGACGAGGCGGAGAACACGCAACAGGCAACAACATGCGCGCCGCGGCCGGGCCCTCAGCACCGCTCTGGAAGTAACTCTGCCAACATCGGCCACCCGGGCATAGGCGGCACGTGGTGGCAGGCAGGAGGGACCACGCAGCACACAATCGCACAATCGCACAATCACACACAACCACACACATACACACATACGTACAACACGCACGCACACACGCGCATACGCGCACACACGCACACAGAAATGCACACAACACACAACACACACACACGCGCATACATATATCTATAAATGATACTAGAACCACGCGCGCGCTTCGCGCGCGCTTAGGTTCTAGCTAGGAGGCGAGCTTGAGTCAACGAAAGTCGCAGGGAAGGGGGCAGGGGGAAGAAGGCCAGAGAGCGCTGAAGGATACAAATACTGGAACCCTCTTGTGATTTTGTGGGGGGCCTCGTCCGGCCGCTCGCTGGGAGTTTGACGTAGCTTCTCGGGAGCCTCTGAACCTGTCGGGGGCCTCCTGGAAGCAGGTTCGAAGCATTTTGGGGGCCGATTTGGGGCTTCTCGGGGCCTCCTTTGGGCCTCTTGGGGGTCTCCTGGGGCCTCTTGAGGGGCCTCCTTGGGGCCTCCTGGCGGCCTCTTGGGGCGGAAGGCTCGAGCTTGCGGTTCGTGGTCCCCCTCTGGGCCCCCTCTTGGGCCCGTCTTGGGGCCCTCTTGGGCCATCTTGGGCGCCTCTTGGGCCGTCTTGGGGCCCTCTTGGGCTGTCCTGGGGCCCTCTTGGAAGCTTCTTGGGCCGTCTTGGGGCGGTCTTGGAGGCCTCTTGGGCCGTCTTGGACGCGGTGAAAGCCCAAGATGCGAACATGCGAAAAATATACGTTTTCCCATGGGAATGGCACGATTTTTGTTTCTTGGACCTCTCTTGGGGTGCCTCTCGGAACGTCTTGGGCTGATTTTGGAAGCCTTTTGGCGCCTCTGGGCGGCGTTTTGGCGCCTCCTGGGATATGTTGGGCCGGAAGCTCGGAATTCGAGAGTGGTTTTCTCCTTCTGGGACCCCTCTCGAAGTCGTCTTGGGGTTCTCTTGGGCCGTCTTGGGGCCGTCCTGAGCCACTCGTGCGCAGCCTTGGAGCGCTCCCGGAGGCCTCCTAGGCCGTCTTGGAGGCCTCTTGGGCCGTCTTGGACGCGGTGAAAGCCCAAGATGCGAACATGCGAAAAATATACGTTTTCCCATAGGAATGGCACGACTTTTGTTTCTTGGACCTCTCTTGGGGTGCCTCTCGGAACGTCTTGGGGTGCTTTTGGGAGCCTTTTGGCGCCTCTTGGCGGCATTTTGGCGCCTCCTGGAGCCTCTTGGGCCGGAAGCTCGGAATTCGAGGTTGGCTTTCTCCGTCTGGGACCCCTCTCGAAGTCGTTTTGGGGCTCTCTTCGGCCGTCTTGGGGCCGTCCTGGGCCACTCGTGCGCAGCCTTGGAGCGCTCCCGGAGGCCTCGTAGACCGTCTTGGGCGCCTCTTGGGCCGTCTTGGACGCGGTGACAGCCCAAGAGGCGAACGTGCGAAAATTACGCTACCGAGAAACCCCACATACTGATGTCTAATCTTATGTATTTGCTTGTCATTATCATATATGCGCAATGCTGCGTTCTAAACCCTCGTCGCGAATCGTCGTCGTACTTGTCGTACTCGTTGTCGTACTCGTCGTACTCGTCGTCGTACTCGTTGCCGCTCTATCGTCTTACTCGTCATCGTACTCGTCGTCGTACCTCGCCGTCGTACTCGTATTCGAATTCGTCGTCGTGCTCGTCGCACTCGTCGTCGCACTCGTCGTCGTCGCACTCGACGTCGTCGTACTCGTTGTGTTGGTAGTGCTCGTTGTGTTCGTCGCCGCACTCGTGGTCGTCGTCGTCCTCCTCCTCCTCCTCCTCCTCCTCGTCGTCCTCCTCCTCCTCCTCGTCCCACCCCATCCTGTCACCTCCTCCGCACTCCTCTCAATTCCTCCGCACTTCCCTCAACTCCCCCGCACTCCTCTCAACTCATCCTCTCATTTCCTTCTGTACTCCTCCTTCTGCACTCCTCCGCACTCCTCTCAACTCCTCCGCGCTCCTCTGAACGCCTCCGCACCCCTCTCAAATCCTCCTCCTCGCAACTCCTCCGCACTCCTTTCAACTCCTCCTCCTCGCAACTCCTGCACGGCCGCGCACGGCGCGGCGCGGCGCGGCGCCGACGAAAGGCATGGCACGGCAGTGATTCCCGACGGCCCCCGGGCTTTGAACGTGCCTCCAGACACCGAAAGAAGCGAAAAACCTCCTCGAAACTCGAAGTGCGTCGCCGTCGTCGTCGTCGTCGCCGCCAGACATGGCCAGACCTCCGGCGGCGCAGTGCCCCCTCGGGCCCCGGACGGGGCGGGCGCGGCAGGGGGCGGGGGCGGGGGCCGGGAGGACCGGCCAGAGCTCCTGCGGACCGACGACAACGACCTTTCTCGCCCTGCCTTCCGCCACCATTTCTTCGTCTCTATTCTTCTTCTCCATTTTCTTCTATACTGCTCCTGGGAGGGCCCATGGGGAAGGGAAGGAGGGGAGGGAGGGGAGGAGGGAGGGACTCCTGCTGCTGCCCCGGCTCCTGCCCCCTTTCCTGCGATGGCAGCTCTCTGGTCTCGCGCCCTTCGATGGAAAATCTCTGGGCGACAGCGCATTCTATAAACCCTAAAGACCTTCGATGGAAAATCTCTGGTCTTTGGATGCGGACGACGCTCTGTGGCGATCAGAGGCAGACGTGCCTAGACGGGCACGATGCCAAATCCATGTGGGAAAGCAGCGCGCGTGGCATGCTGCAGCGAACCGCACTCCGGGAAACCGCACTATCTTGGCAGCCATGCTTTCCACAATATGCCCCAGACGCTGTGCCACAGATCCTGAAAGTTTTGCTGCTTAGTATATGCCTTTGGAGGAGGCAAATTGCCGCCTCCAAAGCCGAGAGCCAGGGTGCTGACTCCAATTTACTTGATAAAAGCCAGGCCTGACGGCATTTCGCCAGCCAGTGTTTGAGAGGTCTCGGGCAGCCGTGTCAGGGGGCCACGAGCCCCAATCGAGCCACATGTCTCAGCAATATTCTCGCAGGGCGCTGGCCTAGGGTCCGCAGCCGAGCAGAGTTGGCTCGTCGGGCTTCGTAAACCACCGAATTCGCTTCGCGACCGTCGTCACTCACTCTCTTCCTTGTCCCTCCCCCCCGCCGAGAGCCAGGGTGCTGACTCCAGCTTACTTGATACAGGCCAGGCGTGGCGGCACTCTGGAAAACGCAGCGCCTGCAGCTCCGCCGAAAAAAGGGTTGAAGGCAAGCGACATACAGGCGCGGGAGGATGCACATAGCCCACGTGCAATGCAGCCAGGCGCACGCCAGCCGCGAGCTGGGCATGCATGCGCCAAGTCGTCCGTGCAGGGCGCGGCAGAGGGTACACGATGCCGCTTGGAGGGTTCAGATCCCTCTCCTCCTCCTCCTCCTCCTCCTCCTCCTCCTCCTCCTCCTGTTCCTCCTCAATGACGTCCCGAACGGTACTTACGCTGGAGAAAGCTGTTCCCCACCTAGCTACGGCCCCGCTCGGCAGAGGGGGGCCGCCCTGCACTCCCCGTCGGCGGCCACCCTCCCGCCGACGGAACACCTAGGGCGGTTGAGCACGAGACACGGAAGGCGGCCGAGCACGAGACACCTATGGCGGGCGAGCACGGGACACCCAAAGCGGTCGAGCACGAGAGCGGAGCTGTCCAACGGTCGGACAAGTCAAGTCGGTCCAGCACGAGACACCTACGGCGGTCGAACAAGTCAGATCGATCCAGCACGCCACACCTAAGGCGGTCGAACAAGTCAGGTCGGTCGAGCACGAGACACCTAAGGCGGCCGAGCACGGACAAGCCAGGTCGGCCTCCTGGAGAGGAGGTAGAGGGCAAGGAGGAGGAGGAAGAAGAGGAGAGAAGGGAGGAGGACCATCGTGCATAGCGGCCGAGCTCAGGGACCACCTCCTGCGCCCCCCTCTGGTGTCGATAAAGTGCCACGCCTGCTGTGCCTGGACGACCGTCGTGCATAGCGGCCGCGCTCAGGGACCACCCCCTGCGCACCCCCTCTGGTGTCAAGGGGGTGCCACGCCTGCTGTGCCTGGAGGACCGGCGCGTATAGCGCCGCGCTCAGGGACCACCCCCTGCGCCCCCCTCTGGTGTCGAGAAAGTGCCACGCCTGCTGTGCCTGGACGACCGTCGCGCATAGCGGCCGAGCTCAGGGACCACCTCCTGCGCCCCCCTCTGGTGTCGAGAAAGTGCCACGCCTGCTATGCCTGGACGACCGGCGCGTATAGAGACCGCAGCGAGGGACCACCCCCTGCGCACCCCCTGGTGTCGAGAAAGTGCCACGCCTGCTATGCCTGGACGACCGGCGCGTATAGCAGCCGCGCGCTCAGGGACCACCCCCTGCGCACCCCCTATGGTGTCGAGAAAGTGCCACGCCTGCTATGCCTGGACGACCGGCGCGTATAGCAGCCGCGCGAGAGACCACCCCCTGCGCACCCCCTATGGTGTCGAGAAAGTGCCACGCCTGCTATGCCTGGACGACCGGCGCGTATAGAGCCGCGCGAGAGACCACCCCCTGCGCACCCCCTATGGTGTCGAGAAAGTGCCACGCCTGCTATGCCTGGACGACCGGCGCGTATAGAGACCGCAGCGAGAGACCACCCCCTGCGCACCCCCTATGGTGTCGAGAAAGTGCCACGCCTGCTATGCCTGGACGACCGGCGCGTATAGAGACCGCAGCGAGAGACCACCCCCTGCGCACCCCCTATGGTGTCGAGAAAGTGCCACGCCTGCTATGCCAGGACGACCGGCGCGTATAGAGACCGCAGCGAGAGACCACCCCCTGCGCACCCCCGAGATGCCACGCCTGCTATGCTATAGTGCGCACGCCACGCCTGCTATGCCTGGGACGACCGGCGCGTATAGAGACCGCAGCGAGAGACCACCCCCGCGCACCCCCTATGGTGTCGAGAAAGTGCCACGCCTGCTATGCCTGGACGACGGCGCGTATAGAGACCGCAGCGAGAGACCACCACCCCCTATGGTGTCGAGAAAGTGCCACGCCTGCTATGCCTGGACGACCACGGCTATGCGTATAGAGACCGCAGCGAGAGACCACCCCCTGCGCACCCCCTATGGTGTCGAGAAAGTGCCACGCCTGCTATGCCTGGACGACCGGCGCGTATAGAGACCGCAGCGAGAGACCACCCCCTGCGCACCCCCTATGGTGTCGAGAAAGTGCCACGCCTGCTATGCCTGGACGACCGGCGCGTATAGAGACCGCAGCGAGAGACCACCCCCTGCGCACCCCCTATGGTGTCGAGAAAGTGCCACGCCTGCTATGCCTGGACGACCGGCGCGTATAGAGACCGCAGCGAGAGACCACCCCCTGCGCACCCCCTATGGTGTCGAGAAAGTGCCACGCCTGCTATGCCTGGACGACCGGCGCGTATAGAGACCGCAGCGAGAGACCACCCCCTGCGCACCCCTTATGGTGTCGAGAAAGTGCCACGCCTGCTATGCCTGGACGACCGCGTATAGAGACCGCAGCGAGATAGAGAAAGTGCCACGCCTGCTATGCCTTGCGCACCCCCTATGGTGTCGAGAAAGTGCCACGCCTGCTATGCCTGGACGACCGGCGCGTATAGAGACCGCAGCGAGAGACCACCCCCTGCGCACCCCCTATGGTGTCGAGAAAGTGCCACGCCTGCTATGCCTGGACGACCGGCGCGTATAGAGACCGCAGCGAGAAACCACCCCCTGCGCACCCCCTATGGTGTCGAGAAAGTGCCACGCCTGCTATGCCAGGACGACTGGGGCCACGCCTGCTATAGCAGGACGACTGGGGCGTATAGAGACCGCAGCGAGAGACCACCCCCTGCGCACCCCCTATGGTGTCGAGAAAGTGCCACGCCTGCTATGCCAGGACTGGTGTCGTCTTGTGTGTGCGAGTGTGTGCATGCGTGCGGCTGTATGTAGACGCGTGTCGCCGAGACGTGCTGTGCTGTGCTCTGCTGAGCTGTGCTGTGCTGTCCTATGCTGTGCTGCGGTCTGCTGTGCTGTGCTGCGCTGTGCTGAGGAGGAGGAGGAGGAGGAGGAGGAGGAGGAGGAGGAGGAGGAGGGGAGGAGGGCGGGTGTGGGGGAGACGCGGGCGCGGCGCGGCAGGGAAGAAAACCAGAACCCCACGAAGCATGTGGGGAAAAACCTCTCAATGTCGCACTCGAATCGATGGGAAGCTCCTTCCCTTTGATCCCCCCCCCGTCGGGGGGGGGTCCCAGGAGGGGGTCCGGGGGGGTGGTCCAGGGAGGGGGTCAAATACACCTGAACCCCTGGGGTCCCAGGGCTGCAAAAAGTACCAACACAAGCCAAGAGTGCCCCAAGAGGTTCCCGAGACGGTCCAAAAGGGCCCCCAATCGCCAAACGATCGGTCCAAAACGCCTTCACGCTCCCAGACCGCCCGGGAGACCTCCAAGACGCCCCAAGAGGCCTCCAGAGGCACTCCCGAAAGAGCCCCAGGCCCAAGAGGCAGAAATCCTTTAGATGTTTGACAGAGATGGGTGTTCTCGCCTTTTCTTTCCGCTTCCCGCTGCTCCAAGACGCCCGAAGATGCCCTCGAGATCGCCCCAGGACAGCCCAAGAGGCGGCTTCCAAGATCGCTCCAAAACATCCCAAGGGAACCCCAAGACAGCCCAACGCCTCCAAGACGGCCCAAGAGGCCCTCAAGACAGCTCCAAGAGCATATCGTGACGGAGAACCCGAACGGACATTTCGAGCCCTCGGCCCCGAGAAGCTCCCAGGAGGCCCCAAGAGGTTCTCTAGAGGCCCCAAGAAGCCCACAAGAGGCCCCCAGGACACCCGCAAAGGCCCCAAGCGGCCCCCAAGAGTGCGCCCAAGAGGCCCCACAATTCCTCCCCCGAGGCCCCCGAGAGCCTTCCCGAGAGACCCCAAGAAGCATCCCTGAGGACTCGGGCCCACGTCAGCGTCGCCGTCGTCACCGCCACCACCGCCGCCGTCGTCGTCGACGTCCCCCTTCAGGGCCGGCGGCGTAAGGTCTTCGCAGTCGCTCCACCCTGCCGCCCCCCCCGGCGTGCCAGTGGGGCGTCGTGGGTGTTTCGCTCGAGACGTCCTCACTACCAGCAATCCGGAAGCTTGGCTTGTGCAGCAGTTTCATGGGGGGAGGGCGGGCCGTTTTGAAAACGTAGCTCTCGCCATAGCGGCGCGTACGTCCGTCGTAAACGTTACACGTACTCACTGATAGAAGGCGGGCAATTGCAAAATGTTGCTCTCGCTTCAGAGCCGCGCACGCTCATCTCAAAAGTGTGCAACCGTTTCAAGGATGAAAGGCTGCTCTTCTTTAAAAGGATTTTCTCGCCATGCGCCGTGCAGATTCGTTTCGAAAGTTTGCAACAGTCTCAAGGTTTCGCATGGTCGAAATCCAAGGCATCATGACCTGGCCAGATTTAGGACTGTCAGGACGCAGTGGTCACGTTGAATCGCGGAGTGAGAGTCCCAGGGGTAGCGTTCTGGCGCGAACTTTGCAAGGACGCAACAGTCACATTCACTCGCGAAGTTGAAGTCCCAGGAATGGCGTTTCGGCACGACTGGTGATTCTCAAGCGATTGCCTTCCAGTAGGGAATTTCCTGCAGTGGTCATCACTTTCTATAGGGCCCTGTGGAGAGGGTACTTGGAGGAAAGCTTTATTACAGCATCGTTGACGCGTCCTTGGTTTACGCCGGCCCTGCTCCGCCTCTTCCTCCTCCTCCTCCTCCTCCTCCTCCTCCTCCTCCTCCTCCCTCCGCGAGCGGCCCGAGCCTCCAGCGGGGGGGCCGAACCACCCCCCGGCGTCTGATCCCCCTCCGCCACGTGGCATACAGAGCTCTCTGATCGCAGCGGGGACAAGCTCGGCGGCGAGCGAGGGGGGGAAAAATGAGAAGGAGAAGGCCTCCTCAGAAGCTTCGGAAGTCCCCCGGCCTTCTGAGCAGTTTTTTGTAAGCCTTCTCCGAAGACAGAGAAAGACTTCTCAGAAGGCGCGAGGGCTTCTGAGAAGTCCCGTTGCCTTCTGAGGAGGCCTTCTCCTTCTCACTTCTCCCCCTCGCTCGCCGCCGACAAGCACGGCCACGCGCCGCCGGCTCGGGCTGCGAACCGCGCCAGCCGTGCCCGTGCAGGAGGCGCCCCGGGATCACAGGCGGTGGGCAGAACCAGGCCACTCTGCGTCGCCCCTCGCGCTGCGCGAGGCGCGATCCCGAGTCGCCGCGCTCTCGCAACGCCACGCTGAAGATGACGATGGCAATGCCAACGACGATGCTGAGGACCACACTCGTCATCATCATCATCATCATCATCATCATCATCAGCATCATCAGCATCATCATCATCATCATCATCATCATCCACAGCATCATCAACATCATCATCAACATCATCATCAACATCATCATCGTCATCATCGTCATCATCACAACCGTGATACAAATCCGAATCATCATCCGGATCATACTTATCCCGAGCATCATACAAGGTCATAAGCATACGCAGCATCGTCATCATCACCATGACAATCACCACCACTGGTGTCACCATCATCGTTACCATCATCCGCATCAACCATATTATCGTCATCACCATCATCGCCACTATCGCCATCGCAATCAGCATTAATTCATAATCATCATTACCATCACCATCACCACCACAACCATCATCATCATCATCATCAGCATCATCATCATCCGCATCCTCATCATCATCCTCGCCACCATCACCATCACCAACGTCATCATCATCATCATCATCATCATCATCATCATCATAATCTTCATCATCAGCATCACCATCATCATCACCAGCATCCAGCATCATTATGTTCAGCGTTATCATCATCATCATCAACATGGCCATCCGCATCATCATCATGATCATGCCGATGAGGCTGATCATCGCCATCATTATCACCACTACCATCACCAGCAACATCACAATCAACAGCATGGTCATCACCACCACCATCAGCAACAGCATGGTCATCATGCTTTTCATCATCATCGTCAGCATCGGCATCATCATCATCAGCATCAGCATCAGCATCAATTTCATCAACATCTCAACATCATTTCTATCATCATCAGCATCATCATCAGCGTCATCGTCATTATCACCACGATCATCTCATTTTCCCGGAGGAAATTGTCGTAACCACCAGCATCGGCATCGTCACTGCCAGTAGCATCGCCATACATAGCCTGGCGAACGGCCGAACCATATGCAACAGTGAGTGCCGCGAGGTAGGTGGACACAACCATAAGCATAAGGAAACAAACTAGCAAACGGACTATGGCGTGGGAAGGACGGAATGACATTGCTGCGTTGGTGGTGGATGTCGGCCGTACAACGACGTTCCGTCGGGATGTCACCCGTTACGGCTGGTCTGCGCGCCTGTCGGCGCGATCCCCCCCCCCGGGCGCATGCGGCGGGGTACTCGGTGGAACTCCCTATGGGGCCACGAACCGTGCGAGCAGTGCGCCGAAATCGGCGCGGTCACGTATGCGGGTCCTGCAACTCGGGCCGTCGGCAGGGACCCTACGGGGCCAGGACACGTGTGACGGTTTCGCCGACATGGGCATGGTCACGCATGCCATTCTTGCCACTGGGGCCTTCGGTGGGACCCCCTATGGGGTCACGAAACGGTTGATGGGGTGCGGGGAAATGGCGTGGGGAAGGCATGCGACCGCAGCCACTGGGGCCTTAGGTGGAGCCCCCTTATGGTGCCACGAGGCGTGTGAGGTGCAGCAGGGCTGCGAAACAGCACGTTTGGGCCTTGGGTGGAGCTCCCAACTGAGGCCACGGAGCATGTCAGGGGTGCGCCGGCAATGTGCGAACCATGATTGCGGGGCCTTAGATCGTCTGCGGGGCGCGCCGCCGACATGCCGTGGGGAGGGCATGCGAACCAGGGCTGTTGGGCCTCGAATGGAGCCCCCAGATGTGGTCACGGACCAGGGGTGCGCCACGGTGAACACGGCATGCCCGTGGGGCCACAGCATGTGCGAGGGGTGCGCCGAAATGTCCTGGAGACGGTACGCGAACCAGGATTGATGGGCTGTAGGTGGAGCCCCGATCTGGGGCTACTACGAAGCGTTTGCAAGGTGCGCCGAAATGGCGTGGAGACGGCATGCGAACCAGGATTATGATGCCTTAGGTGGGGCTCCCTATGGGACCACGGGACGTGTAATGGGGGAATCGACTTGGTGTGCAGAAGGTATGCAAACCAGGATTGTGGGGCCTTAGCTGGAGCTCCCGATGGGGCCACTAAGCATGTGAGGGGTGCGCCGGCATGGCGTGGAGGAAATATGCGAATCAGAATGTCTGAGCCTTAGCTGGAGCTCCCTATGGGGCCACTAAACGTGTTAGAGTTAGCCGGAATGGCGTGCGGGGCAGAGGCAGGTATGGAGGGAGGGAGGAGGGGAAGGATGAAGGAATGAATGAGGCGCGGGGCGCTGTCTCTTCAAACCGAGGGCCCAACACCACAAGATCGTTGGAAACAACAACAACCACACACTCACCATCACCACAATCGTCGCCGTCACAGCCAACATCACATAGACCATCGCCACCACCACCACCACCATTACCAACATCGTCGCAATCGCCATCGCCAACGTTCTCATCAGCATCATCAGTATCACCACCGCCACCACAATCATCAGCCAACAGCTTCAACATCAGTTTCAGCACTGGCATAATCATCACGATCATCATTATCATCATCATCATCATCATCATCATCATCATCATCATCATCGTCATCATCATCATCATCATCATCATCATCGGTATCATTATCATCGTCATCATCATCGTCATCATCATGCTCATCAGCATCAGCATCATTATTAGCATCATCCCCATCTTCATCACGATCATCGGCATCATTTCCATCATCAACAACATCATCAGCATCAACATCATCACCATCGTCATCATCATCGGCATCATCGCCATCATCACTACCGCAACAGCGACATCAACTTCATCATCATCACCGTCATTGTCACCACCACCATCATCACCATCACACTCATCATCGTCACTGCTGACAAAGACAACTTCATCACCATCACCATTATCATCATCATCATCAACATCATCATCATCACGATCATCGTTACCGTGACCATAATCACCATCATCATTAGCAGCGAACGCAAACGCGACACCCACTTCATCATAATCAGCATCACCACCACCATCGCCAAGGACAACATCAGCACCACCACCACCATCATCATCATCATCATCATCATCATCATCATCATCATCATCATCATCATCATCATCATCATCAACATCAACATCACCGTCATCACTATCAACCTCATCATCAACATCATCAGCATGACCATCATCAGTAGTAACGAATGAAAAAGTACCACCCGTTTCGTCGTCATCAACATCGCCTCTACCATCGCCAAAGACAACATCATCATCTACATCAGCTTTACCACCAACACCACCATCACCACCATCATCATCACCATCATCAGCATCATCAGCAGCAGCATCATGATCGTCACCGCCATCGCCAGCATACAGCAGCGCCACCATCGCCAATAAGTCGAGCCTGTCCCCCTACAGGGGGATTTTGGATGTTTTTTTAAACCAAAAAATCCAAAATATGGCCAAACATACTAAAAAAATAGTCCCCGGAGCATTCTGTGACTATTCTTGAATGCACACCCTGTAGAGGGACAGGCCGCGCCTTCACTGCAGACCCTGGCGCCCCGCCCCCGCCCCCGCCGGCGAAGAGGAGGCCCCCGGCCACGGCCATCCGGGTGATGCCGACGTAGGAGCCGACGCCTCCGCGGCGGCGGGCCGAGAGGCAGAGGGCCGCCCGCCCTGCGCCTGCGTCCTTCTCCTCCTCCTCCTCCTCCTCCTGCTCCTGCTGCTCCTCCTCGTCCTCCTCCTCCTCCTCTCCTCGTCCTCCTCCTGCTCCTCCTCCTCCTCCGCCTTCTCCTCCTCCTCCTCCTCCTCCTCCTCCTCCCTTCGTCCCATTCTCTTCCTCCTCCTCCTCCTCCTCCTGCTCCTCCTCCTCCTCCTCCGCCGCCTCCTCCTTCGTCTCCTGCTCCTCCTCCTCCTCCTGCTCCTCCTCCGTTTCCTCCTCCTCCTCCTCCTCCTGCTCCTCCTCCTCATGCTCATGCCCCTCCTCCCCCTCCACCTTCTCTTCCTTCTTCTTATGTGTATGTTTCTAATTCTTCTTATCATCCGCCTCCTCCTCCTCCTCCTCCTGCACCTCCTCCTTCTCCTCCTCCCTGAGATCCGACGGCGCGAGCAAAAACTGAAGCATCGGTAAAAAGCCACGACTGAAGCCCCCCAAACCCCACCCTACTGAGGCATCTTGTTCGAGCCGGAGCATCTGCGAGGCCCAGGGGCCCGAGACCTAACAAAAACGACAAGCTCGGAAAAATCGAGGCGCCAAGAGAACTCGGGGATTTACAGACCCAGAACTCGGCGCTCATGGACGAGAGTCGACCATAATTGACGCTAAATCGACGCTTGCTCATCGATTACCGAACGCTGGCGCACACGAAGGTACCCTGAATAATAAATTCCGAGGGCGCACCAGGAGGCTCCCATGATGTACTACCGCAGGAAAGAATCGGTGTGCACGTTAACAGGAGATATGTCGACCCCTATCCCAGGATCTGGGGCCCAGCCTTGAGATATACAAGGGACAGCGCCCATCCTCGAGAGGGGTGCGTCCAAATAGTCCCCATTGGGGTATATCCAAGGGTTCCCCTCCTTTTCGTTTTTCGCTTTTCGTCGAGAAGCCAAGGGTTAGGATAGAAACATCGCCTGTGATTTTTCGCCTCTGACGTCAAGGACCCCTGGGTCCCCCTGAGCTCGAGGCGCGGTTCGTTCGAAGGCAGGGGGGCCGCGCTCATCTGCAGACAGAGGCGAGATTTAGCCACATCCACCGCCTGGGAACCGACGTCTCCTCCTCCTCCTCCTCCTCCTCCTCCTCCTCCTCCTCCTCCCTCCTCCTCCGCCCTCCGCCCTCCTCCTCCTCCTCCTCCTCCTCCTTCTCCTCCCCCTAGCCGTTCTGCGCTCAAGCTGAGTTTTGCTGACGCGTTTCTTCAGAGCGGCTCGCGTCTGCGGGCCAAAGTGTCTCGGTGGGAGGCCCTATCCTCCCAAGTTTTTTCACGATTCCTCTCAGACAGCTGCGATGGGGTATCAGTGGGCATCAGGGCGCTGGTCAGATCATAGTCCTCCGTGGCGTGGAGATCAGCCTGCTGGTGTGCCTCCTGGTCCTCAGTTTCCCCGTCCTCTGCAGCCTGGAGCGCAACTCTGGCCGGGGCCAGCTTCCGCGCACCAGCCTTCAGGAGGTGGAGGTCAGAGATGGGCATGCTCCAAGTGCCCATGTCGTCGCAACGCTGCCTCAGCCGTTTTCTGCAAGCACTGCAAGGCCCCGCGCGAGTACTACCCGTCGGCCCATGGCTGGCAATATGGTGCTCCTGGGGCTGCTCAACCACCTGGCTTCTTCGGTCTGCCTCGTCAGGCCCCAGTGTTCAATGGTGGTCGAGCCCCTGCACCACCTGAGGGTCCACAAGCCGAGCCCCTACCCGATGCTGGTGGAATGGATGACAAGGAGCTCGTGGTCTTGGTGGCCAGCCTCGGCAAGGCAGGTGATGCAGTCGGTGCAAAGAAGTTTCAGGCTATTCTGGACGCGAGGAAAGCACCTGCGCTTGAGGTGCCTGTGGAGCGCAGAGTCAATCAAGCGTTCCACAACCTTCGTGCCGCGGAACAACGCCTGCAGAAGAACGTCACGCTCTTTACCAACCTGGAGCAGTCTTTGGAAGCTCAGCGCAAGCTCGTGGTCACGGCCAACGACGAGTACAAGCAGGCAGAGCTGGAGCACCAGCGCTTGGTTGCTGAGCTGGCTAAGAAGTCGGGGCCTAAGGCGGGACCTCCGCCCAAGCCTCAGGTCACGATCAAAGATATCATGGACGGCAAGACGCACGAGCTCATCACGCTCGGCGATATGTTCTCTTTCGGTGATGACGACTACGAGCTTTCCACAGAAGACAAGAAGGCAGCAGACTCTCTGGTCGAGCAGCTCAATGCTGGCCTCAAGGAGGCCACCACGAAGGTCTTCGCGGAGGCGGCGGCTGCGGTGGAGAAAGCAAAAGCGGATCATCAGGCGCTGCTGGATCGTCTGGCAGGGAAGCGCCGTCGTCGCGATGAGCCTGCAGGCGGACCTGCCCAGGTACCGCCTAATCAGCCAGGTGGCGCAGCGGCCCCGCCGCCTGCCGCCGCTGCCTCTGAGGGAGGGGGAGCGGGCGGTACGGGTGGGGGGGACGGGGCACCTTCTGCTGACAGCTCGTCGGCCACTTTACGGGCTGCCGCCAGAATTGTGGCTGGTGGTTCCAGCACTGGCAATCAGAGTTCCTAGCAGGGTTGAGGCCGTAGCCTCACAGTATCACGTACACCCGATGTTTATTTCTTTGGCTGACGCCATCTCAGCTCGGCCTCCTGTGGAGATAGTGAGGCCTGAGCGAGTGAAGTTTTGCTCGAGAGGCCCCACCTGTCTCAAGCGTGGTCACGCGATTCAGGCTAGGGTTGCTCAGATCACTTCTCTGCCTGGACCTCGGGACCCTGTTTATGTGAAGCCGTTTGTTGCCCAGGATACCCCTCCTCACGTTGATGCGGTCGCCTTGTCTTTTGAGACTTGCAACGTGTCGGGGTGGAAATCCTCGGGTAAGTCTTGGCTCTCCAGGTCCCAGGCCCATGTTGTTGTTTTGCAAGAGCACCACTTAGCTTCTCAGGAGGACATCCTCCAAGCCTCTGCCTGGGCCCTTCGAGCGGGGTGGAAAAGTCTGTGGGAGCCTGCCTTGGAGTCCGAGTCAGGAGGCACGTCTGGAGGGGTTGCTATACTTTGTCGCAGTTGGCTGGGCCTCCATCGTCTCCCTGACGTCTCCAAGTTATTGCACCGCGTGATGGGCGCGGCCGTTCAGATTCCTGGGGGTTTGGAGGTCTCGGTTTTCTCGGTTTACATGCAAGACGGTAAGAAGCTGGAAGAGCCCAACAGCACGCTCTTAGCCGACCTCGGGGCGGCAGTCTCATCTTGTGGGTCGTCTTGGTGTATTGGCGGCGACTTTAATTTCCACCCGGCCTTGCTGCAAGAGTCGGGATTTGACGTTCGATCTGAAGGACGGGTAGTGTTTCCTGATGTCGTGGGGACCTGCACGACGACGGGGGGGTTACGTTTGAGCGATTTCTTCGTATGCAGTCGAGGCCTTAGTTCGGCTATTCGAGGTGTGTCCGTGATCACCGAATCCGACCTCTCTCCTCACTCGCCCGTTCGGCTGACCCTTTTCCCTCAGATCGGACGTCTGCGTTCGCTCGCGTTCAGGAAGCCTCCTAGGATCCCTGTCGAGAAGATGGTGGGTCCGCAGCTGGCTCCTCCCGATCTGACGAGCCTTCTCGCCAAGCTTCAGAGCGGTGTCGTCACTGCTCGATCTGGCGATGGGTTGCGCACTCAGGAGATTTTAGACCAGTGTTATGGGGAATGGGCTGATGCGGCCGAAGTCGAACTCACTCGTGCCACTGGGGTCGACCTCCCGAGGATGGGCCTTCGAGGCCAGCCCCCCAAATTGGTTTGGCGTTCGGTTATGGATCAGGATGTTCGCAACCCTCGCAACCCGTCCCTTTTCGCCACCAGATGGCTCTGGCAGCGTTTTCAGGTGCTTGTCGGTATGCTCAGCCAGGGAGCGCCGCTTGAGGCGGCCACTCAACCTCTCCTCCAGCCTTCGGCGTCTATTTCGAGCGCTCTGGGGGAGCACGGCCTGCTGCTCTGCGACGTTCAATCCTTCGCTGCGGAGGCCGAGTCGTCCCCGAGCACGGTGGACATGGAGGTGGCGCTAGTTTTAAAAGATCGTATCCGTGGTGTCCTGGACCAGACCATCCATGAAACTCGCTCGGCCTCCCAGGCGCCCTGGAGGCAGTGGGTTTTGGAAGGGTTTAACAAAGGGGCCAAGCGGGCCCACCTGGTCACTCGTGATCCTAAATCCTTTGTGCCCACCACCACCCTCATTGATGGAGACCGTGTTGTTAGCGACCCCCACAACCTTCTTCAGCGTGAGGAAAGCAGGTTCAGGGCCCTCTGGAGGGCCCAGGTGTCGGCCCCGACCCCCCCCGCCACCTTCGACCCTGCCCCTGATCTCCCTCCCATCAGCCCTGATGAGATAAGGAGTGTCTGTGGGAGGCACAAAGTTTTCTCGGCCGTCTCGACCGACGGCTTCCACGTCCGCCATTTTGCCTGGCTGTCTGAAGCCAGTTTGCAGTGCCTGGCTCTCATTTTGCAGATGATGGAGATTTCCTCTTTTCTCCCTTCTCACATTCGGGTTGTCATCCTTCATCTGATCCCTAAAGCTCTTCCTGGTCTCAGGCCCATTGGTTTGTTCGGAGGCCTTTATCGGGCCTGGGCTAAAATTCGGAGGCCGCTTGGCCTGGCCTGGGAGGAGGCCAACTATAGGCCTTGGTTTGCCGCGGGACGCTTTATGGGAGCTGCTGACACGGTGTGGCGTCAAGCTGCGCGGAGTGAAGGGGGGGTGGCCGATGGCCTCTTTGCCGTCACTCTTTTGTGGGATTTCCAGAAATATTATGAAAGCATTGATCTCGACCGTATGCTGGGCAGGTGTCTGCGTTTGGGCTTTCCCGCTGCGGTGGCGCGTCTCTGCTGTTCAGCATACAGATGTGCGCGGCACATCGTGTTAGGTGGTTTCATGACGGACGCCAGTTTCGCCAGCTTCGGCATCGTGGCCGGCTGCTCTTTTGCAACGACGCTTATTCGAGTCAACAGCCTGGAAGCTCTCGACCAGATCGAATGGCCCATTTGTACTACGTACGCTCTATATATTGACGACAACGCAGTTCACGCCATTGGTTCGGAGTTCGAGGTGCTCGAAGGGCTGGTCTCCGCCAGTTCGCAGTTGGTCGTCGCCATCTCTGAGGGGATCGGCGCCACCCTGGCCGAGGACAAAGGGGCTCTAATTTCGTCCGACAAAAAACTTGGTTGTAAGGTCCAGGAGGCCATCGGGGTGGCCCTCGCGGGGCCCTTGGTTTCTTCGGCCCCGAATTTAGGCGCTGACGACACGGTGGGTCGCCCTGTTCGGCAGCAAGGTCGTAATGCTAAAGCCAAAGCCCGTCGCATCAAGGCTTCTCGTCGGGGTAGGCGCGTGGGGAGACTCGCTCGTACGGTTGGACGCAAGGCTCGAAAGGTCTGGTGCTCTGGAGTCCTTCCTGCTGCCACTTACGGCGCTGAAATCTCGGGGATTTCCGACGGGGAACTTTTGGCTTTAAGACGGTCCTTTGCCAGTACTTTCAAGCCGAGTGCGGGCGATCGCTCGCTTTCGATTCTTCTTCATCTGGAAAAGGACCCCACCTGGGCGGTGCAGATTGCTCCGATTTGTAGGTGGCATAAGGAACTCTGGCACGCCCATCTGTCCTCTCACCCCTCGGTTTTGAGTTTTGCTGAGATGAGAGAAGTGTGGGGGTCTGTTTTCGGTTTGGAATCCAAGTCATGGAGATCTGTTTCAGGTCCAATCTCAGCCATGAGGAAAAGTCTCGAGAGGATCAGTTGGCAGATGCCCAACTTCGCCACGCTGATCGACGATCGCGGCGTGGAGCTGCCGTTGCTGTGCCTGTCGCCTGCTCTCGTGCGCCGTCTCGCGATGGAGGCGGTCTTCAGACAGCTGGAGTGGACGATTGGAGGCAAGCTTTTTCTCCCTGGTCGAGGCTGCCTCGATGTCGTCCATGAAGCTCTAGCGACCAAGCGTTTTTCTCCGCTGGAAAAGGGCATTATTCGAGCCTGGTGCACGGGTGCGGTGTGGACCCGCATCTACGCCAGATCCAAAGGGTACGAGTTCCCTGAGTTTTGTGAATTGTGTGGGAAGGCTCGTGACACTATGTACCACAGGTTATGGGTTTGTCCCTGTTTGGACGCCAAACGTCGTGAAGCTGTGGGGGATGATATCGTCGACGGGGTGACGGACTTCGTTTCTCAGGGAAGACATCGTTTGACTCTGGTTACCCGAGGCATCCTGGCTCATCCTGGTGACGAACACCCCCCCCCGCTCGAAGAGGGTTCCTGGGACGTCTCGTGGCGTGGGGACCCGCCTTCTGACAATGTTTTCAGCCTCCAGGGTAAAGTTTTTGTTGACGGTTCCTGCTCTCGGCACGTTATAAAAGAGCTGAATCGTGCGTCCTGGTGTGCGGTTTTGTTTTCCGACGAAGATGAGCTGCTGTGTACTATGAGATGCCCTGTGTGGGCCCCGCTCCCCCAGACCCCTCAAGCTGGAGAGTTTTCGGGATACTGGGGAGCGGTAATGTGTCTCACTGGCCCCAGCACGATCATCACTGATTGTGCAAACGTGGTTACCCAGCATGAGCTTCCAAGAGTTGCTCAAACTTTTTTCAAACGTTTGTACTCTGGCGTCTTTGTTCAGCTGTTGTCTAGGCCCGAGCGTCGTCACATTCGTGAAGTGCTCAAAATCAAGGCTCACCAGCCTTTGTCTGAGGAAGGCATCTCTGCTCAGGAGGAAGCCGATCGTCTAGGGAACCACTTGGCCGACCTAGGGGCTAAGGAGGCCCTTGCGTTCCATCCATCAGATTCTAATGTGCTGGAAGAAGCAAATGAGAGTGTGAAGTTTGCTAGGGCAGCCTGCAAGCTCGCGGCTAAGCTGCTGCCTGAGCTTGCTGCCCTCAGCTCGATCAAAGATGTGCCTTACCTCCCTGGTGTGAGCGTGCCTAGAGCTGCTTCAGGTGACGTTCACAAGTGGTTTAGGTTTGAAGGTTTTTGGCGCTGCTCTAGGTGTTTCCAGATTCGTCGGCCTCGGGACGGTTCGAAGCCCATCCCTGGTCGTTGCTCCGGTTTAAAAGCCTTCAGTGCCGACAAGCTCACCGCCCTTCAGCACAAGTGTGTGATGTTCCCGTGTAGCGACGGGTCTGAGCTTGTGATCTGTATGAAGTGTAAGTTTTACTCCTCCCACGGCACTCTGCGTGGGCTGGCTGCTCGCTGCGACCCCCCTCCCAGCAAGTTCGGAGTCTGGGTGTGGCAGCAGATCTGCAAGAGCCGTCACCCAAAGAGGAAGGGGGTGGTGGTGCAGTTGGGAGTGAATCTTCGTGACGGCTCTAATCTGTTTCAGGACGGTTTGCCCGAGGCTGGGAGCGAACCCGTGCCCCCTCCTCCTCTTCCGCCAGCCGCCCCTTGCCCCCTGCACCCGCAGAGCGAGTTGGCAGGTCTTTCGAGGGAGGAAGAGAAGGCACGCGAGTTCCAGGCCAGGGTTCGTCGTCTTTGCATCGCGGCTGGCGCCGCTCCGTCGTCCCCAGCTCAAATTTCCAAAGCTGACCAGGACGACTCAGATTAATAGCCGCTCTAAATTTTGTTTTACTTCTGGTCGAAGGTGTTGCACAGGTCTCACGTTTGTCCAGACAGGCTTTTGGCATCGGGTTCTCAATCCTTCAGGGATTCGAGACTGCCATCGCCTCGTCGCCTCCCTTCACCCACCTGTTTGTGGGTGACTACAGGCGCCTTTTCTTGTTGCAGGCTGCAAGCGCCATGTGCAGCCTGGATGCAAGCCCCAATGCGGGACAGTGAAGGTGGTTGAAGCCCCAGGGGGAAAAAAAAAAATCCTTCTCCTCCCCCTCCAGCCCGTGGCCCCCTTGGGCTGGAGGCGCATGCGGGGCAGCCTCCCGCTGGCTCGTCCGAGGGCAGCGTCAGCTCCACCTCCGAGGGGTGGGGACGACCGGCGGAGAAAGGCCGGAGGGACAAACGACGACGACAGCAAGGAGCCGGGGGAGGAGGAGGAGCAGGGGGAGGCGAAGCAGGGGAGGAGGAGGAGGAGGAGGAGGAGGAGGAGGAGGAGGAGGAGGAGGAGAAGGAGGAAAAGGAGGAGGAGGAGGAGGAGGAGCGGAGGAGGAGGGGGAGGAGGAGGAGGAGGAGGAGGAAGGAGGAGGGCGGAGGGCGGAGAGGCGGAGGAGGAGGAGGGGGAGGAGAGGAGGAGGACGGGGAGGAGGAGGGGGAGGGAGGAGGAGGAGGAGGAGGAGGAGGAGGAGGAGGAGGAGGAGGAGGAGGAGGAGGAGGAGGAGGAGAGGAGGAGGAGGAGGAGGGGGAGGGAGGAGGAGGAGGAGGAGGAGGAGGAGGAGAGGAGGAGGAGGAGGAGGAGGAGGAGGAGGAGAGGAGGAGGAGGAGGAGAGGAGGAGGAGGAGGAGGGCGGAGGAGGAGGGCGGAGGAGGAGCAGGAGGAGGAGGAGGAGGGAGGAGGGGGAGGAGCAGGAGGAGGGAGGAGGGGGAGGAGCGGAGGCGGAGGAGGAGGAGGAGGAGGCGGAGGAGGAGGAGGAGGAGGACACGACGACAACGGTCATCGCGCTACCACGAGGAACGCTACATGTCGGTCGGGAGAAGTGGGCAGAAGCACGTCGTAGGAAGGCGTGGGACATGGATTGGGCTTCCGCCCGCCCTCTGAGGACGACGACAACGGACACATGACAGATCATGTCAACCATCGGAGGAACGCTACCCGCATGCCGGCAGAAGTGGGTAGAAGCACGTAGAAAGAATAACATGCTCCGTGGGGCGTTCCACCGTGGGGTTTTCGAACGGACTTGAACTTGGGGGCCCAACACTGGGATATACGAGGGGGGCGACCATCCTCGATAATTATGGGGTGCGTCCGAATAGCTTCTGGGGATGTATCCCAAGGTTCTCCTCCTGTTCGTAGCCGTTTTATTTGTCATCGAAAAGTCGGGGTGCATCGCCTGCGACGCTACACAACGGGCGGAACAAGTGGGTAGACAAAAGTAGGAAAGCGTTGGAATGATATTGGGCTCCCGCCCGCCCCCTGAGGACGAGGGACACAAAAAAGAACGCCGCTCGATCCTTGAAGTGAAAAAAGGCGCCCACAGCAAAGCAGATCTGGGATCTGGGAAGGAAGATACCTACTTCCAACGGCCAGCGGGCACAGCCCTCGCGCTGCCATAAGTGCAGGGGCCCTGGGGCACACCAACAAATACACACAGATAACAAGACTCCCCGTATGTTCCGATATTCCCATATTTTCGGGGTCTCTGTCTTCCCCCCACTGCCCATATCTCCCCATACTTTCAGGGGATCGACGATTCATTGTGTCTCTCTGTTGTCTCCTCCGGAGTAAAATAAGGAACCGAACTTTCTACACCGATGCGTCTTTCCGGCCCCGCGCTGAGATTCGCACAGGGAAACGGATTCTAGAGTATAGTTACGGCACCCTGGTGTATACATGCTCTCTTGCTTCCACGGGAACACGGGGAAACAAGCATACACCACACCACCCCCACATCGTCCATTTGGACGCCCGAAATGGGCACGGAAAGAATGGGCACGATGCCCAACAACAGATGTTGTCCCAAACCAACAGCGGCCGCTGTTGGGCAGGCGGCCTTCTGTCTCGAATGGACACAAGCCGCGGCGGCGTGGACAGCGAATCAGGTTCAAAATGAACAAGAACTGCTGTTGGGCACCGCACCCCTTCTTTCCGTGCCCATTCCGGGCGTCCGGAATCCCTGATCAAAGACTCCTGGGATTGAAACACCGCCCGCCAGACTTATGTCGGCGGTTTTTTTCCTTATGCCGCTGCACCCTCTCCCGCCAGTCATGAAGGGTCCTCCTGCGGGTGAGGCTTGCAAGGCCCACAGGCGCCAGCGAGGACTGGCATAGCCCACAGGCAGATCTCAAACAAGTCTGGTAGTGTATACGCTCCAGTTTCCGAATTTGTTCTCCTCCTGAGTACGGCGCGCTGCACACCAAGACACCACACGCCTGCACGAATGGACACAAGCCGCGGCGGCGTGGACAGCGAATCCGGTTCGAAATGAACAAAAACTGCTGTTGGACACCGTACCCATTCCTTCCGTGCCCATTCCGGGCGTCCAGGGATTCCCTGATCAAAGACTCCTGGGATTGAAACACCGCCCGCCTCTGGTAGTGCATACGCTCCAATTTCCGAATTGGTTCCCCTCCTGAAAACGGCGCGCTGCACACCAGGACACCACACGCCTGCGCCTGCCCTGCCGGGCACGGCACGCCTCGGCCACGCACGGGCTCTCCCCCCCGGCCCGAGCCCGAGGACCGGCTCGAACGCCGGGGCCCCTCCAACCGGCCTCGAACGCATCCCTATTCCTAGGATTATGTCGGGCGTGTCCCCCCCCAGGGGCATTTTCGATGAAAAATACAGCTATTTTCAACAATGCTCAAAATAAGCCAGAAAAGTACTAAAAAGATACTCTCCATAGTTTTTTGAACTATTTTTGAATATTCCTCCTGTAGAGGGACAGGCCCGACTTAACCCTAGGATTAACAAGCCAAGAATCGACGACAATATCAGGGATGCGCCCTCAGAAACGGAGGGAATCCCTAAGGTCGGCATCGAGATGAGGCGATGCCAATCACAGGGATAGGGATTTGTTCCAGGCTGGTGACCCTCCTGGGCCCCCAAACGGTCCTCATCTCAACATCTTGACCGTACCGATGCTCTGATGTTCCCCAGGCCTCGCTTTAACTAGGACGAAGCCAAATCGAGGAGAACATCGGGTGGGGATAAATCGAGAATCTCTGAAATCCGGCGGCTCTGAAAAATGTCTTTGGGGCGCCGCGGCCTTCTCGGAGCGTTCAGGCACGCTCTGAGAGCGCTCCCGAACGCGCTGGAACGGATTTATCCTGGAAGGTTTCTTTCTAACAAAAAAATCAGTCGGCACGACCGCGTTGCCAAGGGCAGCACTGAGCTGCCGTGGACTGCCCATGTGGTGCAGCTTCTAGGAGCTGAACAACCAAGAAGCATGCATTGACTGTACCCGTCGGTCGGAAGAAGTGGGCGGAAACATGAAAGAGGACGGCGTTGGAAGCAGGTTGGGTCTCCGCCGCCCCGTGAAGACGAAGGAAGAAGGACAACCACTTGGTCAATGAAAGTAGGAGGGCGCCTCAGGCAGATTGGGGTCTGAGAGTCTATAGACACCTATATACTTCCAGCGACCAGCGTATATTGATGTTTTGATGCTCCTAGTGTGTCTTGCTCGTGTTCCGAAGCAATTGGCGGGGAGTTCTGGGATCCAGTCCCGTCGCCGCCCAGCGCCTCGTGCGCGTTTCGTCGGCCTGGGCTGGGAGTTCTGAGTTGTCGCTCTGTCGCAGCCCGTGGGCGCTTCGTGCGCGGCCTTGGAACTCGAGTTTTTCGTTTCGTAGACGCCCGTGGGCGCCTCGTGCGCTAGCTGGGAGGTCTGGGTTTTCGCCGCGTCACCACCCGTTGGCGCCTCATGGGACTCTCGCGCACCAGCTGGGGCTTCTGGGGTCACGCCGTCAAAGAAAGTGGAAGCCTCCTGCACCGGATGGCGTCTCTGCGTGCACACACACACACACACACACGCAGGTGGTTCCCGTTAGTGTGTGCGACACATGTTGCTCACCATTGACTACTTGTCGTAGACATACTAAGAATAGATTCCCCCACCGTGGCCGGACGATTTATCTACATCCCTCCGCGTATTGATCCGTTCGTATTTATCCCCCACCAACGTGGAATTTTTGTTCTCTGGGCACCCCGCGCAGGACCAGGAATACCCTCTCCCTTCTCACTCACACACTTACATACTCAAATCCACAGCATCATCATCATCATCATCATCATCATCATCACCGCATCAGCATCACTTACACACGCACACACACACTCTCATTCTCCAACTCACTCACTCATTCACTCACTCACTCATTCACTCACATCTACTAGTCATCACTCATCGTTACCATCTGCATTATCACCACACCATCGTCAACATAGCCTCGTCTGTGAATGAAGCGCGCGGAAGTCTTAAGCGGGAACCCCCTCCCTATGGGGCCCGCCGCTCACGTTTTCAATCCGAGCGGGCCATCGGAATCCTGTGGTTGACGTCGTTTCTGGGCCCCGGGAGCCTTACTATGCAGGAAGTATCAGGCGGGAGCCTCGTCTGTGAGTGAATTGCGAGGAAGTCTCTAGCGGAAGCCCCCTCCCTATGGGGCCCGCCGCTCGCGTTTTCAATCCGAACGAATCATCGGAATACTGTATCGGTCGTCACTTTTGGGCCCCGAAGCCTGGATATGGAGGAAACATCAGGCGGGCGGCGACCGCGCTGTACATCGCGCTGGACGGACGCAGTGACAAGACGTGCAGGAGTCCACGTACGCACCACCACTTCGGGATAGCCCTCATCGTCCTGCACCTCGGCGGTTTCTTGCAGCTGCAACCCACGGGCAGCATCGGCCTCCCGACGGATGTGATCGAGCTCCTGGACGACGGGTCGCACAAGCGTGCGGAGCCGCTCACGGTGGAGATTCAGCACGCCATCAAGGTCTTCTCTCACACCCCGTGCGTTTTCGAACTGAACGGCACGAAGCGGTTCGAGCCCGGGTACCCTCTGATCACGTTATTGGACTGCACGTTTGCGCCTCCTGAACGTCCCGAGCGAGCACAAAACGGGGGCCATCCATGACGTCTTACTGGCCCACGTCGGCATGGAGGCGCGATTCACGGCAGCGAAAGGAAAACTGAAGAAGAAATTGGGGCTCGCGCAAGAACAACGGGCCACCATCGTATCCTTCGAGTTCCACCCCAAGGACGAGCAACGGTGCGTGGACTGCTCGCCGGGCAAGCTTTTCCACCCCCGCTACCTACAGCACGGAATCTGGCTGCAGGTGCACGGCTTCAAGGAGTCTCCGATCGACCAGGAGGTCGCCGAGGTGCTGCTACAGGGCGCCGAAGGCGCCAACGACGACAGCGAGGCCGAGGCGCGGGCGAAGAGCTTGCTCATGTTCGCGCCCAGTGAGCAGGAGCTCACGTGGCAGAGTTCGGGGCCGCACGCCGTGCGCCGTTCGGAGTTCACCATGACGCACGCGTCGTACCTCACCTCCACGCTGTCGCAGGGCCCGACGCTGCGCAAGGGCGTCGCCATCAACTGCGCGAGGGACGAGGACGCCGGTCGCACGGGCATGTCGGACGAGCAGTGGCGGCTGCACCTCTACGCCATTTCCCCCGCGCCACGCGCATGCGGAACATGCTGATCCTGCGGCGGCCGGCGCGAGAATTCCTGGAGCGAGGGCCGCAGGCATCCTTGCGGAAGGCGCTCCTGGAGCTCGACTTCAGAGCGGAAAGCTCCAGGGCAGAGGCGGAGCAGCTCGCGTCAGAGCTGGGTTTTGTGCGGCCCCTCGCCTGAGCGCGGCGGCGCCCAGCTCGGAGCCCGCGGGATTGTCCCAACGGCTTGGTCTCGCGCGCCAGCGGGTCGCGGGGTTGTCCCGACGGCCTGGCCCGCGGGGCTGTCCCCGGCGGCCGCGCGATTTCGCCCTCCGAGAACGCGCCCCTTCCAGGCGTGGCGGCGAGGGCGCCGAGGAAGAGAAGGAAGAGGTGGAGGAGGGCAAGGCAAACGCCGAGGAGGAGGAGGGACATGAGGAGGAGAGGGAGGAACTGGAGGCGGAGGAGGAGGAAGCGGAAGAAGAATAGGATGAGAAATGCAACGGGTAGGACGAGAAGGAACAGGAGGAGGAAAGGCGAGGGTTAAGCTCAATCGATTATCATGTGGGGTCCTACCGTCGTAGTAATTATGCACGGCTGGCCATCAAAAATATGAGACAATATCATGCGAATCAGTCCTAGTATGAAGCCCCCCTCACTCCTGCCAGTGCAGAACATGCGGTGCACATGCGTTGATTTAAACTGTGTTTTCTCTATGTCGGCGTGTGGGAGACGCTGTTATCTTTGACTCATCGTCGTCGTCGTTGTAGTCGTCGTCGTCCTTCTCGTCGTCGTCGCCGTTGCCGTCGAGTTTGATATCCTTTCCTTTGACCCGTTGCCGCTCCTCCCCTTCACTGGGCTCTCCTCCTCAAGCGAACTGGCCAACGCGAACCCATGGTGTAATTGAGCAACGTTTTAGTTGAGTCGAAGTGGGGCCCCTTCCCTTTGATCCCTGCCCCCTCTGAGGGGAGGGGAGGTCGAGAGGGGGATCCCGAGGGGGTTCTGGGTCGGGTCATGGGGGGAATCCTGGAGGGGGTCCAGGGTGGGGTCCTGGGGGGGATCCTGGGGTGTCCTGGGTCAGAATGCCATTCCCCACGGGGGTTTTCCCCTGACTTGGCCAGTCGCCGCTCCCCCTACCTTGGGCTCCCCTCCTCAAGTGAGCTAGCCAACGCGAAACCAAAGCGAAATTGATCAACATCGGAATCAGTGGAGTCGAACGGGACGCCTTTTCCCTTTGACCCCTTCTCCCGCCGAGAGGGTCCTGGAGGGGGTCACGGGGGGGTCCTGGGGGTGGTCCGGGGGGGGGGGGAGGGGGGGGATCCTGGGGGGAGGTCCCTGGGAGGGTCCCGGGGTCAGAGTACCATCTCCCCCCTGGGCGTCCCGGGGGAAGTCCCTCCTGTGGTCGGGGGGGGGGGGGGGGCCGAGCCAGAATGCTGCACCCTCCCCCAAAGGGGTCGCGGCGGGTCCCGGTGGGCGGCGCCAGCGGGGGTCCCGGTGGAGGTCCCGCCTTCCGGGTCGGCGGCACCGGCCGTAAGGCCTCCTTGCAAGCAGCACGGTGCGGGGCACGTGCGCGCGCCGCCGCGCGCGCATGTCAAGGCACGCAAGGGCCAGAGGTATTCGAAGGATTTCAAGACATCGCTGTTCCAGAGCCGGCAGCAATCTTTGGTTGAAATCACAAGGAACAGTGTGCAGCCATTACGTCAAGGGGAGCCCTTCGGGCCACGCGCGCGCATGACGAGACCGTTCAACAATCATCGCGCGCCCGCCTACTTTCAAACAATACTATGCGGGCCACACGCGCGCGTCCCCGCGTACGCGCGCACGTCACAATATGTGAACAATCAGTTGTGATCTCTAATACTTTCGGCCCATAGGCGTTAAATCGATTAAAGACATATGGCAGGGATCCTGAATTCATGCGCTCGCGGACTTCCTCATCATCCTCATCAGCACTACGAATATCATCATCGCGGGCGTCATCATTACGTTCGTCATTGTCATCATCACCATCGAGGTCGTCATCATCACCAGCGTCATCACCATCGTCATCGCCGATGTAATCGCCATCGTTACATTCTGCGCGCGTGTACGTCCCCATCCGAACCAAACACCATCACCATCATCATCGCAGGCGTCTCATCACCATCATCAGCATCGTTTGGATGTTCACGTGAGGAGTCCAACTGAAATCAACGTTGGCCAGTGAGTAGTACATCACATAGGTCGCACCCCATAACTTACAATGAATACCTCGCACCGCAAATATTGAATGACATGTTTCGACTCACGCAGATGACGCCACATAGGTTTCTCCACACAAGTCGCACACAATATCATGCAACGCGCAGCTGGCACTATGTACAATGGAACACACACGCGCGCACAATTTATGTAGGCATACGTTGCACGCACAACGTGTGTACACTCCATGGTGTTGCACCACGGAGGTAGTATCGCAAATATTGCGCGACACGTACTGCAACACAGAGGTTGCACCACGTGCACATTGCACCACAGATGCTGCACATCGAAGAAACGTGCTAACCCAAAATTCAGGGTCCACGCTTCCGCACTTGCGAACATGATTGAATTGCTTTCGGCCCCTGGGAACACTTGCCCGGCCATGGGAAACTGCGGGGACCTGGGACCGTCAAAACTAGACCGGGATCAAAAGGCTCTTGATTCGGGGGCGCGCAAACATGGATTCGCGATCCATGGATTTGGCGCGCGGTCTCCAAATCCATGGATCGGGGGAGTTACCCTCCCCAAAATGCGGCTGGTGCCGCCTCGTTCGGCGGCGGGAATCCGCGATTTCCTATGGAAACGGGACCCGCCGCTAATCCACGCCCCCTTAATCCATGTGTGCGATCGCCTGAATGATGGACCCCAGGAGGGATCCAGGGACGGATTTTGAGTTGACGTCGGATGACGACGACGAACATGACTGCAGGGGCGGCGATCACGGTCGAGAGGTCGTCGGCATCCGAGCGAGGAGAGGAAGACTAGCAGCCAACACAGCAGCGACCAATCTAACGTACTTTTGCGCCGAAAGCAAGCGATGCCACAAGGCCCACGCACGAGGCTCGCTGACAAATCAGCAGAAGGGTACGCAGAACGCCGAGGATGCGGTGTCTGACAACATCGTGGCGACGCATGGTCAATGCGTGGACGTGTCCTTAGTATTCGGTAACCCACGCTTTACAATCTCAATCCCCCTGGCCATTGGATCGCATGCGAATGCGGACCTCTTTACGTGAATGGGCCAACGCGCCCATGCACCCACTCGCACAAGCACGTGTACGCTCATATGTTGATCTACATAAATCACTAAGCCCCAGCACAAACGCGCTGGCTCGCGCCTGGCACGTGCACTAACACACCAACGCGCTGGCTCGCAGTTACAATACGCGCGCTCGCTCAGCCCT
This sequence comes from Prorocentrum cordatum, assembly GCA_963575745.1. Lineage (NCBI taxonomy): Eukaryota > Dinophyceae > Prorocentrales > Prorocentraceae > Prorocentrum > Prorocentrum cordatum. The sequence continues at coordinate 566,092 of CAUYUJ010017283.1, forward strand.
CGAGGGCAATTCAACCGATGGCGTACTGGCACCAGGTTCGAGAACAGGGCCACCCAAGCAGAACCTCGAGCAGAAGGTGTGATCGTAGTCCCGGCTAGTGAAATTTGGTTTTCAGCGCGTTCACAAAGTTGGCAATATAGATGCTACGTATGTTAGGGGACAACTTCTGGGAGGACTTCGTGAGAACGACGAAAGGGTTAATATGCCTGATGAAGGGTCCACTGAGCAGGACTAACCCGGATGAAGTAAGCCCGAGGTTAAGCCGAAGTAAAACGTATTAAGCTAGACGCAGAGGAATTCATCGGGGTTGAGCTGGATTGGGTTGGTTGTCCACCACGGAAATACCAGCGCCGATGATGGATGCTACCCTCCAGGAGTTACATCTTAACATCTGTCGTGTTACCCTCATTGCGGGAAGAAGACGCTTGCGAATGGTGAAACGCGTGTTGGACAGGCATCCACCATCTCGGGGTCGATGGATGGTCCGTCACTGGAGAGCCGCTAGCAGCTGACCTCCCGACGACAGCGTGCGCAGTGCGGCAAGGTCTGGCCCCTCGCCCCTCGCGGAGCCACTCCGTATCCAATGCCCAATGCTGCCACCACACAGGAAGAAGAAACGCCAAAGCGGCATAAACCATGAACTTCCAGAGACCCGCGCATATGTCTTGGATCTGCGCTGGGGCCCCCTTGGCGGCGCCCGGGGCGCCGCCAATGGGGCCTCAGCGCCTGTCCGAGGGATCCGGTCGGAGCGCCGAACGCGGATGAGTATGCAGCGGTCCCTTGTTCGCAAGATGAGGTGGAGGGTGGAGGAGGAGAAGCCTGTTTGTGCGGCGCGCCCGCTTGGCACTCTCGCGATGTGCGTGGCCTGTGCCCCCTCAGTTCATCCGCGACACGAGCTCGTTGATGAGGTCCTCCCGATTGCCCCACGCGCCGCCGCGCTGCTCGCAGAAGCCGTGGCGCTTCTTCTCGAAGCCGCCCTTTGGTGCGGACAGCTTGAAGGGCCAGAGGAAATTCGAGACCTGCTTGAATGCTGGGCCGACAGAATAAATCTCATGGATCAGGTCCTCCACGCCGTGGATGCCGTGATCTCCGACGGTGCCAGAGATGACTTCGTTGTCCGACAGCGGGATCCGCTGCTTGTTAACCTTGCCGAAGCCGCGCTTGTAGATGAGTTCGCGGACCGTTTTCAAGGTCGGGTAGCCGTAGGTCACGTACGGCTGCACGAGCTTCAACATGTTCAGAATGGGCTTGTTGACCTTCAAGAATACGCCGTTGTGGAGCTGCTTCAGCCGCAGCAGCTGGAGGACCTTGCGTGGCTTCGGGCTGAGCTTAATGATCCCGACGATGCGGACCACGAAGAGCAGCTTGGCCTCGGGCTCCACGAAGAAGTTGCCCGCCGACTTCGCCTGGCGGCGCAGGGCCACCAGCTTGCGCGTGTGCGTGGCGTACTCCTGGAGAGAGCGCACGTCGCGTGAGAAAGCCAAGCGCCGTCTGGGGCAGCGGGGTAGTCATGGGGAAGAGGAGCAGGGGGAACAGGGGAAGGAGCAGAGGCAGGGGCTGGCATGGAAAGTTTGCCAGTGGGGGCGGGCCAGAATGGGGGGGGCCGGGGGGGCCTCCTGATCTGCCTGTGGGTCCGCTCTTCCAGCTTCTCCCTCTCCCAACCGCTGTGTTTGTGAGCAGACGCAATCTTCTTACTGCACTTCTGCATTCAGCGAGGGCCGCCAGGGGCCGACCGAACACAGGTGGTGATGGTGGTGGTGGTGGTGGTGGTGGTGGTGTCGTGGTGGTGGTGTTGGTGTCGTTTTCCCTTGAGGAGCAACGACAGGTAATCTTTTGTCGTTTTCCCTTGGTGTCGTTTCTCCCTTGGTGTTGGTGTTGTTTCCCTTGGTGTCGTTGTTCCCTTGAGCTCAATGGGGGGGAAGCAGCGACCTCTAATCGGCGACATCGCCGGTAGATCGGTGCCATGCCCACGGTAAAACCTCCGCACGTTCCTGGGCGGCGCGGCACATCGGGCCCCCATCGGCGATGATTGGGCGTGTGGGGACACGTGCATCCCCCCCTGAACCTGTCCCCCCTTTGACGTTGCCCCTGATTCCACCCCTCCGAAGGAGGAGGGGAGGCCCGTCCTTCCTCGTCTGGAGGGCCCTTGGGTCCGGCGAGGGCCCCCCGAGGCCGCAGACGGACAGCAGAGCCTCACGTCGTGACGTCTCCCACGGCGCCAGCCCGTCTGGGCACGGGCTGGAGGTGGGAGTGGACTCGGGCGTTGGCAGAACTAGGTTTAGTGGGACCTGGTCTAATGATCTGTGCCGGGGACGCCCCCCCCCGTCCCAGTCCACTACCCGGAATTGCCGCCACCCGAGAAGACACCAGCTATGGCAGACCTGGTTTAGCGATTCTGGCCCATTCAAGGGCCCCGGAGCCCCTTCCCACTAAACGGGGCTCCTTACCTGGGGTCCTGGCCAAACCCGGTGGACCCCCCCGGTGGTGCTGGTGGTGGCGTCTGCTCTCTGCCCCGAGGGCAGGAGGCCCGTCCTTCTCGTACTTCAGCGTCCGCATCTTCAGGTCGTGGCGGCGCGAGGCCCTCTCCACCTTCTTCACCGCGGCGGCCTCCGAGCAAAGGATCGGCTACAGCATTGCTTTGCCCCAGAGTTGACTTCTCCGCCGAGCCCACGAGGAGGTGCGTAGACTGCCCGTGGCTCTGCGAGCATGTCTGCGCACGGCTAGGCGAGACAAAATCAGCTCTGGGGCACCTCGTTTCTGTAGGAGTCGGCCCCCTGCTCGAGGCCTTCTGCTTCTCCTCCGCCAGCGCCGCGTTGCGCTCGAGCTTCAGCTTCACCATCTCGGGCACCGCCGCGCCTCCGGGGGTGTCAGGAGGGGGAAAAACACACAGACACAATTAATCGTCCACTCCCAGGAAAATATGGGAAACTATGGGGATTGGGGGGGAGACAAAGACCCAGAAAAGATGGGACAATATGGGGAATCCTTTTATCTGAGTGAATTTGTTTGTGTGTCCCAGGGCCCCTCCAGGGGTGCCCACGCAGGGGCGCAGCCTCTGCCTCGCGGGCCGCGGCGACGTCGGGCCCGGCGGCGCGCCGTGCCCTGCCACAGATGGCAGCGCGTCGCTCCGCTCCGCAGGGCGGGGGGCCGAGGAGAGCTCGGGGAGCTGACGCTCGGGAGCGAGGTGGTGGTTAGCGTTACTGTGGGATGACGATTAAGAAAAAAAGAGGGGGGAACGATTAAAAAAACAGTTTCCCACACCGGGGGGGAACGCTCAGAAGCAGGGCTCGCCTGTGCGGTGTTTCGTCACCGGGGGGGCGCGCGCCCGAGGACGGCGGGGGGGGGACGATTAAAAAAAATAGTTTCCCAGCCCGGGGCCGGTTTTTTCTAATCATCATCCCGGGCGCCGCCGCGTGAATACGACCCCCGGTCTTTTTTTCATCATCATCCTCCATTAGGTGGGGCATGTCCTCCCACAGGCGGACTTTAGATGAAGAGCACAAGGTAGTCATGAACACCAAGCATGATCGGAACTGCAGTCGGGGCGTTGACCTAAGGAACCCAAAACAAGGATCGAGGCCCCTTTTATCCATAAGCTGAGCTTCGGTTTCCCATCGAAAACCTAAGGACAACCTTAGGCAAGTTGCGAAACAACTAAGGAACACCGAGCCCCTCCCCAGCAGCAACGTTTCCTTCTTCAGCGCCCCGACTGCAGCCCACAATCGTCCTCATACTCTTCTTTTACAATTCTTGGAGTGTTCCCCCTGTAGAGGGACATGCCCGACTTCAGGTTCGCGCGTCGCTCCCAAGCGTGCTGGGCCAGAACCGGCGGATCGACACGCTGAGCAGAGGCCCCCGACTGCACAACCTCTGGCCCCTCATTCGGGTCGGGCGAAAGGGGGGGATAGCAAAGGGGGGGGTTGAGAATCAGCTCACGTAGCTGATTTTCCCAGCGCCTCCAAGCGCCGGAGCAAATTTCGTAAACCCCCCCCCTCTCCCTATCCCCCCCTTTCGTCTGGCCCGACTCATGACCTGGAGGGGGGGGCGGCCGGCCTCTGCTCGTCGGAGTGCACGGAGAAGCGAGGGGTGGGGGCTGAGGATCGAGGTCCAGGAGGCAAGAGGAGGGGGGGGGGGAGAGGGGCGCACGGTCGGTCGGCCGGAAGAACGGAGAGGGAGCCGGGGCCGACACGAGAGGGAGTCCAGGGAGGGGAGGCGGGGGTCCAGTCGGACGGTCGGCCTGGGCGGGCTGAGGGGGGAGTTGCCCGGCGGGGCACCGGGGTCCACAAGGGGGCAAGGGTCAAGGGCGAGGGGCGTGCGGAGGGGGAGGGTGGGGGGCTCTCGGTCCAAATCCGTCCGGATCAGGGGGGGCGGGGAGACGGGGGTCGTGGCCCGCTTGCGGGGGAGCCCGGGAAAGTCCGGGCGGGCGGTCGGCCAGTCGGATGAGGGGGGAAGGGAGTGGTCGGGGACCAGAGGAGGGAGGATCCAGGAAGACGGGCGGGTGCGGTCGGAGGGGGGTGGGTGGGCGGGACCCCAGAGGGGGATGTGAACCACGAGGACATGCGGCCATATGGCCCGTCGGATTGTTACACACTGGTGCGTGGATGGGGAGAAAGGGGGGAAGAGAAAAGGAACGAGAGCGAGAGAGAGAGAGAGATATGGAGAATCTATATATATGTATATATAAATCCCACCGAATTACCAACACCACATGGGGAGTATGGGATACAGGTAGACCGTGATGGTCGAATCACTGATTCGTTGATTATTCCCGCCCGTCGCCCCCCTCTATGTCCACACAAACACACATGCACACACGCACACAGTACCCCCCTCATCCGACTCCGTCCACTACGTACCCATAACATATTCAAATTTACACTGTTCCTCGTGCTCGCCACGAACCTCATGAAGCGCTCAAAACCCTCTGGGTTGTCGTTCGCACAGCTTCAAACATAATATATATATATATATATATAGATATAGGTTATGCGGGGGCGTACTCAGCGGAATGATATCGTTAGCACCGAAGCAAATAAATGATTATTCCTCCGTCGACCGCACGTACTGCCGCACAGAAATACAAACCTTGCAAAGCCATGGTGCCAGGAAAACGCTTCCATATGCTGAATGCGTCATCGTTTCGCTGGAACGGGGGGCTTCTGAATCGCTCCATGCGGATATACCCTTCTTGCCCTCACTATGATGTTGCTCCTCCTCCTCCTCCTTCTCCTCCTCCTCCTCCTCCTCCTCCTCCTCTTCCTTCTCCTCCTCCTCCTCCTGCTCCTCCTCTTCCTCCTATTATTCCTCCTCCTCATCCTCCTTTTCCTCCTCCGCACACGCCTCTTCTCCTCCCTCATCTTTCTCTTCCTCCGATCACCCTCGTCCCCCTAGTTTCCCTCCTCCCCCCTCTGTAACCACTTGGCTCGAACACCAGGCAGCGGTGGGATGGTTCCCACTGACGCTGAAGTAGTGGAGCTGGAATGGCCCACTTCCGACCGCCGCTTCGACGCAACGGCGTCTCGTGACTGGGGTGCGCCACGTGGAGGTCCCGGCCAAATTGAGGTTCCGGCGAGCCTCCGCCCAACGCCCGGTGAGCCCGACAGGCGAGAGAAACAGCCAGGGGCGCGATCAGAGCGCACAGCCACTGCACTGCGTATCGCCGCGGAAGGCGTGGGGACCGGGCGGATCTGAGGCGAGACGGCCCGCGAATGAGGCGTCGAGCCCGGCGCGCGCTGAAACAGATTTCGCGCCATGGACAGCGAGAAGGACGCGTGCGAGGAGTGTGCTGGGACTCCGGCGCGCACGCGCCCTACAGCAACAGCGGAGGCATCGGGGCCCTGGGCGTTGCTGGAGCGCTTTTGCATGCTCCATTCCAGCGCAGCTCTGGAGAAGGAGGAAGCAATATGATGGGGAATGGCCTCCGAGTGCCAGATGGAATCGCCTGCTCTCAACGCGGGTGTTTGGGCTACCCCTCGGAAGCATCGACAACAAAATGGATGAGAACTGCGACGGCACCAACAGTGAGCCATGCTGCGGGGCCGCTCACTCCAACAAAAGCATCGGCAACCTCAGGGGGAAGAGGGGGGGAGGAAGAGCGAACGTCGCATTTCGGAAACGTCCTGTCAGGCTAGGCGCAGCGCGGCCCCGCGCCGCCAGAGAGGTCTGCGGGGAGCGTCAGGGCGTGCCGAGCGGCACCGATGCCTTTGCAGCTCTGCGTGCAGGTCAAGACGTTCCGGCTGGCCGCGTCCTTCGTCATGTGGTAAATGCGGGAAGGAGGAGGAGGAGGAGGAGGAGGAGGAGGAGGAGGAGGAGGAGGAGGAGGAGGAGGAGGAGGAGGAAGGAGGAGGAGGAGGAGGGAGGAGGAGGAGGAGGAGGGAGGAGGAGGAGGAGGAGGAGGAGGAGGAGGAGGGAGGAGGGAGAGGGAGGAGGAGGGAGGAGGAGGGAGGAGGGAGGAGGGAGGAGGGAGGAGGGAGGAGGAGGAGGGAGGGAGGAGGAGGGAGGAGGAGGAGGAGGAGGAGGAGGGAGGAGGAGGGAGGAGAGAGAGGAGGAGGAGGAGAGGAGGAGGAGGAGGAGGAGGAGGAGGAGGAGGAGGAGGAGGAGGAGGAGTAGGAGGAGGAGGAGGAGGAGGGAGGAGGAGGAGGAGGAGGAGGAGGAGGAGGAGGGAGGAGGAAGAAGGAGGAGGAGGAGGAGGAGGCCGTGGCGGTGCTTGACCCTGGTGAGTAGGAAAGCCGCTCGTGCCCGCCGTGCCCGGCGCCCCGGCGGTGCCTCCGAACCCACGCCAAGGGGAGGACCTCCGCGCTCCGCGGGGCAGCTCGGCGAGCGCGGGGCAGCTCGGCGAGCGGAGGCCTGCGGCAGCCGAAGCGCCGCACACGGGCTGCTTTTACCGGCCTCGAACTTATCCCTATCCCCCCTTGGGGGCCGGCTCTCTGCAGCCGGAGCCAGACGAGAGGTCAAAACGTGTGATGGTGCCAGGGCCCCGATCGGCCTTCGGTGGGCTGCGCTCCGGCTCGGGCGCTGGGTTTACCAGCCTCGAACTTATCCCTATCCCTAAGATTGGCACGCCAAAAGGCGAGGACAATCTTAGGGATGCGCCCTCAAAAACCAGGGAATCCCTGAGATTGACATCGTGATGAGGAGATGCCCAGCACAGGGATAGGGATATGTTCCAGGCTGGTAATGCTTTCCGGAGGGGCAAGCTCGGGCGTTGGCAGAACTGGGCTTCGTGGAACCAGGTTCGATGAGTTGTACCGGGGGCGCCCCCCCCCGTCCCATTGCCACTAACTGGAACTGCCGTCGCCCGAAAGAACAGCAGCTATGGCAAACCTGGTTCAGTGATTCTGGCCACTGCAAAGGCTCCGGGGTCCTACCACTAACCGGGTCCCCTTCCCTGGGGTCCTGGCCATACCCGACAAGCGCCGTGCCCAGACCCCCTTCGGGCCACGGAGGAGTCGGCTATACGCAAGGGTGGCCCTGGGTATAAAGAGTGACCTTTGGTGCGCGGCTTTGGGGGCCGCGGAGAGGCCAAATCCAGGCGCGCTAGCCGCTGCTACCGCTTCGCGTTCAGCCAATCTGGGGGCCCATCTGTGCCCGCACCGAGGGCCACTCCGGCGAAAGGTCACTCTTAGGTCTAGTCGACACAACCACGACGGAAGGTCGTTCGTCCCTCTTGGGCCTCGGGCTCCGCGAGGCTTAGCCCGTGCAGGACGGCAGCACGGGCAGAGGGCACGTGCGCGCACGGCGCCCACCATGAAGATGCAGCCGTCGCTGCCCTCTCTTACGAGCGCAAGTGAATTCGCCCCGTGGCTGAGGAACACGGGGGCCTACGGGGTGTGAAAACGACCACAGCCACTGCTTTTCTTTTGTTGCCGCCTTCCAGCCCGCAGAAACAAAGAAGTGGTTGTGGTCATTTTCGTTGAGCTTGGCACCAGGGAAATGACCACAATGGCCGGCTGGAAGGCGGCGCAAACAAGAAGCAGTGGCTGTGGTCATTTTCCCGTCCCGCAGGGGGAGAGCCGAAAGGGGGGAAGGGGGGAGGGAGGAGAAGCAGCAGCAAGGGCAGGCAGCGCAAGCGGCGGCGCCGGCGGCCGCCGCCTGGCGCCCCGGCTTTTTGCGGGGCGCAGGATGCACCCGTCGCTGCACGGCAGCCCTGGAAGGCCAGGGCGGGCAGGTGTTCCGAAAGCTGACCAAGTTCGACAAGTTCGAAGGGGCCCTGGGACACACAACTAGACAGACACAACCAACAGGACGCCCCACATTCCCCCCTGCCTTCTGGGCCCCCGTGCTCCCCCCCCCCTTCCCATACCTTCCCAATGCTTTCCTGGGGAGTCGACGATGACTTGCGCCTGTGCGTTTTTTTTCCCCCTCCTGAGAGGTGGCTCCGCCCTCGAGGGCGCCAGGACCGCCGCGCTGCCCGGCCGCGGACCCGCCGCACGCCCCCCGCGCGAGGAGCAGGCGCGCAGAGGCGCAAAGGCGCGAGGCCGGCCTGCCCGGGGGGCGCGCGCGGGAGCCCCTCGCGCGGGGGCGGTGCGAGGCCGAGCCAGAAGGGAGAGCCTGGTGTCCGAGCCGCGCTCGCACCCGCTCACGGCTCCCCCCCGCCTTCCCCCTCCTCAGCACCCTCGTCCTCCTCCTCCTCGTCATCCTCGTTCGTCTCTTCGTCGTCGCCTTGGTCGTCCTCCTCCTCCTCCTCCTCCTCCTCCTCCTCCTCCTCTTCTCCTCCTCCTCCTCCTCCTCCTACTCCTCCTCCTCCTCCTCCTCCTCCTCCCCATCACCTCATCCTGCCTTCCGTATCGTGCGCTATCCCTGTTGCTTCCTCCCGTATCCCACCGCTCTCCTCCACATTCCCCCCTTCCCCATTACTGCCCTACGTCGCTCGTAGAAGCGCTCGTGTACGGGCAGGGGTATAGGGGGGGAGGAGGGAGGGGGGATGGATGACGCTGCGCGCGGGACTGCGCACGGGGGGGAGGGGGAAGACCCGGTCGTCGCCGTCGTCGTCCTCCTTGGCTGGCAGAGAAGAGCAAGGCTTGCGCGCGGCCCGTGGAGGGCGAGGGGAGCGACGACCTGGCCGACCACCGCCCACCCTGCACGCCCGCAGAGCCCCTCCCCCGCACAGGGGGGGGTGGGGGATGCGCAGGCCCGCCTCGCAGCCAGACAGCAGGCACGAGGCGCCGCCGTGGTTTCCTCTTTTTAGAGAGGAGACAGACAATGCGGTGACCTCGAAATCCCCACCGACTCACCGCACCGTGTGCTCAGCACCCCGTTTGGCCCCCCCCGATTCTTTGTCCTCGATCAAGTCGGCCGTGGCCCGGAGACGGGAGCGGCAACAACGGCCACCACAGTCGAAAACTGAGCGCCAGAGGCGTGGACTGGACAGAGGGATGGGTGCAGCACGAGGGGGGAGGGAAAAAAGGAGCAGGATGGGGGCCATAGGTGTTCCTTGTTGCTTCATTGAGATTTGGGAGGGCTGCACGATGCACATCGCAGAGCTGGCTTGATCTCCCTGGGCGCCCTCTGCCATAGTGTCCTTGCTGATGAGGTAGCGGTCCGCCATGCCGGCGCCTCTGAAGGAACCCAGGGAACGGGCCGCCTCGCCCTGCCTTCGCGTTGCGCGCTGCACTCCAGATCCTGCCTCGAGCCACCGCGGCAGAACGTGGAGGCGACCCGGGAGACGACGGCGAGGACGCGAACGAGGATGCAGAGGGAGACGTGGAGGGCATGGAGAAGGGGAGGACCGCGATTTCTGGTCGAGGGCCCGCGCAGACCCGGGTCGGCCGGGGCCCTGTCGCGGCGTCAGGCCATCCGCCGAGTAGCTCCCAAGCCCAGGTCAGCGGCAGGCAGGCCACGGGAATCGGCCCCGCGTGGCCCCCAAACCCGGGTCGGTCAGAGGGGATTGACACACTCCGTTGGAGCTGACCGCCGTTGTCAGGAGAAGAAGAAGAAGAAGAAGATCCACCATAAACATAACTTGTGGCGCTTCGTGCGGGTTTCTAGGAACTGCGCTGGACCCCCCTCCCTGGCGCGCGGAGCGCGCCAGGGGCGGCGCCAGAGGCGCCACCACGGGGCCCCAGCGTGCATCCAAGAAACTCGCGCGGAGCCCCAGAAGTTCATGTTTATGCCGTTTTGTCTTCTTCGGCCAACGCGTCCTCCCACGTGCCGACACCGTGCTCTTCCCGCAGACACTGTGGCTCAGGAGCCATAGAAAGGAATATCAAGTTTGTCCTCCAATGGAGGCTCGATCTCGTAATGGTCTCGGTATCCAACAGACGGCTTGGTATACACAGACGCACGCGCCAGTGGCTCGATCTCGTAATTGTGTGCTCCACTGGCTTGGTATACACGGTCAGGAACGTTTGCTTAGCCTGTCGCGGCGGTGGCCCCTGCGACATGGCATGCCCTCGAAGCTGATATCGTGTCGTCGCTGACATTACACGCGAATCGGAACACGCGTCGCACGGACGTTATGTAAGCACTCGGGCTGCCGATGGCAGCTTGCGCCGAAGCAGCCGTCGGCGCGACACGCTGAGAAAAAAATCTTGCCGACTTTCCCAGCTGACACCAATCAGTCTCGGCCTGAAATGCCAACCACCCTGCCAATGAGGCGGACCTGCATGACTTCCAGAATTTCTGGTAGAGGCTCTGGTGCACTCCCTCCCCCCCTCGAACTCCCCTTCAGACCTCCTCTCTCCTGCTCCTGCCCGTCCGCTCCCCCCTTCCCCCTACCCTTTGCAGCTACCCCTCCAGCTCATCATCTGCCTTCCCCCTCCCCCTCCTCCTCCCACTCCCCCGCGCCTTCCCCTTCCACATTCCACCTCGTTCTACCCTTCCGCCTTCTCCCTGTCCACCTAATTCCTCCTCCTCCTCCTCCTCCTCCTCGCACCTTCCCCGTCGTCGCCCTCCTTCTCGTCCTCATACTCTCAATTCTCCTCCACCTTCTCCTCCTCATCGTCATCATTTCCCTCATCCTCCCCCTCCTCCCGCTCCTCTTCCTCCTTCACGTCCACCGTCCAACCAGGCTGTGTGACATCTGATAGTATGGAGCCTGCAGCTGCACTGCCGTCGAGGCTATCACCAAGACTTGACATCAAAGCAGTCAATGCTCCATGGTAGGAAAGCCAGGTCACCGAAACTCGCGCTTCACGCTCTTGCGCCGCCCCTTGGAGAGAGACACCTTCCCAGAGTGGACCGCGATGCGCTGCTAGATGCATGTATAGGTATACACATATATCTGTAAATGTATATGTATTTTCGTATACATATACATACATACATGCATAGTGGTTGTTCCCCCTGGGTGGGCGCAGCAAAGCAGCAACACCTCCATGGCAGGAAATGGTACCAGCACGAGGGGTCTTCGTGCTGTGTGATTGAAGTCAACTTCGCTGTCAATTGCCGCGCAAATATCTCAGGCCGACTTGAACCTAGCGCGGGGTGAGGGCAGCACACACCACGGCGAAATGCCGGGTAAGGGCAGCAGCAAGATCCACTGTTAACTGGCAGGACATTGAACAGGCCCCCATGAACCAATGCGTGCCGCCTTGCTGAAGAACTCGTACGCCCGCAGCGGCGGGACGGACCTCCAGAGGGGACAAATCACTTAGTCGGTCTCGCAATCCCCCCCTTCCACCTGCTGCTCCTTCAGCTGCTTCTCCCCTTCCACTCTTCGGCTGCGTGGACCTGTTCGTCGTTGGCGGCATCTTCACCGTCGCCGTCGTCCGCGTCGACGTCGCCGTCGACACCGACAACGTCGGCGCTGTCGCCTGGGGGAACTGAAATACACCGATATACCGATATATCGATACCGTTGTGGATGCCATGACAATGGACACTCTAACAGCCTTATCATTGAATTCCAAATGTGGATTTAATGTTTGGAATGTGTAAACATGCCAAACATGTTCGTTGCATGCTTTCATCATGTTTGAACATGTTTTAGACATTCGGGAATTAGTTGACAAAATGCCATCCTCTTCAGTGATCGTCTTCCACAGCGATACCGCTCCTCACGAACCTCCCCCAATGTGCTTTCAGACTCGGACTTCGAGGCGCATCCAGCCGTGGCGACGACCGCCTCCTGGGAAGCCCGAAAAGGCGCACACGGAGGAGGAGGAGCGGTGTCAGCACATGTTCCTCCTCTGACTTCTCTTACAGTGGAGGCCAGTCCACAAGAAACCTTCCACAAGAAATCCAACCCTGAGACACCAGGACGTCCATTGATGTTTGGTGTGGGAACGCCACGCTCTCCATAGCAAGACCATCGAAACCCAGGAAGCCCAGGGAACCCTGGAGGCGAGCAGGGAGTTTCTCGGCATGGGCTCCCACTGTGAGGCATGCAGCGAGCAGGCTCTGAGGGCAACGGGTCCTGCACCCTGAGATTGACACGCCAAAAGGCGATGACAATAGGGATGCACCCTCAAAAACTGAGGGAATCCCTAAGATCGCCATCGTGACGAGGCGATTCCCAACAGAAGGATAGGGATAGGTTCCAGGCTGGTAATCTTCATCCTGAGTCGCCATCGTGACGAGGCGATTCCCAACACAGGGATAGGGATAGGTTCCGGGCTGGTAATCTTCCTCCTGAGCCGAGTCCTGGCCCTCCCGGAGCCCGTGGAGGGCCCTGGGAAGCCAACAAAAAAAACTCAGGACCCGTTTCCACCAGGACACGAGTCCTCCCTGGCGACTCTTTCGTGGGGTCGGAGTACTCCAGATTTCGTAATAAAAGGGAGGGGGTCTGGACCCTTCAAGACAAGCCATTTCAGACCTCCCCCGTGGGAGAACCCTCCAAAACATCGTCCCCAGACCCCCCAGGCCCTCCAAGATAGCCTGGAAAAGACCCCCCCCCCGAAATGAGACCCCCCTCCCTTTCTTACGAAATCTGGAGTACATGTGGTCGGAGGATCGCGCCGCATGGCCGATGCATCGCCAATGCATTGGCAGTGCACCAACGCTGTCGCCATGGAGGAAACCGGGCTCCACATCGAGCCGCATCGTCGCTGCCTCGGCGATGCGGTGCGGTCCACCGACCCGATCTACTCGGACCCGATCTGGGAGGCATGCGGCAAAGTCTTGTGGTATCGACCCCGGCGTTAGTTGCTGACACCGCGGGGATCGCTCAGCCTTGAACGGTCGGCCGTTTCGGAAACGTCAGATCGTTCAACATCGGTGGCGTTCAACGTGGAACGTCGGCGGCGGGGTCGCCGCCGGTCGACACGAGGCGATTTCTACTGCAGACTCGTTCTCCCTCCTTCGCCGTTCGTTCTATCCTTTTTCGACGCTTTCATGGGAGTACGGGAAAATACGTACGATGCCCAGCAATCAATGTTCCCCAAAACCGACACCAGCCACTGTTGGCCTGGCGGGCTTCTGCCTCAAAGGAGCAGCGCCCGCGGCGACACCGACTGCGCGCGCGTCCTGCCGACATTGGGCAGGCACTGCTGTCGGTTTTCGTGTACCCGCTGCTTTCGTGCAGTCGGGCTCGACGGCAGAGAGCACGCGAGAAGACACCAGACCCGCTCCGAGGGCGACACTGCCGCAGAATTGTGGAGGGCATGGGTATCTGAAGACAGGACACAAGGGTACCCTTGATTTGGCAGGGTTGACCTACTCTTAGGTCGGGCGTGTCCCCCTACAGGGGGATTTTGAAAGAACAAATCCTCATAAAATATCCCCAAATGCTCAAACAATGATCAAAAAATCGTCCCCCGACTATTTTTTGACTATTTTTGAATATTCCTCCTGTAGAGGGACATGCCCGACTTACACCTACTCCTCTAGAGGCCGCCTGGATGGGGTCCGAGTAGATGGGGTCGGAGGATCGCGCCACATCGCCCATACATCCCCGACGCATGGTCGATGCACCGTCGAGGCGACGTCGGCGATGCGTTGGCTCCGTCGGCGTGGAGAACATCGGGTTCCGCATCGCCGCACCGAGCCGCATCGCCGATGCATCGGGGATGCGGTGCGATCCTCCGACCCCTTCTGCTCGGACCCCATGTGGGCGGCCTAGATACGGGACGCACAGAGACACACTGGTAGTGTCTGTCCTCCTTGGTGGCACTCGTCCGACCCGAATAGATGGTAGACCCATCTTGCCGTCGATCGTTTCCCGAGCGGCGTGGCCAGAAAGCGCCCGCCACGACGCATATGCCATTAGCTGAAGTCGGGCCTGTCCCCCTACAGGGCGATTGTCAACGAAAAATGAAAAAAACAAGAATGCCCCAAAAAGGTCCAAAATTTCTCAAAAAATAATCCCCAGAGTATTTTTATATTATGTTTTTGACTATTTCGGGGGCATTTTTTATAATTCTCGTGGAAAATCCCACTGTAGGGGGACAGGCCCGACTTAACATTAGCTTTCTCGGAACGCGCGTCGCCCCTACAGAGGAGGGGGCGACGCGCACAGAGCACCGGCACGCCGGGAGGGCGCCAGAGCTCCTCGAGCAACAACTGTGCCCAGGCCGTGCGCGTGCCGCTGCTCCGGCAGCGGGCGGTGGCCGGTGCGCGCGCCCGGGCTCGGCTTCGCGCGGTGGCCGCCGGCGAACGGCGGCAGAACGCGGGCCTGGACGCTCTCTCTGGGCCCCGCAGCGGAGAGGAGGAGGAGGAGGAGGAGGAGGAGGAGGAGGAGGAGGAGGAGGAGGAGGGCTCCAGGCGGCGCGAGCCGGGATCCGCGGAGTCCAAGCGTCCTCCTCCCTCCTCCTCCTGCTCCTCCTCCGCCGCCGCCGCCTCCTCCCTTCCCCCCACTTCCCCCCCCGCCCTCCTTCCCTGCCCGTCCTGCTCCCCCATCCCGCCTCCCTCCTCCCTCCTGCCCCTCCTGCTTTTGTTTACTATCCCGTTTCCGTCGTAGCTCCCGTACCGCCTGCCCCCGATGCTGCTCCTGTTGCACTTCAAGATCGGCGCTTTACACCCCCGTCGTTCGGAATGGCGCTTTCGCCACATCACGGGCCACTTTTCTGGATCCTCATCGTTGTATTCCCGCTCCTTTCAACTCCTCCGCCTTCCCCTGGTCCTCTTGCTCTTCCCGCTCCTCCCATTCCTGCTTCTGCTGCTCTTGTTCCTCCTCGTCCTCCTCATTCCTCATCCTCCTCTTCATCCTACCCATTCGCCAACTCCTCCTCCAATAAACGGATAGCACGATGGTGTCTTTTGGAAAATTCCAGGACGGAGCACTGTGACACACGTCGGCGGACAGAGAAAGAAACAACGCAACGGGGAGGATGGGTTTAAAGGGTAGGATGACATACGTAGCACCCCGTAGTTGCGGATAAGAGTGAGGGGGCGGCAGCGACGTCTGCAGTTTGCTAGGCTCTGAAGAAGCCCGCCGCAGGCGCAACAATTTGCAAGCCCACCGCAGGCGCAGTTTTTGTTAAGACAATGTAAGTGGGTCGCAGCTTGGGTCGCAGGTGGGTCGCGGGTGGGTCGCGGGTGGGTCGCGGGCCAAGTCGCGGGTGGGTCGCGGGTGGGTCGCGGATGGGTCGCGGGTGGGTCGAGGGTGGGTCGCGAGCGGGTCGCGGGGCGGGTCGCGGGTGGGTCGCGGGGTGGGTCGTGGGTGGATCGAAGGCGGGGTCGCGGGGGGGACGACGACAAGAAACAACAACAACAACAACAACAACAACAACAACAACAACAACAACAACAACAACAACAACAACAACAACAACAACAACAGCAACATCAGCAACAACACAACCAAAACAACAACACCAACAACAACACCAACAACAACATAAGCAGCAGCAGTTAAGACTGTTCGCTCCTATCTGCCCACTGGCTAATCAACATGTATATCCCAGACCCTTGGTACCCGTCCTCGTCGTCTTCGATCGTATCTCCTTGGGGGTATATCTTCCTTACCTGCCACGTGTATTTAGTGCAGCTCCTACAACAAGAGAAGAGAGGACGGGTGGAAGGGGGAGGGAGAATAATGGAGCACGCGAGAAATTAGCAGAAGGCGGGCAAGGAACAGAAAACAAGTGGTAGAACCATACGGGCAGATCGGGTGGGCTGACCAATAGCGGGCAGGTCGGGAAGGCGGGCCCAGGCGACGAGGTCGAGCAGGCGGGTTGATGAAGCGTGGATCCTGCATGCATTGCAAGAAAGTTTCGACCGATAGCGCGACTCCTAAGTAAATCGTGAGAAAAGCCAGCGTGGGCCACGAAGGGCATAAAATCCGAGGCCACAGAGGGCAGCGACGGGGCCGCTGAGGGAAGCACCGGGGCCACGAAGGGCAGCGAGGGGGTCACAAAGGGCGACAGCGGGGCCACGAAAGGCATTCATATGGGGCCACAACGGGCGCGAGCGAGCGGGGGCCACGAAGGGCATTCGTACACGGGGCCGCAAAAGGCGACA
Source organism: Prorocentrum cordatum (assembly GCA_963575745.1). Taxonomy (NCBI): domain Eukaryota; class Dinophyceae; order Prorocentrales; family Prorocentraceae; genus Prorocentrum; species Prorocentrum cordatum. Next base: position 582,430 of record CAUYUJ010017283.1, read on the forward strand.
GCGGAGCCACTGAGGGCAGCAAAGGGGCCACGAAGAGCAGCGAGGGGGCCACGAAGGGCGACAGCGGGGCTACGAAAGGCATGCGTATGAGGCCACGACGGGCGCGTGCGAGCGGGGGCCAGGAAGGACATATCATGCGGGGCCACAAAGGGCAGCGACGGAGCCACTGAGGGCAGCAACGCGGCCACGAAGGGCAAAGAGCGAAGGCGACAGCGGAACCAGTACGGGCAGCGAGTGACATCGAAGGCGGGCGAAATGCAGCGAGCGGCGACTGCAGTCATTAACGGGCTGGTCGGGCGGGCAGGCCCCGACGGGCGGGACGAGCGGGCGGGTCGTTGAAGCGTGAGTCCTGCTTGAACCGCCAGGCAATATGTAGCGGGAGCGTGCTTCCTGAGGGTCGAAGGCAGGCATCTGAATAAACTGTGAGGAAATATCAAGCGACGCGGTTCGGTAGTAAGTTGCGAGGAAGTCCCAAGCGAGAGCGCGATGCTGCAATACACTGTCGAGAAGTATCAAGCGGGAGACGCGATTCGGTGGTAAATTGAAGGAAGTCCCAAGCGAGAGCGCGATTCTTCAATACATTGTGAGGAAGTGTCAGGCGGGAACCGTTGTTGTTGTTGTTGTTGTTGTTGTTGTTGTTGTTGCGAACCGGGGCCCAACGACACACTTTAAGCCTCAAGACCTTCCTCAATAAAAAACAGAGTGCGAGCCCTGGGAAGGGCACTTCAATCGAAAAAGTACTATGTGCACCAGGCGGGGGGGATCAACAATAATAATTCTTCAAAAGTGCGAGTTCACCAACAACAACAACAGCAACAACAACAACGCAATAATCATAATCCTCACCACGGATCCGCACTTAAGCCACGCACCCAGGGATAATGAACGACCGTTCGGTCCCCTCACTCTGATATGGCGCGGGCCAACCTTGCTTGCCTTTCTCCTCTCTACTCACTCCACCGACCCCTCATCAATCCTCCCTCCTCCTCTTCCCTCTGGCCCTCTTGGTATAGTTCCATCTCTCTCTATATATGTATACGTAAGTATGTGCTTGTTGTTCCTCTCTCCCTCTCTCTCTATGTATGTATGTATGTATGTATGTATGTATATATATATATATATATATATATATATATATATATCGGAAGCTCCTTTTCTCTCACGCACGAGCTCTCTCTCACTCTCTGTCGGAAGTCCCCTTTCTCTAACACACGAGCTCTCTCTCTATCTCTCTCTCACTCTCTCTCCTTCTCTCTCTCTCGCGCGTTTTTTCCATACCTCTCTCTCTCTTTCTCTTCAGCTCTTCCTCTACCCTCTATCCTTTCTCTGTCTCTCGCTCTGTTGTTTCTCCACATGTGTGCGTATGCGTATACACATGTACACGAAAATATATGTAGCACAAATATGTACTCAGCGCCGGCCCGCCTCCTCCCGCCTCCTCGGCGCCGGCCCGCCTCCTCCACGCTCTCTTCACCGTCCGCCCGCGCCTGGGCTCGCCCCTGGCCCCCCCCCGGCGATGGACCAGAAAATGAGGGCGCTCTCCGCGTCCGCGGTGACGATGAGCGGGGCGTCCTGCCACAGGGAGCGACGGCACGGCCACGAGACGATGCCATCCCTCTCCGCTTCCTCCTCCTCCTCCTCCTCCTCCTCCTCACCTCTTGCTCCAGCCTTGCCCCCTCGGGCGCAGCCGCGGTATCATGCGATCGTCACCTCGATGCCGTGGGGCGCCCAGCCTGATGCCTGCAGGTCGTTCCTGCCCTTCGTCCCCCTCTCCCTCCTCCTCCTGTTTCTGCACCCTCGCCGAGCACCCCATGCCCTGGCATTCACGCAGCGCCCCCGCCGCCGGCGTCCGTGGCCCACGGGCCCTGCAAGTGTGCTGGCACACGGCGCGGGTTGGCCGCTGCCCGCCGCTGCCCCGCGGGGTACGACCTCTCGCGGATGACGCAACGGATCGTTCTCCTCTCTCTTCCCCACGGTCAGGATCCATAGTGAGGATCCACGACCATTTGAGGTCCCATTCCACCATGTAGAGCTCATCGGACGTCAACGCTGGCTCAGGATAGGCCGACGAAACAGGGATGCAAGGGTAGCCTAGATGACGCAGCGCATCCTTACTATGGATGTTGTGTGTTTACGTCCCCCAATCCACCTCCTCCGTCTCACAGAACTCCTCCGCGTCCTAAAATCGATAGACGCAGGGATGAGCGTGGGCCACCGAGGACGGTAGCGGCATGCTGCCTGGGCTACTAGAGATGCAACCGTGATGGAAAAAACAGGTTTTGTAAGTCAAGTATGGCCATCCACAGATCACCAGGACCAGGCATTCGGTCCAGGCAGATGCTCATCACCAACCGAGGCCATCGATGCCTGCCGTAGTTTGCAAGCGCAGTTACTCCAAATGCCACTGCGCAGACTTACAGCGTCGTGCTCATGAATATGCACTGCCTCGTGTCGCGGAGTTCGGTTACAAGGAGCTACAACGAGCAAAGGCATCGAACTATGCACCACACGATGTCCTCTTCTACCACCGCGTGGTCGAAGTCCGAAGCTGCATTCAAAAGTTCGGCAGAGCGGCAGACCAGTAGATCATCACACATGCCAAGACTACCACAACCAGCAGCTGCCCCTTTGGGCATCCCAACAACCACGGCTGACACTATAAATATCGAACCTTACGTCGACGCACTTTGCCCTCACACTACCTTCTCAATTTGAAAGGCCACTCTGGCTCGCAAGCACGTTCTTTCTGAAACGATGGCAACGATGCCAAGACAGGTCGTGGCATCCTGCTGCAACAAACGGACATACGCGTGTGCAATTATGAAATGAGCAGTCGACCATTCCATGGACACCTAAATGCTTGTGCACTTGCCGAGTCTTCTTCTATCAATGTGCAAATGTCTTGCTCGTCCTAACCACGTCCAACACAAGGACATGGCCGTGTACGGGTAAACTAGAAGAAGCAAAGACGTATTATTCAAACGTGTACCAACATGCTGCTGAGGCCAACGAGGCATGCGATTGTGCCTGTGAAACTATTCCGTGGGCCGCGCCACTAACATGCAATCCCGAAACAACATGCCCGCGACTTCCACCCTCAGGCGATAAGAGGGTTCGGGGTTCGGGGGGGGGGTAATGAACAAAATCCGCAGCACATCGCAAAAGGTATAGTTAACCGATGCCCTTCTCGCTCTGGCGGGGCCTCCCAGGCACTCTGTCGAGGCCTCCCTGCATGGGGGGGAGGAGGAGCAGGGAACCTGAGGAACAGTATGGTACCATGAGAAATTCGCCGGCCCAACGGGCCAGAGCACTCCAGGGGAGGACCATTTTTCGACACCCCTCACGAGGATCGTGGCCTCCGAGGAGGGAGCCGCAATCGACTACCCCCCCTCCCGCCCCAAGAGGCCCCCAAAAGCCCCCCAAGAGGCTCTGGGGGCCCACAAGACGCCGCCAAGGAGCCCCAGGAACTCCCAAGAGATCCCCAAGAGGCCCCCAAGAGGCCTTAAAGAGGGCTCCAGGGCCGGCGGAATGAGCGAAGCGATTCAATAATATGCTCATGAAATTCTGCAACGTGATAAGAAGATTATTTTTACGATGGCTACTTGTCGCGGTGAAAATGCAACTCGGCGTCGCCAACCCCCACCGACGAACACAAACGGTTGCGCCAGGGATAATCATGGCAAGACGGTGAAGGGGGGGTAGGCTTTATTATTTGGGGCATGCTGCTATTGTGCGTTGCCGTCGAATCCTGCCAGCACGAAGCCCGCACGCCTGTCGAAGTTTCTTGAAGCAGCATCACACAAGATAAGCATCAGCAGCCACGTGGACCCCTGACGCGTTCAGGGCAGCATGCCAGACGCCCGCCTCGCTACCAAGACTTGGCCCCGCGGAGCCTCGAAGGAGCTCCACGGACACAACACCACACGTGCCGCACTGCCATGAAGGCCGGAACCACACGCGAGCCGCGAGGCTGGCCTCTCACCGTGTGGAACATGGAGGCCCCGCGCCGGAGAGGCACGCGGAGGGCTGGCGTGCTCGCCATGAAAGGGCCGAGCGCTGGGAAGACATGTGGCCGCATCACAAAGGGGGCGCTCCAAAAAAAAAAGGCCTTGCCTTCGAGAATCGAAGAACTTGTCATCTCTTCCCCGGCGGAAGGCCGCGGAGGGGCGGCGGAGGTAAAACGAGGGGCCGCCTCTGCCAGCGGAGGCTCGGCGGAGGCTCGGCGGAAGGCGGCGGAAGTAGAAGGTGCGCCCCCAAGAGGTGAAAACGCTGTTGGGTTCAGGGTTTCTGGCATCGCCCATATGGTTCCAACCCTCGCCGGGGCTGGGCTGGTCACGCGCATCCAGCTTCCTGGTACTCGCTACTGCCTTTCGTGGGACACGTCCTGCTCCTGAGCTCCAGCCGCACGGCGAGGGGTGGCAGGGAGGGGCAGGCGGGGAGAGGGAAAAGTCTACAGGGCAGCTGGAAAAAGTGGAAGTTGGAAAATCATTGAAAGTGGAAGTGGCCAGGGCTGGAAAAAAACTGGCAATGGATGAGGCGAGCCCGAAACGGTAGGGATGCGGCCGCCGGGGCTCGAAAAAAATGCAGGGAAACTGGCCAGGGCTGGAAAGAATGGACGGGCGGGCCCCGGTCACCTTTTCCGGCTTCCATGTAGCCCCACGCAACCATGACACCAGCCACAGCCACAAGCGAGGTGAGGGGGATGCAGCTCCACCACGGACACCCGCGAGGGGCGGCGAGGGGCGGCGAGGGTGGGCCAAGTCCGCATTGGGGAGGGCGCGTGACCTACAGGACCAAAACTCGGGTGAGAGTTAAAGTGGGGCGGGGGTAGGCCCAGTTAGTGGAGCATGGCCCTGCGACGGACAACCAACCCATTGTCTTAATGCATGCGCATGCGAGCAAAGCTTGCACTTTGCCGCGCTGATTGAACACATGAGTGGATCAGTATTGCGGTATGTGTAGGTGTACGTATACGTAGATTCATGTCGCCACCGATCTAGATGGCACTGACGCTGAATGGTTACACATGGGGTCCAAAATACATGTATGGCGGGTTCCCCTTTGTTCTGTTACGGGCCTCTTGGTCACCGGATTCCCCCAACACCAAGGGCGACCGCAACTAGACCTTCCCACCGCCATATTCAAACAGACAGCCCTTACACTAAGTTCATCTGAGTAGTTCCTCGTTCTACTGATACTCATTTCAAGATGTTCCTGGTGAGGGCTTGGCGCCAAGGTTTTCTTTGCGTCGTCGGGCAATTGGCCCTAGACTGGAGGGTGACGAGCAAAACGAGGAGGGGAGTGAGGGCGTTTGGATTGAAACATTCTCGCATACTGGGGATGTCGCTTAAGACGCTGGCTCTTAAAGATGAAGCGTCCGCCTAAGACATCCTCAAACAATTGAAAAGTTGGAGATCGGGCGTCAGATATCGAACATGGCATGGGGGGAGCGTTTCGCCTGAGACTTCCTCAGGAGCTTGCGATTTTGGAGATCGGATGGCGGATGTGCACATTACCTGGAATGGGCGTTTCACATGAGACATCCTCACAAAATGGGGATGTTGGATGAGTTGTGGTATGACGTCGGTTCCCCAAAGATGAAGCCTTCGCCTAAGGCATCCTCAACACACGAAAACGATGAAGATAGGGCGTCAGATGTCTATATAACATGGTGTTTTTGTTGTTTTTGTTGGGGGGGGGGCGTGCCGCCTCAAACATTACTTCACAATGGGAATGTTGGCGGAGTTGGTTTACGCTGTTGGCTCTCAAAAACGAAGCGCTTTCGCCGAAGACCTCCTGAGAGAATTGAGGTGCTGGAGCTCGGGCGTCGGGCATCCAACACGGTGTGGGGCGGCATTTCCCCTCATACATTCTTTCATAGTGGGGATGCTGGAGGAGTTGTTTCACAACGTCGGCTCTCAACATATCTAAATCTGTCGCCTCAGATAGGATCAGAATATTGAAGTGTTGGAAGCAGGGATCTGGATTTGAGAACATGGCGTGTGGGGGGGGAGGGGGCGTTTCGCCCCAGAAGTTCTGTCGCAATGACGTGTCAGAGGAGTTGCTTTACGACGCTCCCTTTCGAAAACGAGGCTCTCGCGTTGGACATCCTTAGACACATGAAATGGTCAGCTCGGGCGTCGGACATCGACCTTGGTGTGGCGAGGCGCTTCGTTGCAGACACCCTTTGAAGAACAAAAGATCAGTGAGCTCCAGAATGCGACGTACCTTCAAGAGCTTGGTTCTTGTCCTGAGCTATCCTCACAGATGGAGGCGTCACCAGGGACGTCTGACAGCAGAATATTTGACGCAAACTCCTTGACGGGTTCGTGGGTCCCGCACATGTTCAGCATCTCAACGCACATCTCTCGCAGTGAAGCCCCGCAAGAGAAGCCCCCGTGGGCGATGGGCGGAACCAGACACTTCTGGGGGAAACCCCTCTCTGGCACCTCCCTGGCACCGCAGTCGGGGCTGCCGCCTCTCAGAAGTGGCCCCCCCCTGCCCACCAGGCGAAACTGGCACCCCTGAGCCACGTCCAGCCCTGACGACGAGGAGCGTCCCGAGAGCGACGAAAACGAATTTACTTGTCCGATTTTTTTTACGAGCACTGTCCTGCTATCCTTCCTCCTCCTCCTGCTCCTCTCCTCCTCCTCCTCGTATTCCTCAGCGGCTGCTCGAAGTTGCGGGGAAGCCTCAGGCGAACCTGGCCGGACCTCCTCGCACACGGCATCTGTGTGACCATAATTGCTGGGATGTCGACTCGAGCGAAAATGGCCAGATCGCCTCCTACGCGGCATCTCCAATCTCAGAAATGCGGAAAAGTCTCAAGCGAAATGCCCAGAGGACCTCGGGTCGCAGCATCTCCGAACCCAAAGATGCGAGGATTTCGCGCCAACCGGGCTGGATCACGTCTGGAAGGGTCTGGGAGCCCACGCGTGCGAGGATGCCTCACGAGAGAAGCGAGCCAGACAATCTCAGATCAGGTCGCCTCGGGACACAGGCTTGGAAGGCTGTCTCAAACGAAACGGGCGAGACAATCTCTGCATTTCCAGAACGTCTTGACGCGCGAGATCCTCGGGCAGCACTCATTCTTATAATAACACTCTGACCACAACAATACCCCCCTGGCACCCGCCAGATAACCCTTGGACGCTCCACAAGAGAACCTTGACGACGACCACAAGCGCTAACCTCCCATATGTGCGTGCAAATGCACATACAGTGGTCCATTTATAATATATATCTATATAAAACATGTGATGATAGAGTATAGTAGATGAAACTAACTACATATTGTATACAAGAATCCTGCCTATCAGCGAAACCACCTTTATCATTGCCAACGTGCGCCAACCCGCTGCGATTGTCAATCACAAGCCCCCCCCCTTTCCCAACCGTGGTCGCTTCGTGCCAATTCGGTTAGACTTCAGTAGGGCCTGCCCTCCTACAGGGGGTTTTTGGACGACAAATAAACATTGTCAAACAATACCCCAAAATGGCCAAGAAATGCTCAAAACATCGTCTCCATACTATTGGTTAACTATTTTTGAGTGTTCCTCCTGTAGAGGGACAGGCCCAACTTATGGTTAAACTTCGACGTCGTCCTCAGCACCCCCGAAGGATATGCACTCGCTGACAACCAGCGAGATGCTCAGCCGCATCGTGCCGGCGAGGCCAGGAAGACTCGCGCGGCACCGAAGCGTGCTGCACCTCCCCTGCACGATCGGACGACCCTCCTCCTCCTCCTCCTCCTCCTCCTCCTCCTCCTCCTCCTCCTCCTCCTCCTCCTCCTCCTCCTCCTCCTCCTCCTCCTCCTCCTCCTCCTCCTCCTCCTCTCCTCCTCCTCCTCCTCCTCCTCCTCCTCCTCCTCCTTCCTCCCTCCTCCTCCTCCTGCTCCTCCTCCTCCTCCTCCTCCTCCTCCCTCCTCCCTCTTCCATCTGCTTCCCTCGGCTTCCCTCCGCCTCCTCCTCCTCCTCCACTGCCTCCTCCTCCTCCTCCTCCTCCCGGCCTCCCTCCGCCGCGCTGCGCCTCCCAAGCCACCAGAGCCAGCGAACACGGATGGGGGCTGGCCCGTCCCCGTGGGGCCAGTCCCTGCTGCCCGGCTGCCCAACCAACACTCCGAGACGTCAGGTCACAGCGGGTCATACAGTCGGGGCGTTGACCTAAGGAACCTTAAATAAGTTAAACTTCGATTCCCCACCGAAAACATAAGGAAAACCTGAGGCAAGCTGCGAAACACTTAAGGAACGCGGAGCCCCTCCCCAACGAAAAGGGTTCCTTCTTCAGGACCCCGACTGTATCTGGCCTGGGAGCGCCGATGGCTTGATACCCTCGAGGTCTGGGCCCTTTGGTAGCCTCGCCCGTCTCCTGACGGCAGGGCACGCCCGGAAGACTCCGATGCGGAAGGAAACCCTCCGCAACACCCGCCCGTTTCAATCTTCAGGCGGTTTATGAAGATGAGAAGGATGCCGGCGACGGCGGCGAGAAAGAAGGGGACGAGGGCGAGGAGGATGAGGAGGGAAGGGGCGAGATGAGGATTGCAGAGGCATGATGGAAATTGGTATCAGGGCGAGGAGGAGGGCGACGCGAAGGTGAAGGATGCTGAGATCCTGCAAGTACTTGCAGCACTGCACCGCCTGGTGGTGCACCACCTCGCAGCGGGAAGAGCTGCTGACCTGCCCGCGGGGTCCAGGGCCACAGGAGGCTCCTCCTCGTCTTCTCCAACTTCTGCCCATCCCTGGCCCACCGCCCATACAAAGGGGCTCCAGGATCCACGTCTGAGGCAGATAGGTTGAACAAAAACCGATCACCATCAGAGCAGTTTGGAGCGACAGACCTGATCCCGCCCATCAAGGAGGAGGCGGGCACAAGGAGGGTACAAGGGGGAACCAGGGGAAGATAGCAGGAACAGCAGGAAGGCGAGAAGTGGTAGGCAGGAGGAAGGAAGCGGATGAATGAGGTGGACGACGATGATGACAAAATCTACGACAAGAGGATGAGAACGGAGACATGGGAGGCGAAGAAACGAATGGACGAGGAGGGAATGGAGGGAGAGGACGAAGGAGGAAGGAAGCGGGCAACAACCACGAATCTGCGGCATGCCAAGCATCCCTCCGAACCGAATGACAAACAACTTCCGCATCCTGAGGGTTATTCCACCTTGCCATAAATACTTCAAGATGCCTGGGGTGCTCTTTGGAACCAGATTGGCCACATGCCAGGCTGTGTGCCCCTTCTTCGCGGAAGGCGATTGGAGTCTCGGAGAATTGCTTCGAACACACCTTGTTTGTTTTGCTCCGCTCCTGTATCGGCTCGTTTGTGCAGCAACTGCGTGCTGCCTCGAGTTGAAGGCGCAGCTCCAGCTGGATGCCTTGCAACCGCAACCGCGCTGCGCCCTCTCGACGGGCAGTACAGGCCACAATTTTCCGGAAGGCACGGGACCTGACCCCCGAGGAGGCACTGCTTGAGCTCAAGGTGGGCTCGTGGGGGGTGAGGCGGGGCATCGCCGTGCTTGGTCTTCTCTGCGGGGTAGCGTGGGGGCCCTGGGGGTAGGCGCCAGCATGCCCGGCATCTCGGATTCATCAGCGTGTAGTTGGCGTCCTCGCGTGTACAGCCAGGTGCTGCACGAACCTCTTGCCACCCTCGAGTGTTCCAACACTCTGCACGTGGAGAGCAGCTCCACTATGCAGCCGTAGCCTCACGCGGTTGTGCGTACCAGGTCCATGAAACATGTGCAGCGGTTGCTGCACCGTTTGGCCAAGGACACGTTGGCAACAGTGAGTGGGATATGACGTCGGAGCTAGGCCCAGTCAGCTCACATCGTGATCAAACTGTTATTGCGGACTTCGATCTTCTGGATGCCGTACTCACAACTTGTAAGAAAGCGGCGCAACCTTCTCGGAATACAGCCAGATGCTGGCGTGAACAGTGAGTGGGAGATATGTGTTCTCCCCTGGCTGACGCTTCAGAGAAGCTTCATTCACCGCGTGAGTACTGATTCATCAATGGGGTTGCTCGTAGACAGCAGGGTGCGAGGGCAGGAGGGGGGTAAAGAGAGAGGAGGGGGATACAGTAGGACCTCGACCACAAGAAACCTTGCACAAGAAACCCTACCCCGAGACCCCAGGACGTCCATTGAGTGTTGGTGTGGGAACGGCACGCTCTCCATAGCAACACCATCGAAACCCAAGAAACCCAGGGCACCCTGGAGGCAAGCAGGGTGTTTTGTGGCATGGGGTTCCACTGTAGGGGGTCAGGCGGTGAAGGGGGGAGGAGGAAAGAGCTCGGGGGAGGGAGGCAGCGGGTTGAGTGGCATCTGAGATTCTGGACTGCGTCCCGCGCACGATGCCACGCCTCGTTGCGCAACCTCCGATGCAGCAAGGCAGCAATCTGATCAGAAACCCCAGTCGAGAGGAGGATAAGGGAGGATGATGACAACGAGGACGAGCAAGAAACTGAGCATTACCAGGAGAAGGCGGGGGAGGAGGAGGAGGAGGAGGAAAAGGAGGAGGAGGATCATGAGGGAGGACCATGAGAGAGGCGGACGAGAGAGCAGAAGGGCGGAGGAGGGGGGAGCGCCCCCCCCAGACGCCCGTCTCCCCCCCTGCGAGTGCATCGGAGCAGGATATTGGGCTCCCTGGGGCCGCGCCTGTTTGCCGAACTCCATGTTGTACCAGCTCACGTCGCCATCCTGTGTGACTGGCGCTCCTCCCCCCCCCTCTCCCACTCCTCTATCGGCCACCGTGCTCCCTGGGGCACGTTGAGGCGTGGTAGAATCCGGCTGCGCGCACACCATGGGGAAGGCTTTCTCAGAAGCAGGGGTGCCTCTGCGTAAGAAGATTTCCCCCCTCCCCCTACCCTTAGGGCGGGCATGCCCTCGCGGAATTGGGAAGAAAACGTCAACCATTGTCAAAGCATGCTCAAACATAGTTACGCAATTTGGGCAAACGCACGTTCCCAGACTATTGTTGTACTATTCTTCAATCTTCCTCCTGTAGATGGAAGGGACACGCCCGACAAAGCCTACCCCCGTCTGTGCGTGGCCGAAGAGTACCAAGCGCTGTCCAGCAAGGCTTAAGTCGGGCCTGTTCCCCTTCAGGGGGATTTTCGACGAAGAATAAAAAAGACCCCCAATATTCAAAAAAATGTCAAAAAATAGTCTGGGGCTTTTTTTTTGCGTATGTTTTGACCTGGGCTCCCCGCGCGCCCGAGGCAGATCGCCAATCGGGCGTTGGCAGAACTTCAGGTTTAGTGGAACCTGGTTTAGTGATCTGTACTGGGGGCGCCCCCCCGTCCCATGTCCACTAACCGGAACTGCCGTCACCCGAAAAAACACCAGCTATGGCGAACCTGGTTTAGTGATCCTGGCCAATTCAGAGGCTCCGGGGCCCTGCCACTAACCGGATCCCCTTACCCGGGGTCCAGGCCATACCCGAACCAAGGCCACCAAGATGGCCCGGCATGCCCCCAAGGCAGCCAGAGATCCGCCCCCCCTCTTCTTCCTCGCCACCCCTCCCCGGAGGCACAACGCCTGCTCCCCCCTGCGCACGTGCACGCGTTGCCTGGTGCGCTGTAGCCTCGCCCGTTCCTCATCCTGCAGCTGGAGATTGGCCCAGGACGGCTCAAAATGGCCTCAAGACGGTGAAAGCGGCCCCGAGGATAAGTCGGGCGTCTCCCCCTACAGAGGGATTTTGGGCGAAAAATGAAAAATACGCAAAACATATTCCAAAGTTGTCAAAAAATACTTGAAAAATAGTCCCCATAATTTGTTTGACTATTTTTGTATATTCCTCCTGTAGAGGGACAGGCCCGACTTCACCCGAGGACTGCCTAAGAAGCCTCCACGAGGACCCCCAACAAGGCCCGAAAAAAATCCGGATCCTCGATGTCCCTCCGGTGCTGGACGAGCTTGCATGCTTTTATCGCTTCGCTCTTCCTGCAGCGAGGAGGCCCAAGACGGCGTAAAGAGACCCGAGGGCCCAAAGAGTCCCTCAAGCCGGCCCCAAGAGGCCTCCAGGACGGCTCCAGGGGGCCCCAGGATGGAACAAAAGACCCCAAGATGACCCTTCCGGGCCCCAGAGAGGGTCCCAAGACGGTCCAGAGAGGCCACGAAGATGGACTCCGCAGGCGCCCGTGGCCCCAACAGGTCTCCAAGAGGCCCCCAAGAGGCTCCGAGAGAGGAGGGAAGAAGCGGAAGGGAGGAAGACGGTGACGAGCACGAGGAAAGACACCCCGACACGACGCAGATGAGCGTGCCACATTTGACGGCTCTCACAAGCCTCATCTCACAAGGCGTCACACATCCCAGCGTCCTGCGCACTCCTCGAGCGGTCATCATCAGGAATGCTGGGCTGACACGGCGGCGGGACTTGCCGCACCGTAGGGAACTGCTGCTCAGCGTGACGCGGCGGCGTCCACTGCGACACGCCATGCCTTGCAAGCTGATGTCGGGTCGCGCCGCTCCGCGGGGCGGGCTAAGCAAACCTCGGCCCTTTGACGAATGGGGCGCTGGGGGGTGGTCAGCGCGTAGCGCCGAAGCGTGGTGTGTCCGAACACGCGGCGCCACGCGCTGGGCCACCGTGCATGCCGCATGTTGCTCATCATCATCCCCCTCCCTCCCTCCCTCCCCAACGCTCGTGCTCTTCCTCCTCCTCCTCCTCCTCCTCCTCCTCCTCCTCCACCCTTCTTCTTGCCCATGCCTCCAGCCGCTGGCTTCTCCTCGTCCTCCGTGACGCCGCTTTCCGCCCTCCGTGCTGCCCCATGCCCGCTCCCCTCCCCCTCGCCCGCTCTCTGCTCTCCTCTCTCCTCCGGGCCCCTGCGAGAGTCAAAGCTGCCGAGAACCTGGGCGACGGCACCCTTCATGCAGCCCCTGTGCTGGTGGGAGGGCACCCTCCCCAGCAAGCCCCTCCTCCTGCACCACTTCCGCATCCCCAGGTACGTCCTTCGTCTCGACCACCTCCTCCCCTGGCCCCTGACCCCCCCCTCCTCTTCGTCCCCGTCCTCCTCCTCCACCTTCTTCTCACTTCTTCTAGACGACGCACCCCCAGACACTTGGGCACTGGCCTGATACTCGCATGACAGTCTATGCAGTTCGCCTGGTACTCCTCCGCAAGGCATGATTATAAAACGTCGATGTCCTAGCACCTGCACGGATGGAGGGTGGAACTTTTCAAACAGTGACTCCTCCTTTGGAGCTTCGCGCATGTTTCCTAACACCTCTCAACACATGCACGGGTAGAGGGCGGCAGGCTTCCAACATTTGGCCCTCGCCGCAGCGTCAGGCGCAATTGCACAAATGCCGATGCTTGGACAAAATCGCGATTCGAGCAGACGTCCGCAAGCAAGGCTCAAACCGCAACTGAACGCAATCACGCAAAACGTATAGCACATCGACTCCTCTGGGATCGCAGAGGGATGATGAGGCGGCACATCACGTGGGCTGAAACGCAGACAGCCGCGCATCTGCCCAGAAGCATCATCTACCCCGACTACCCCTTGCTCTATCCAGCTGTGCGACGAAACGTTGGTTCACAAAACGCGCACACTGCCGCACCATTCTCTCACGTGTTCATCGGCGCAGTTCTTTCCCAGCCCCCCCGGAAGTCTCTCACTGCACGCATCCTGTGCGCCTTGCGCAAGACACGCCTCTTCCGATCGCCCCGCCCAGGACTGCGCACGCACGCGGCTGCAGCACCGCATCGCCTCTCGGGAACGCCGCAGCTCCGTGCTCTGCATGGCTCTGGCGCAGCCAAAAGCCTTGGCCTTCTGCCTCGGGGGATGGCAGGGATGTGGCTGCCCGCTGCGGCTCTGGAGGCCACGGGGGTGCCGAGACCAGGTGCTTCACTATTCTCATCGCTCTGCCGGAGCGAGGTGCGGACGCTGACGCGAACCCATTTCGAAGTCGCACGCGTGCTGGCTGCATCGGGGCGTCGCGTTGCTCTTCTTCTCCATCTGGCCGGCGGGGCGGCCAGCCGGAACAGTCGATGCCCCGCTGTTTTCCATACGGGGTCCCTGGAAGTCTCGCCCCTTTGCCCAAGGACGGTGTTTCATCCCGCAGCGTTTCTTGACTGTCCCGGGGCCCGATCACGGCATACCCCCCCACCCTCGTTTTGTTTTTAGCACGACGCGAGCATACAGTGCGGGCGCGGCCGCAAGAAACCCAACCATGAGAACCCGTGCGCGAGGTGCACCTGAAGGGTGTTATGGTAACTGATTGTCCGGGCTGTTCCAGTGTGGTGGGGCACCATTTGACATGGGTTCCTTCGGGGATTTGAAGCATGTGAGCGTGCTGAAATAACGAATCGATCTTGAGAACTCATTGCGAAATAGGCCCAACAACTCGGTACACATGAGCTAACCCCGCGCAAGATGTTCGAAAATTCCCGGACCGATCCTCGGACGCTGCCACGATGGTGTCTCTTCCATCGTGGGATATCTGCAGGACGTTCCCCGTGTTGGTCAGACTTATCGTTTTCAGCAGCGCAGCCTTCTTGCCCTCCCTGTCGTCGTGCAAGAAAATCACGCGCTCCGCGGCGGAGTACGTGAGCACCTCGCCCGGCTGCGCGCAAGAGTGACACTAGGCAAGAATGATCTTTGGCGCGCGGCTACAAGGCGGACGCGGGATGGCCAAATCTGGGCGCGCAAGCCGCTGCTAACGCTTCGCGCTCATTGGCGGCGAACCCAGGGGGGACGTGAGGGGAAGTCCCGCCGCTTTCTGAGAAAGCCTTCTCCTTCTCACTTCCCACCCTCGCTGCCGCCGAGCTTCGCGTTCGCCGATCGGGGGACCCCATTGTTGGACGCCCGAAATGGGCACGGAAAGAATGGGTACAGTGCCCAACAACGAATGTTGTCCCAAACCAACGGCGGCCGCTGTCGGGCAGGCGGCCTTCTGTCTCGAATGGACACAGGCCGCGGCGGCGCGGACAGCGAGTCCTGTTCAAAATGAACGGGAACTGCTGTTGGGCATTGTACCCATTCTTTCCGTGCCCATTTCGCTCGTGCAGACTCGGGAGCGGCCAAGAGGGGGGTGTCCAAGAGGGGGGGGTGCAAATCATGACCGGCGGCATGTGCGCGGCCCCGCGGGGGGGCCAGGGACGTAATGAAATAAGAAGAGGCGCCATGAAATCTGGAGAAATATCATGGCCCCCGCCATGATATCCACCCCCCCCCTAGTCCTCACCCCCCTCTTTGCCGCCCCCGATTGGGCCCGCACCAGAGGCCACGCCGGTGAAAGGTCACTCTTGCGTCTGGTCGACTCGCTTGCAGGACTCGCCGGTCTGACCGCCGGGGACGGCGCTCCGCACCCGAAGGGGCGGGGATTTTGGGCCCCCGCGCCTCTCCGACGTGCACGGGGCAGCCACGGCGCGGAGTCAGCGCGGGGGAAAGAGGGAATCCGTTCGAGGGGCTGGGAGAGCAACAGAACATATGGTTTTCGTTCGGTTTCGTAGGCAACAAAAACAGATCAAGCAATTGTACAATACACCATGCACTGCTTCGAGCGATCCCCACCGAAACCCTAAGCGTTTGTTCCCGACGGCACGCGGTCGCCGAATTGGTGGAAATCTAAGCGCGGTGCCCTGTGGTCTCGGCCAGAGCACCGGTCGGGCCGGGTGGCGAATTCCGTTGTCTCCAAATCCAACAACCCCAGAGATCCTGACGAAAGAAATTGACAGACACCCCTGGGCGAAAAAAACAAGCTTCGAAAACGTGCGGTGCGAAAGGGATAGAGAGCCGCAGCCTGTTGAAAGATGAAGAGGAAGAGCATCAACAGGAGGAGCAGGAGGAGGAGACGGACGACGAAGGAGGAAGAGGAGGGAGGTGAGGCGGACCTCTCCTCCCTACTATTGTTCTGGATTCATAACGGTCCAACCATGTTCCATGTGGTCACGTTCTTTCAGATTCTGCTCCAGTATGCCCTGTTCTGTTTTCAACGGGCCCGCGTGACGTCGTGACGCCTGTGACGTTAGATGCGTCGTGTGTTATGGCGTTCCTCTCCTGATTATGTTATGGTGTGCTCATCTCTGCTACCATACGATTTGAAATTCTATGGCATGGTATGTGTTTGTTCAAAGTGTGCTATACTATGATCGGTCATGTTATGTTACGCGTGCTGTGTTTTGTCGCCATTTGGTATGTCAAGTTGTACTCTTGTATGTGATGTGATGTGGTGTTATGCTCTATCGTTCCATAGCATTGCTATGCTATGTCATTGCATGCTCGCGTCAAGTTATGGAATGGTATGTTGTGCCATGTTGTGTTATGCCGTGCTCGTCTTCTCTATGCTCTGATGTTTTGTCATGCTGTGTTTTGTGATGCTGTGTAATGATATGATATGGTATGTCAAAATATGGTATGGCATGCTCGGCTATGTTGGGTGATGGTGTACTATGCCGTCTTGTGTTATGTCATGGTCTGCTCTGGTATGTTATGTGATGTGGTTTATGCGTTATTGTGTCATGGCATTGCTATGTTATGTTCTGCCATGGTGTGTCATGCTCGTGTTATAGTATGTCATGTTTTGTGATGCCATACTGTGTCATGTCGTGTTCGTCGTCGCTGTGCCCTGCTGGCGTGTTATGACATGTTCTGTGATGATGTGTCATGATATGATGATGCGGTATGTCAAGGTGCGTTATGGCATACTCGGTTATGGTATCGTGCGTTGTTGTATGTTGTCTTCTGCTCTACTTTATCATGATACTGGTATGACATGTTATGTCATGCTCTGCCATGCTCTGTTCCGTTCTGTCATCTTCTGTTCTGTCATGTTGCGTTCTGTCGTGTTCGTCGAGGGCGCGAGGCGGGACACCCAAGACTGTCGGGTATCATCGGGACAACTTGGGGTCTGGCGGTCGCGGTATGCAGGGTGGGGTTGGCCGGGCTGCCAATCGGGACACCCAGGACCATATCGGGGAAGTTTGAGGTCTGGCGGCCGCGGTATGCAGGGCGGAGTTTGCCAGGCGCCAGGCGGGACGCCTGGGATCATCGGGACAACTTGGGGTCTGGCGGCTTCTTTTCTGCCTTCCGACGGCCCGAGACGGCCCAAGAGCCCCCAAAGATCGCCGAAAGATCGCCCAAGAGGCCTCCAAGATGGCCCCAGAACGGCCCAAGAGGCTTCCAAGACGGCCCAGGAGGCCTTTAAGACGCCCAAGATGGCCTCCAAGACGGCCCTGGAGCATTCCAAGAGGGCCCCAAGTCGGCCCATAGAGGCCCCCCAAACGGCTTCCGACGGCGTGAGGCGGACCAGGAGCCCACCAAGACGGCCGACCATGGCCCTAAGATGGCCCAAGACGGCCCAAGAGGCCTCCAGGAGGGCCTCCAGGAAGGCCCGAAAAGGCCCAACGTATTGATGTCCCATGGGTTTTCGAAGGATTGTGGCATTTGCTTCTTCTCTGCCTTCCGACGGCCCCAGACGGCCCAAGTGCCCCCAAAGATCGCCCAAGAGGCCCAAGACACGGCCCCAAGAGGCCCCCAAGACGGCCCAAGAGGCCTCCCAAACGCTCAAGATGGCCTCCAAGACGGCCCAAGAGCCCTCCAAGACGTCCTCCAAGAAGGCCCCAAAGGGTCAAAGTGGCCTCCAGGCGGCCAAGATGACCTTCAAGATGCCCACGTGTTCCCCGAAGGCTTTCCAAACCGATTCGGGGAACACATGGTCCGATAGCTTGGCAGGTCTGGCCTCAACGTTCGGCCACATAGGCGCTTCCAAAAAGGCAGGGGGCGGCGGTGATTCGCCGTAGGCGTCTTCGATACTCCCAGCCTGCACGCTGAGCTTCTGCACAGGACCCCCCCTGGTGGTCGTATAGATACAACTCCCCCTCCGGCGCAGCCCTGCGAACCAGGGCTTACCGCAGCCTCACGCGTGTCGCCATACAGCGTGCCATGGCTTGCTCCACAGGTCGCGCCATGGGAGCACCATGGGCTGTGCCGCGTGTTGCGGCAAGGGTTCGCGCCACACTTAGTTTTCAAGAGGTCGTGCACCCTAGGACGCATCCGTAGGTGCACCATATGTGGCGCCATATATGTTGCCATCGGTTGCGCCGAGTGATACGCCATAGGTTGTGCCATAGCGGTGGGTTGCGCATAGTTGGCGCCATGGGAGACGCCACGGGATGCACCACAATCTGTGCCATATGGTGCGCCATGGCTTGCGCCATAGATTGCGCCGTGGGTTGCAATATTGGTTGGTTGCGCCATCTATTTTTCTATGGGTTGCGCAATAAGCTGCGGGATCCCCTGCGCCTTCGGACGCCGAAACCAATATAAAACCGACTGCTGTCTGCTCTGTGATGAAAGGCTGCGCGCTCGGCCGCCGAAATCATCCTGGTCTTTAGCAGATTGCAACCAGCCCGGACCAGCAAGCGACTCTGAATCGGTGAGCCAATCAGTGAGTCAGTCAGCGTACTGATCAACCAATTATCTTCAGAGCGAAAACTCGGCATCATCGGCAACGATCCGCACAACAAAATCCCTCTTTGAACCTCACACCCGGGACAGTCGATCCTGAATAGCAACCTAAACGGGCCTTGCATCCAGGGACATCGCTGGTGCCCACTCCCCTGACTCATTTGCTGGATCTTGGGAGGGACTGCCAAATTGAATTCCGCTTCTGATCAATCAGGCCCGGCGTGCTGCATACCCTGCCTGCGACTCATGTTTACTCAAGGGGGTGTTCACGCAAGGTGGGCTTCCATTCCATACCAGCTCGAAGGACTTGTTTCCGAGGGAGTGGCAGTCAGGCGACCTTCAACATTACTTGACTCTGAACCTGACGCGGAAACGCCCGTCTCCAAACCTGCCAAAGTGTGCCCGAAGCCTGCTAGTCCGAGACGCGTTTGGCCATGCTTATCGCCGCTGAACGAAAACATGGAATTCAAACAACACTACCCAGATGCGCAATCCTGGGAACTGGCAAATGGACCAAGCTGATGACCGTCGCCCCCTGGAATGTCAGAAAGCAGAGAAGATGGCGGCCGAAACGGCGCCTTGCCAGGCATGCACTCGATCTGGGACACCTCCGAGGTGTGCCAGGTGAAAGTTTTGAGCACCGCACCGCAGTCGCTGTTGATGGCCTTGACCTCGGCAAAGCGAGCGCTGCCACTCCCACTCTGCTCCCCCGCCTCATCCACTTCACAACCTCATCCGCCTCTCCGTCGTGTTCCACCTGCGCATCGCTCATTAATGACTCATGCTTCAACGCATACGGGCCTCCCCTGCGACTGGAACCCTCCGTGCTCATCATAATCTCCCTTCCTCGCCTCATCATTCTACGTACCTGAACTCCTCTATAGATCCATCCGTCCGTTTATAACTCCCTCCTCCACCATCCTCCGTCAATCTCCTGGCCCGCTCCTCGCTCTCTTTTCTCATGGCTGCGTCTCGTCCCTCTCCTCATCCTTGCTGAACCTCCTGCCTCCTCATCGGTCCCTTCGTCCTCTTCGTGGTCGCACTCATCATCTTCCTCCATCCTCATCGTCCTCGTCCACCGCATCCTCTCCGTCCACCACATGACCTGCCGGTTGGGCGCAACGCGGGTTCTCTGTTGGACCCCCCTTACGATGAACGACCACCCCTACGCGTTCGGCAGCTCATCGGACAGAGGCTGTCTCTCAGATCTGCGTCCTCGCACCGAGACCGCGGACAGCCTCTCCTTGAACGCGCACGGCAGCTGCAAGAACGGAGGGCTGCCCCGTCTTCCACGCGCATCGACGTGGCAGGTCGTGCCGCCGAGGGTGGCGCCTTGGCTGGGCGAGCGCACCGAGCACACGCCCACCGTGGCCAAAGTTGTCCGCCGAAGTGCCCGAAGGCACCGAAGGGCACGTCCTCTGGCTCCTTCGAGTCTTCTGCACTCTGTATTGACTACCTACCAGACCACCCCAACCCAACCCGAAGACCCGAATTTCGGGTTGGGGGGGGCACGGGTTCCATATGTGTTTTCTCGATGTTCCCCGCCCCCCCCCCACTGGAAATGGAGGTCAAGTTGAGGCCTTCGGGTTGGGTTGGGGTGGTTTGGTGGGTGGTGATGTATGGACTGAGGGTCCAGGCAACCGATTTTCCGGGCGCTCCCCGGGGTTGTCGCGTGATCACCGGGGCGCCCCCGCGGGACTCTCCCCCGCAGGCAGCCACCACGTGGAAGCACCGCGTTTCTGCATACCCTCGGGCAGAGCAGGCAGGTAGAAGCAGGAGGTAGGAATGCGTTGAAAGTATATTGGGTGTCCGCCCGCCCCACAAGGAGAACGGAAAAGGTGAAGCCACTCGATCATTGAAGTAGGAAGGCGATCAAAGTAGATTGGGACCTGGGGCTCCGAAAATATATATTTTCAAAGACCCGTGAGTAGCTTCGGTCCTGGAAGGTTGTAACACGCCCCTCGGGAACTTTTCCCGTGCAAAAGCGGAGCCGGGGAACCCCGCCGTGCCATCAAAAGAGCCCCCCAGAGGCCCCAAGAAAAATAATATTGATAATACGGATGCCAGTGCGAATAATATTAAAGAGAATGATATTGCTACTGCTAATGCTACGAATAATGATAGTTGTAATAATATGCGAATCATAATACTAATACTGGAGGCCCCCCCCAGATCCCCCGAGAACCCTTCAAACAAGCCCCCGAGAGGCATCCCAGGATACTCTAAGAGGCATGCACAATGCCTCTTGTCCCACACCGCCCAGGCACAGCAGCGGGCTGGGCCTAGTGCATGTCCCACCCCTCCCGTGTGGGCTCTCGCCTTGAATCAAGAACTGCTCGCGCGGCCTCCACCTCCCTCCTCCCTCCCCTCCCTCCTCCTCTCCTCCTCCCTCCTCCCTCCTCCCTCCTCCCTCCCTCCCTCCCTCCTCCCTCCTCCCTCCTCCCTCCTCCCTCCTCCCTCCTCCCTCCTCCCTCCTCCCGCCTCCCGCCTCCTCCCCTCCTCCCGCCTCCTGCCGTCTGCCTCCCGGCTCCTCCCCCCTGCCCCCCGCCTCTCCCTGACAGCTGCCTCCTCGTGGGCTCCTGGGGGGCACGGCGGAGCGGGGCAGTGCGCAGACGCAGCCAGAACCTCGCGGCTCCCCGAGGGGTTGCCACAGGCGCAATTGTCGCCACGTTCGTGGGCTCCTGCGAGGCCCGGAGAGGAGTGGGGGAGTGAGCGGAGCCAGCCGAGACCTCGGGCCGCCTTGGAGATTGCGAAGTGCGAAACTGTCGACACCTTCGTGGGCTCCTGGGGGTGACGGCGAAGTAGGGGAGTGCGCACACCCAGCCGAGGCCTCGCGGCTCCCAGGTGGGCTGAGAAGTGCGCAGCGCAATTGCTGCCACTGCCGTGAGCTCACGGCGCAGCAGGGGAGCACGCACACCCCCAGCAAAGACCTCACAGCTGCCTGGGCGACTGCGATCTCAGTAATTGTCGCCACTGTGCTGGGCTTCCAGGAGGCCCGGCGGAGTGGGGGAACACACGCGCAGCCGAGACCTCGCGGCTCCCTGGGGGGCTGCGAAACTTCGGGGGCTTCTGGGAGGAACGTCTCACACCCATCTGGGACCTCGCTGCTCACTGGGAGACTGCGGAACATGCAACTGTCGCAACCTTCGTGAGCTTCTGAGAGGCCTGTCGAAGTGGGAGAGTACGCACATCCAGCCGAGACCTCGCGGCTCCCTGAGGGGCTGCGAACGTCGCAATTGTCGCCACTTTCGTGGGCTCCTGGGAGGCTCACGGAGTGGGGATGTAAATACGCAGACCCAGCCGAGACCTGGCGGCTCCCTAGGGGGCAGCGACCTGCGCAATCGTCGCCGCTGTCGAGGGCTCCTTGGAGGGACGGCGGAGTGGGGAGAACACACAACCCAGCCGAGACCTCGCAGCCCAACGGTGGGCCGAGAAGTGCGTGATTGTTGGCACTCTCGTGGGCTTGTGGGAGGCCCGGCGGAGTGGGTGAATACGCAGTCGCAGCCCAGACCTCTCGTCTCCCTGGGGGGGCTGCGACCTGCGCAATTGTCGCCACTTATGTGGGCTCCTGGGAGGCTCGGCGGAGTGGGGGAGTACACAACCCAGCCGAGACCTCGCAGCTCCCTTGGGGGTCTCGAAGTGCGAAATCGTCGCCACCTTCGAGGGCTTGTGGGAGGCACGGCTAAGTAGGGGAGTAGGTAAACCCAGCCGAGACCTCGCAGCTGCCTCGGAGACTGCGAACGTCGAAATTGTCGCCACCTTCGTTGGCTTCTGGGTGGTACAGCGGTGCAGATTGTACTCGCAACACGTTGTCGTGTTTGGAGGCTTCATTTATATTGTCGACTCGCGTTGATAAGGACGTCTCGGGCATTTCAGACAAACACGTATGTATACATGCTCACATTGATAAACATGTGCCCGTATACACACTCCACGCCCCAACCAAACTAATGCCACTTGCTGGGGCAAGGCCAACGGTGTCTTCCACTTACGCATGACCTCGACCTACTCGACCTCCTCCTCTACTTTCTCCTCATCATCCGCAATGTCTTCTTCTTGTCCTGCACATGCTCGCTGATCTAATGCTCATCTCCTTCTCACTGCCAACACCTCGCCGTGCTCAGCGACGACACCATCCTTCTCCCGTTCTTCCTCATCCTCCTCCCCCGCACCCATTATCCTACAGCAAACTCCGTCCTCCGCCCTCCTTCCCGTCCCGCTTCATCGTCCCCTCTTCCTATCATCAATCTCCCTCCTCCTCGTGCGTCCTCTCGGTTCTTCATATATCCCCTTGACCACTTCCCCTCTCTTCCTCCTTTGATGTCGATCCTCTCATTGCCCCATCCGCCCACTTCCCCGTTGTCCCCACATCCCTCTTCACGATGTCAGTATGCAGGAATCGGCTCCTCAGTCATGAAAGAAGGCCGCCCCCCCTTCCAGCTGGTGGCACTCCGTTCTGGGCACCCTCCGGGGGCGCGCCCGGAACAGGGTGCCACCAGCTCGGGGAGGGGGAACAGCCGGCCCTCCCAGCTGGTGGCGGGTCTCTCTTCTCCAGTGCCTACGGGCAAAGACGAGGCCTGGACTTCGGGCCTTCCCCCCGGAGCTTTGTTTTCGTGCCAGATGCCGAAGCCCAGGGAGGGACACACAAACAAACAACGTCGACAAAAACAAAGACTGCCGAAAAAGTTGTCAAAAAAAGACCCCCTTTCCTCAGGACCTCCCCCTGCATGACGACCAACACCCGTCTGCACGAGACTCCTCCTATCTCTCTCCCTCGCTGCCCGGACCTCGCCATTGTCGGCGCCGATCAGGAGGCGGCGCTCGGGTATGTCTATCCTAACGGCGCTGATGTTCTGGTCGGTGACGTTGTTGTGTCCGCCGGGCGCTCTCGAGGAGACCCCATGCATTGCGCAATTAGGTTTTGCGTGCCCAGGCTTCTGGCGGAGGGTTGTGTTTTTCAACTGGTGTTCTTTCCTGCACTTTTGTCTTGGTCGCAATTCTCGCGGGCCGGGGAAACACGTGCATCGGAAAGTGGGAGCAGATAGGCATAGAGAAATGGAGGAACGCACAGGCAGCACAGTAACGGAGAAGCAACACGAGAAGAAAGAGGACGAGAAGGGAGGATTCGGAGCAGTCTGGGCCCGTGGGAGAGTGCCTTCGCTGGGCATCCCATGGGAGGAGCGAAAGCGAAAGGACGCGGTACGCACGATCCCTGCTCCGCTGGCGACATTGGGAGGCAACCAGCGGGGGCCGTACTGGGACGCGAGGTGCGGCAAACCAGGAAGTTCTGGAACTATCGAGGGGACCTTCTGGAGCCCGCTACAAGTTAGAAGGCAAATTCTGGAAGCTCTTCGGTGGAACTTGTATGGGCGACTCAGCCACACAAACATAAACTTCGCCTGATCAGGCCGGATTAAGGTTAAGGCCAAGAGCAAGCCAAACTAAGCGGGATTAAGCCAGACATATCCGAATTAGCCCAGGTTTATCCAACTGTCGGCCGCGAACATACCAGCGCCAATACAGAATGTAGCCTCCCAGGAGTTGCACCCTAGTGCAAGAGGGAGCTGGGTCAACTCACTTTGGTGAGGGGAGAGGGGGACGTGGAGGAGGACGAGGGACGACGAGGAGTGGACAAGGGGAGGAGGAAAGAGAGAGAGAGAGAGAGAACACGCGAAGATAGAAGAAACAACGGCGTAAACAGAAACTTGTTAGATCCAAGAAATCCGTGCAGAGCACCCAACGTTTCGGTTCATGGCTGTGTTCTTTTCTTCGAGTGCGAAGGGGCGAAAGAAGGGGGCGGGGATTCGGAGGGGAGCGCGGGCGCGGAGGCGGGGTGGGGGGCCCAGAGGGAGCGCAGGCGGGCTGTAATCAGCGGCCGAGACCTCTGTCCCTCCTCCTCCTCCTCCTCCTCCTCCTCCTCCCTCCTCCTCTCCTCTCCTCCTCCTCCTCCTCCTCCTCCTCCTCCTCCTCCTGCTCCTCCTCCTGCCCTCCTCCTCCTTTCCCTCCTCCTTCCCCTCCTCCTCCTCCTCATCCTCCTCATCCTCCTCCTCCTCCCCCTCCTCCTCCTCCTCCTCCTCCTCCTCCACCTCCTCATCCTCCTCCTGACCAGTTGGGG
>CAUYUJ010017283.1:609446-649824 GCA_963575745.1 Prorocentrum cordatum
CGCAGATGTGAGCGAGTGCGTAGCACCTTGCGGCGAGCCCGACTCGACGCGCAGGGTCCGAGCGTGAACGTAGACAGTGGTGGTGATCCAGCAACGCCCAGACGCCGTCCGAGTCCAGCAGCTGGTCGGGCACCTCAGGCCTGACGTGGGGACCCCAACGCTCGCCGTATCATCAAGTGTCGCCCGACCAGTGGACGCCAAGGAAAACAAGAACAATTCATGGAGTTCCTCTCGCGGTCCGCTAGGAACATGCAACAGGCACCTGTGGATAGACGGTTTCAAAAGAAGTGGATGTGGTAATTTCCGCCGCTCACCGGGAAAGAGCACGTTGCCACGCACACCCCCGCCAGTGGCTGCTGGAGAATCGAGCATCGAGAGGTGGATGTGGTCACACATCGGGTCCCAATCCAAGCCTGAGATCCGACGGCGAGAACAAACAGTAACCATCGCGAAAAACCACGACGGGAGCCCCAGACCCCATCCTTCTGCTGCACTTCCCCCGCCAGATCCACCTGAGAAGGTCCCGAAAAACGCCGTGTCGAAAAACTTGAAACGCCAGGATCCCAGAGACACGACACGCTCCGCGCCCGCGCCCGCAGGCGCTCGGGATCTGCAGCGGCAGAATCGGCCATCGGCCCGCCCTCCACGCGCCCGCATCCGGCGCACCGCTCGCTGTCGCCCGCCGGCACCCCAGGTGCATGGCGGAGTTTCAGGGCGAACCTGAGGTCGGGCATGTCCTCCTACAGCCGGATTTCGCAAGAAAAACCAAAAATGTTCAAAATAATATTCAAACATAATCGAAAGAACAGGACAAATCGTCACAGGACGATGTTCTAACTGTTGAGGCCTCTTCCTCCTGTAGAGGCATAGGCCCGACTCAAGCCTAACCCCCTGATGGTCTCCAACAGTTCCACGGCAGGCATCGCCTGAGCGGTGGCCGAGGGTGCTGCCTGCGTGCGCAGTGCCTGTCCTGCCGGGCCATTCCCTGCGTCGCGTCTCACGGTCGGTGGACATACCGCAGCTGGGAAAACGAGCAGTGACATAAACATGACAATTCGGAGGTCCGTGCAGATTCCTCGGAGCTCCGCGCTGCGGCCCCCTGGCGGCGCCTCCGGCGACGCCCCCGGCGCCGCCCCTGGCGCGCTCCGCGCGCCAGGGCGAGACCAAGCGCCCATCCGCGAGAAAGCCGCGCGGACCTCCGAGTGCTTCTGTCTGTGGCATTCTTTGGTTCCCGCTTTGCGTCGTGCTCCACGGTCGGTGATTCTATCCAGGCGGCGAGCCAGGGGGGGAAGTGAGAAGGAGCGTACCTTCTCAGAAGGCTCGGAAGTCCCCCGGACTTCTGAAAAGTTTTCTAAGCCTTCCCCGAAGACAGACAAAAACTTCTCAGAAGGCGCGAGTGCTTCTGAGAAGTCCCGCCGCCTTCTGAGAAGGCCTTCTCCTTCTCAATTCCCCCCTCGCTCGCCGCCGATAATATCCGTCTCCGTGCCCTCGAGGTCGGATACGAGGTCGCACGGATGCGTTTCGCGCGGGGCGTCCGCGAAGAAGCGCCCCGCCGCATCCGCGGGGTCGCGGCCCAGGGGCCCGGCCCGCGAGGCCGCGGCTGCGGATCTCGTTTCCGCCTACTAGCATTGGCGATCGTCGGGCGCGTCCTCGGACACGCCCCGCAAGGGCTCGCCAAAGCACGGAGGAGGAGGAGGAGGAGGAGGAGGAGGAGGAGGAGGAGCAGGAGGAGGAGGAGGAGGCGGAGGAGGAGGGAGGAGGGACGAGAGCTTTTGCAATGTGGTCGCACAATTAAATGCAATAGCCCACCCTGCGGCGCATGGCGCGTCGCAACCACGTGCTGATCATGTACGACGTGCGCGCCCCCCGCACGAACGATTCTACAAACTGTTGCGTACATATGTGAGGCCCCTTTGGCAAAAGACACATTCGCGCGGAGCCGACAAAGGCTCGCCAAAGCACGGAAAAAACTTCAATGGCTGAAACCGTAAAACATACACTGGAAAAAAAAAACAAACAAAACGGAACAACCCAAAACATAAAAACGAAACAAACGGAACAAACAGAAAACAACAAATAACAAACGAAACACACACACACACACAAATGCATGAAACAACTGAGGAACAACAACAAAAACGTTCCGTCGCGGCGGGGCGCTCTCCGAGGAAGCCCTGCGGCGCCGTGCATAGGGAGAGGCGCGCCTCCCGAGTCCTGGAGAGCTCGCAGGCCACGTCAGGAGCCCTCCTGCTCCCCCTGCTCCTCCTCCTTCCCTTCTCCCCGTCCTCCTCCTCGTCCTCCTCCCTCCTCCTTCTCGCTCCGTCCCCCTCCATCCTCCCTCCTCTTCCTTCCCTCCACCTCCCCCTCCTCCACCTTCCCTTTACCCCCTCCTCCCCCTCCCACCATGGCGCAGACTGTACATCTGTTACTGCGAAGTACGTGTTGCTGTATTTCCTGCGTTTTTGTTGTTTCTCTCTCTCTCTCTATCTCACTCACTCTCTTCTCTCCTCACGAACACCAGGGCAATAGTGACGTCGCATATCAGTGGAAGCTCGAGCGCGCGTGGTGTGGACATTGTCGTTGAGAGCGCGGACGTGTGATGAGATAGGGCGTGTACAGTACATCTGATTGAGATCCGCACCATCTGAAACCGCACGCTCGACACGCTGAGGCGTGATATAATGCCCCTGAGCTGCCTGGTCGGGATCCGATCGCTCGTCAAGGACAAACAAGACAAACAAAAAGATGTTGATAAAGTGGACCTCAATCGGTAAGTGATCGCACTGTCGATAAGCAAATTACGTGGTGCAAACTAGGTGGTGCAACCCATGTGGTGCAAGCTATGTGGTGCAAGATAGGTGGTGACAGCAATGAGGTGCAGCCTGGGCAGTGCAACGTGTGCCTCGTAGGCTGCAGGTGTTGGCCAGCTGTGTGGTGGGCGCTACGTGGTGCGGGCTGTGTGGTGCAAGCCAGGTGGTGTGAGCTATACGCGGTTCTGTAGTTGTGGCTTGAGCTATCGTGTGTACGTTGTGTGGTGTGAAAAATCTTTTTTTTTTTTTTTTTTTTTTTATTAAAAAAAAAAAAAAAAAAAAAAAAAAAAAAAAAAAAAAAAAAAAAAAAAAAAAAAAAAAAAAAAAAAAAAAAAAAAAAAAAAAAAAAAAAAAAAAAAAAAAAAAAAAAAAAAAAAAAAAAAGCTCAGCGGTGCACACTGTGCGGCCGCCCACCGCACGAGGCGCCCACGAGGCGCGCCGTGGGCACCCGCGCGCGGGCACCCAGCGATGCCACCTCGGCGGGCGCACGGAGCGCACCCCGGCGCCCACCGAGGTCCCCACGGCCGGGCGCCAGGAGAAGCCTCGGCTGGCCCGCCCAGCGCGCGAGGCGCCCACGAGGCGCCCACGAACGTCCACGGGCGGGCACGAGGCGGTACTTCGGCTGACCCGCCCAGCGCACGAGGCGCCCGCGTGGCGCCAGCGGCGGGCGCCAAGGGGCGAGCACAGAGCGACGCCTCGGCGGACCCGCGCGATTCCTGAGGGGCAGGAGTGAGAGACGGTAAATACCAGCGCTGACCATGGGAAACGGTTTTGTGTAGCACCCCGCAGTTGCGGATGACAGTGTGGAGGCGGGCGCGGGGTGGGGGTGGGTCGCGGGTGGGTCGCGGGTGGGTCGCGGGCCGCGGGTGGGCCGCGGGTACGTCGCGGGTGGCTCGCGGCTGGGTCGGGGTGGGTCGCGGGCGGGCCGCGGGCGGGTCGCGGGC
Source organism: Prorocentrum cordatum (assembly GCA_963575745.1). NCBI lineage: Eukaryota > Dinophyceae > Prorocentrales > Prorocentraceae > Prorocentrum > Prorocentrum cordatum. Next base: position 613,201 of record CAUYUJ010017283.1, read on the forward strand.
CCGGTCGCGGTATGGGACGACAACAACTATAATAATCATGTTAAAACTGCTCGCTCATCTATTGGCGTACCATTCAACCCGTGATTCGGAGATCCTAACTGCAAGCGTGATTCGTAAGTATTGGGTGCACGGCGCCGCAATGAACTGTGAGCAAGTACCACGTGAGCGCGCGACTCCTGCATAAATGATGAGGAAGTCCCGCGCGAGAGCACGAAACTTGAAATAAATGGTGAGGAAGGGTCAGGCGGAAGCCGCTGTTGTTGTTGTAAACCAGGGGTAAATAACACAGTTTGGTGGCCCTGGACTTTCGCTTGTTTTTTGTTAACAGGGTGCGAGCTCCGGGAGGAGCATTCTAGTTAAACTAATATATTGGTCACCGGAGGGGGGTCAACCATAATTATTCCAAGGGATGGGAATTCAAAGCAACATCAATGCGCACCGCGGAAACCCACTTCAGCCACGTAGCCAGGGACAGTGAATGATCATTCGGCCCCATCACGCTAAACATCATACATTCTCGAACCTCCGACAATTCATGTTTGTGCAATTCGTGCAACCAACCCACGCCCCTTGCACGAAACCGTAGAATGGATGCCGTGCGTCGAAGGGGTGTCGCAAACCATGGCCCAAAGCACGTGCGCGGCCAGGACAGACCATCCAAGATGGCCCCAAGGGCGGGGCCCCTAAGAGGTCCCTGGAAGCACACAAGAGGTGCTCAACGAGCCCTCCAGCCAAGAGATGAGAGGCAGACGAAGAGCACAGTGGTTTATTCGACGTTTCCCGAGTCCCGAGCTGCTCGGCCAACGATTGGGTCGGCACATTAGCAGAGAGCCCCCAGACTGTCCCTTAGATTGGACGGAAGCGCCCAAAGACGGCCCAAAATATACATGTCGCCGAGCCTCTGGAGAGAGCTCAGCGACCTCGGCTGCATCCTTGAAGGGGGGACAAGGATGGACAGGTGAACACGCAATGACATAAACAGAACAACTCTCGAGGTCCGCACGGATTTCTCGAATCGGCGCTGGACCCCCCTCCCTGGCGCGCGATGCGTGCTAGAGGGCGGCGCCAGAGGCGCCGCCAGGGGGGCCAGCGCGGAGCGCCGAGTGTTTGATGTGTATTTCATTGCTTGTTCCCCTAGAGGAGAGAGACGAGGGAAACGCTGTGTGAGAGGAAGCTTGGTGCCACTTTGCTTGGTGTTTGTGGCGCCACTTCGATGCCACGATTGCCATGTATTGGTGCCCAAACCCGGGCCTTGCCAGGGGAAGCGCTGGGTGAGAGGATGGGCCAGACGCCAGCCAGCGGGCTTGGCATGACGGCGCAGGGCACTGAGAGGTCCGGTGGACCCCGACTCTATCACCCCGCGCGAGGACCGGCTCCGCATCCTGAACCGTTTTTCGACCGACCATGGGGCCAGCAAACCCCTTGCTCCTCCTCCTCCTCCTCCTCCTCCTTCTCCTCCTCTTCATCTCATGCTGCTCGTCCTCCTCCTCCTCCTCCTCCTCCTCCTCCTCCTCCCTCCCCATCCGACATCGGAGTGTCGTTGTGATGAATATTTCCTCACACGCGGGGAGGCGACGTGTTGCTGTCCGTACGATCGCCTCTTGTCAAAGGGCCAAAACCGCCCCTGCCGACCCAGCGCCGGAGCCGCAAGAGCCCAACGAGGCTGCGGCGTCAGGGGGCAGGGAGCATGGCAGCAGGCAAAATCAACACGGAGGGAGAGCTCAGGGCACGTCCGCTTCATGGCCGCGGGGGCGTCCTCGAGGACGCCCCGCCGCGCTGGGCCGTGCCTCTCCCGACCGCCTCCGCCCCTGCGCACTGCTCCCAGCGCGCCGCCTTCGCACCCCGTGCCCAGACCTCCCCTTTCGCTCCTGCGCCCTTCCGCACCGTCCCTGCTCCGCTCGCCCTCCCGTCCCCTCTCCTTGTCCACGTTCCCCCTTCCTTCCTTGCTGACCTTCCCCCCCGCCTCCCCACCTCCCCTCCCCAGTTCTGCTCTACGCAGGCCAGCCTCTTCACTCCCACCCCCCATGCTGCCACCATCCCCAATCCGCCCCTGCACGACTGCTTCCCGTCCGTCCCTCTCCCCACCCTGTCCCGTGCTCGTCAGAAGGCGCATCTACAAGATGTAGAAACAGTCTCTCCTGTGATTGCGCACCACAAGTACACATCGTTGTTCACAGGGGTCACGATCTCCAACTTTCGGCGGCTGAAGCTGATGGTGTGCACCGGGAAATCTGCAGTCACACGTGGATCGCTGGCGCGACGGTCAAATAAAACAAGCCTTGGCGGATGCTTGCATGCTACCACGTGCCAATGCAATCCTGCAATCCTATACTGAGGATGTGTACCCATTTCTCTCGCTCGACGAAACTGAACACATAGAGGAGATGAGATGAGAGTGAATGGCGAACGGAGAAAGGAGGACGAATAAGGTACGGAAAGAGAGAACGATTAGGAAAAGATACCAAACTTCCAAGCGGATGGTGTAGGCTGCCGCTTTCGCGGGCTGCGAACTCAACCTCCATTTGTCCCTCCTTGCGACCAGGTCAGGGAGGAATAGGGGGAGAAGAACGACGACGAGGAGGGAGCAGAAGGGCGACATTGACCTGATGGAATCCACAGTAGACGATCGGGCGCCTAGTCAAGTCCCAGGGAGATGTTCTCGACTGGCACGATCTGATCTCACGTATGCCAAAAGCAGATCCCTGCGGTCAGCATGCTGAATGCGCCAATCAGCAGCTAGTGGCCACAAGTTCGAGGATGGAGGACGAGGGCGAAGCGCACGAGGGCGAGGAGGAGATGACAAGAGGAGAAAGCGACGGAGGGAGGGGGATAGAAAGGCGATGGGGGGAGTGGGCCGACAGGGAGGACTCGAGATAAGGTACCGACTACAGACTTGATTCACCCCCAAAGCTGACTTCGCGCCGGCTTCACGAACCCATGCGGCCCATGCGTATATATATATATATATACACACACACCATGTTCGAAGATCTGCGGATCATGCTACGTATGTTCGCAGACTCCCAGGACAAAACAAATTTTGGGTTCAAACTTAGGATGCCAGATCCCGAGTTGTCCAGACAGTTTTCGAGTAAGTCGCGCGGAAGCGCGAGCGCGAGTCGAGGGATAGCAGAAGCAGTGAAGCCGCTGCAGTCAACGCAGGGGAGGGGGAGGGGGATGGGGAGGGGGAGGAGGAGGAGGAGGAGGAGGAGGAGGAGGAGGAGGAGGAGGAGGAGGAGGAGGAGGAGGAGGAGGAGGAGGAGGAGGAGGAGGAGGAGGAGAGGAGGAGGAGGAGGAGGAGGAGGGAGGAGGAGGAGGAGGGAGGAGGAGGAGGAGGGAGGAGGAGGAGGAGGAGGAGGAGGAGGAGAGGAAGGACCTGCTGAGGACGACGAGGGTCGAGGGTGCGGCCCCGACATCCGCCGACGCGGTTCGCTGCGTGCGCGGCCCCGGGGCTCCCGACCCCCCCCCCCCTGCGTCTCGTGCCCCCATTCGGGGCCCGCGGGCCGGCGAGGCCGAGGTCGAGAGGAACACACGGGCTAAAAAAACGCCTATCGTTAGGTCGGATTCCTGGCGATACTCAAAATTCCTGGCGGCGAAAATAAACGGATACAGGCGGATTCTTGGCGAAAGTAGAGGGATACAGACGGATACAGGCGGATTCAGGTCCTCCTACAGGCGGAATCTTGGCGAAAATAAAGAAGGCTCAGAAAATACCCAAAATGCTCAAACAGAATCAACAAATCGTCCCCGACTGTTCTGGTAACATTTTTGAATATTTCTTCTGTAGAGGGACACGCTCGACTTACGCCATCGTCGGAGATCGACTGACCCAGGTCAACCCAGACCCGGGTCAGTCAGGCTGCGCAACATCCTGCAAGACCCTGCAGGATCCTGCGCCCAAGCCCGGGTCAATGCGCCCCTGGCTCTGCAGGATCCTGCAAGATCTGGAACTCTGACTGACCCTCGTTTGCGTTGACCCTCGTCCCTGGAGCCTCGACTATCCTGGGAGATCTGGGGGCCCGGGGTGTGGGAGGAGGGGGAGGCGCGCGGGTCTCTGACCCCCCTCCCCCCCGTTCCCCCGGCGTGGCTCTTACTTACCCCATCCCCCCATCCCCTGCATTTCTGTGTGGCCTCGGGGCCTGAGAACGGGCCTTGGACACAGAAATCGAACAAAGATCAAGAATGAACAACTCCAAAGGAGGAGAACGATGAGGATGAAGAGGAGGAGGAGGAGGAAGGAGGAGGAGGGAGGAGGAGGAAGAAGGAGGTGGAGGAGGAAGAGGGAGGAGGAGGAGGAGGAGGAGGAGAAGAAGGGAGGAGGAGGAGGAGGAGGGAGCAGGAGGAGGAAGAGAAGGAGGTGGAGGAGGAAGAGGAGGAGGAGGAGGAGGAGGAGGAGAGGAGGAGGAGGAGGGGGAGGAGGAGGGAGGGGGAGGAGGAGGAGGGAGGAGGAGGATTGACGGGGAGGAGGAGGAAGAGATGATGACGAGCCAGGAGGATGAGGAGGGGCGGGGGGGCGGGGGGAGCGGGGAGCGCGCAGGGCTCTGACCCCCATCCGCCCCACGCTCCCCCAGGGGCGCCCAGCGCCGCTCTTCGGCAACGTGGTCGAGGAGTGCGAAGCCGTGATCCTGCCCTGAACGTGGCGCTCCACCACCGCTTCTTTGCTTGCCTCCCTTCCACCTCCTCCTCCTCCTCCTCCTCCTCCTCCTCCTCCTCCCTCCTCCTTCACCTCCTCCTCCTCCTCCACCTCCTCCTCCTCCTCCCTCCGCCCTCTTCCGCCCCCCGCCCCCCCAGCGCTGGCCTGCGGCCCGAGACGAGGATCCGGTCCCGCCCGAGGGGGCATATGGCCCGGGCGTCGAGGGACTCGACCTCTCCGGCCTGGCTCGCGGGCGGGGCGGGGCATGGGGAGGAGGGAGGAGGAGGGAGGAGGGGGGATGATGCAACGAACAAAGCGTATGATTGCACTGGCACCTCGCGGGCCCGCCTGTTCAGCGGCGCTTCCCTTCGCACGCTCATTTGGGAGAGGATGGGCAGACGAGAGACAACCAAGGGAACTGATGACCGAGAGTATTCCAACGATCGGCCACTAGCCTTGGAAGCAGGGCACTTGTCGACTTGAGACAAGGCAGCAGCGGTCCCCGCAACTGAGCTGTGGATTGCTTACATATCGTGCTGTGTGAGTGAAGAGAGAACGGCGGACCCTCCTGATCACTCCTCCAGCATCCTCTTATTCTTCCGTATTTCGTGAGCAAAACAACGAAATGGCGGAACGGAGGAAGAAGCAGGGTATGGTAGAGGAGTAATACTGAAGGGGAAGGTGGGGGCAAACGAGGACGAGGATTGAGGCGGGTGAGGGAGAGATCAACGAGGACAATGGCGACGAAGGAGGCGAAGAGCTTACCACACGAAGAAATCATCACCACAACACTCCGATTGCCAAAATCAATCTTGCCAGTGAACCCGATGCTGAGTCAGCCGTGAATACTGATTGCCTCGGGAACTTCGCATAGCTTGGTAACGAGTCGCCGAGCCACTCTGCATCGGCTGATCTGAAACGTACACAAGCAGGAACGCACTGGCACAGCCAAAGCCCAGTCTAGGCTACAAGCACCAGTGGGTAATGCATGCATCGTATCGTCGAAGAGAGCACTGTGATCGCAAGAACTGTTTTATAGAAAGGCTGCAATAACACCGAGATTTGCGCACCAACGTTCAGCTGCCGGCCTTCTCCGCCCGCAGGTCCGTCGCGTGGAAACTCTGCGTGATCTGCTGACCCTAGCTGAACTAAGGTAAAAACGGCGCGCCATGGGAACTCTTCGAGCCCGACCTGCCATCTGCGCCACTTCCTCCATGGCAGGTGCCTGCCCTCAGCGCCACCCCTACTATTGTCCCAGCGCTCCCCTCTCCCAGTCATTTGTTTCTTCCTCTTCCTCCTCCCCCTCCTCCTCCTCCTTCACCTACTGCCCCTCCTCCAGTCCTGTGCTTTAGTGAAACATTTGATCAACTGCAGGGCCGCCCAGTCTCGGCTTGCCAACGACGAGACTCAACAAAGGCAACGCCATTTTTTCGACAAAGCCGCCGCCCCTGCGCCAGACCTTTAAGGGGGCGCGGACACGTCGGAACAGAGGCCGACGGCGGTACCGCGGCCCCGCGGCCTGCGCCCCCTCGCCGCCTTCATCCACGCCCGCCGACGGCTGCCGCTGGTCAGACGTGCCACTCCTTCCACGGCTCCGAGGCCGAGGGCTCCCGCGCGGGCGCCGGCTGCGCGGCGCGGGCCGGCGCCGCGCAGTTCGTTGAGGATGTCGTTTGCGGAGTCTGCAGGGATCGGGGGCTGGGTGGGTGCAAAGCGCTGTGTGGAAGACGACCTGCATCGAGACGGGACAAGCAAAACCCACGGCCCAGCCATTAAGGACACTGCGTCTCGCACCCAGCCCCCACCAAACAACAACACAAGCCCTGCCACATCCTGCCCACAACTAGGACAGCTTGTGCAGATCGTGTTGCCATGGCTTGGCAAGCGATGAGAGACGTGCTGAGGCAGGAATCGCATGGACACTGCTACATGATCGTGGGCGGCAGGTGTCAGCACAAACGTGCCAGCTAAATGCTGGGTAAATGAAACGCAAAATCGACTACGTTCTTTCACACATACACACACAGACACCAACCCACTAACAACAATCCTGCCAGCACTCTGGGAGTAGGAGGCTTGGCGCGCTCAATCTCTCGACATCCTTCTCTTTCGTAGAGGGGGTTATGTGTCACTGCTCCGTATGCGCGGCACCACCTTCCCCACTCGACTGGCCACCGACCGGAAACCATGCCCCCCCGCCATCCATTTGAAAAATGCAAAGCGCACGCGGCGGCTGAATCTGGACCACACGCTCCAAGCGAGCATTTTGAATTGTTATTTGGGGGCGGGGGTGGCGGGGACCTCCCTACCAAGGCCAGAATGCCTCTCTCTTCCACCTCCTCCGCACCGGACTCCTCTTCCTCATCCTGCTCCTGCTGCTGCTCCTGCTGCTGCTCCTGCTCCTGCTCCTGCTCCTGCTCCTGCTCCTGCTCCTGCTCCTCCTCCTCCTCCTCCTCCTCCTCCTCATCCCCCCTCCTCCTCCTCTTCGTCCTCCTCCTTTTCCTCTTCCTTCTCCTCCTCCTCCTCCTCCTCCTCCTGCATTTTTTCCTTCTTCTCCTCCTCCTCCTCCTCATCCCGTTCCTCCTCCTCCTCCTCCTCCGCTTCCGCGTCCCCCGCTTCCGCCTCCCCCGCTTCCGCCTCCGCCTCAGCCTCCGCCCCCTCCTCGTCCTCGTCCTCCCGTTCCTTCCCCTCATCCCCCTCCCCCCCTCCCCCACCACCCCCCTCTACCACTCTAGGGCCCGGCCTTCCTTCCGGCAGCGTGCGTGCCTCGTCACCGTGATCCGGCCTGCTCCTCGGGCACCCCCCAGCTCGGGAGGCACTCCGAGAGAGGCGTCGGACCCCCGCGGACCTGGAGCAGAGCAGGGCGCCCCGATCAAGGTCCACCTCCTCCTCCTCCTCCTCCTGCTCCTCCTCCTCCTCCTCCTCCTCCACCCCCTCCTGCTGCACCTCCCCTTTCCCCTCCTCTCCTCCTCCCCCTCCCTCTTCCTCCTGCTCCCTTCTCCCTCCTCCCCCTCTTCCCCTCCTCCCTCCCCTCCCCTTCTCCCCTCCTCCTCCTCCTCTTCCCTTCCTCCACCTCCTCTCCCCCTCTCCCTCCTCTCCACCTCCCTCCTCCTCTCCTCCTCCTCCTCCTCCTCCTCCTCCTCCTCCTCCTCCTCCTCCTCCTCCTGCTCCTCCTTTTCCCCCTTCCTCCACCTCCTCTCCCTCCTCCCTCGTGTCTTCCTCCTGTCTCCCTCCTGCTCCTCCTGCTCCTCCTGCTCCTCCTGCTCCTCCTCCTCCTCCTGCCTTCCTCTGTCGCTCATCCCAGTTCATCGCGAAACTTGACCTGCGGCAGTACGAGTCGTTTGCTCGTAGGGGGGCCAGTCGGCGCCAGCCTCGTGAACCTTCAGGCGCCGGACGTCCCACACCTTCACTACACCTCGCAGGAGGCAAACAATTCGCCCAGCGGTTTGAAAAATAGCATTCTTGCGCGACGAAAAGAAAGCTAGATGCTCATTCTGGGGACCTTCCTGGAGCCACGCGCTCCACTCGTGCGTCGAAGCTGCGTCGAACGTCCGTCGACTCAAGCTGAATGTGAGCCAAACTCGAGGCGAACCTGAATCGAACTCGAATCGAACTTTAATTGAATCAAAGTCGAACTGGAGTCGAACAGATCCGTTAAGTGGGCCTTAGAAGGGTCCCGAAACCGAGCAACTAAAGGAAGGGGTCTTACGCAACAATTGCACAGCGACGTCACGCGGTGGCGTACGCGGGCCGCCAGCGCGGTACGCTGCATTGTGAACGAGGTCGTGTACGCTCGAACTTGCGCGGACAGCTTATGCGCCAATGTCGGTGAAGACGAACCCGTCTTGCTTCGTCGCTCATGTGCCATCCCGAATCACATCGTGCTTCCTGCCAATCGCGCCAGGGCCCTCCTCGGCGGCTGGCGCGGGGGGAACGCGAGACGGAGAAGGCATTCTCGGAGGGCGGCGGGGCTTCTCGGAAGCCCTCTGGCCCTCTGAGCAGTTCTTGCTGCGTCCTCGAAGAGGGTTCGGACACCTCCCCAGGGAGCCGGGTGGCTTCCGAGCCTGCCGAGAAGGCCTGTTCCTCCTCACCCCACCCACGGGGCTCGCCGCCGACCTCCCCCCTTCCCCTCTGCGCCCCCCTTGGCTCGCTCTCTCCTGCCTCCCCTTCCTCGCTGGGGCGGCGATCCCTTGCCTCCCTGTGATGTGAAGGTCATTTTTGCTACCCATTGGGGGCAACACGTGTCACCCAGGTGGGGGGGGCGGGGGGGGGTAACGGTAACGGCGGCCAGCGTGCACCCTCGAAGGCGCGCCAACAACACCGGCGCAACATAGGTGTGTTCACCACATCGCCCGCGTGCACCGCAGCGCCTGTGTACAACGCGGTGCCTCTGTTCACATAGCACCTTCGCGCACCAAGGCGCGACATCGCCTGTGTATACCATAGCGACTGCGTGCACCTCATCACACGCTTGCGCAAAAGTGCGATTACACACCACTATACCTGTGTGCACTTGACCGTTTTTGTACACCACAGCGGCTGCGCACGTCACACCAGCCGTGTACACCACACCGTGGCCGTTCACCGCAGCAACTGCGTGCACAAAAGCGCGTGTGTACACAACAGCACAGCGCCTGTCGAAGACACAGCCCTTGTGCGAAACACCTTGCAATATAATGAAGAAGACGAGGACGACGAGAGGAGGAAATCTATGACGACGACGACGACAACGACGACGACGATGTTGACGACGACTACAACGACGACGACGCCGACGACGCCGACGACGACAACGACGATGACGACGACGACGTCACAACGACAATGCCTGTGCACGTTCGGGAGCCTCCGGGCCACGTCGATCGTCGTCGTCCGCCTCCTCCTCCTCCTCCTCCTGCCCTTCCTCTCCCTCCTCCTCCCCCTCCTCCTCCCCCTCCTCCCCCTCCTCCTCCGCCTCCTCCTCTTCCTCCATCTCGTCCTTCTCCTCCTCATCCTCCTCCTCCTCCTCCTGCTCCTCCTCCTCCTCCTCATGGGGCCACACTTGCTTCAGAGCGAATACAAATCAAACAATGGGTGGACCTTCAGCCGGACACCCTCAGAGGAATGCGATTCGACACTCGTCGACGCTGTGAGGAAAAATGTCATCGATGGCATTGTGCCGCTCCCGTTGGGTATCCCCGAATTGTTGAAATTAGGCAGGAGGTCTGGACCAAAGGGCTCCTGGAACATGAGTAGGTTAGCTCTGTGCTCAGAAAACATATATCCCACTAGGTGGGATAAACGATGTTGTGCATGAGTAGGCTAGCTCTGTCTTCAGAAAGTACCTATCCCACGAAGTGGGATGAACGGTGTTGTGCACTGCCAACGGTGGCCCCCAACCCCGATTTGGCCCAAGCGGAAAAGTGCTTCATGAGTTGCCATACTCTGGGCGGTGGCCCCTCGTGCATTACCATACGCATGCTGAGGCTGTGGCCCATCATGAGTTGCCATACTCATGCTGGGCACGTGGACCCTCACGCGCTGCCATCCCCCAAGCAATGCATCCCCTCCTGCTCTCCACCCACAGGTCGGCCTGCTTTGCTCCAGCGGCGGGCTTGGTTCACCGCTCCAAAATCAACCTTCGGGCTCCTAAAGCAGAGTTGGGCGTGCTGGCCCATCCGCTATCGGTCTTGGGGCTCTGGCCCCTCATGCGTTGCCAAGTGGAGCGTTTACCCCGCGTGCGGTGCCACGCGCATGCTGTGTGGCCCCTCATGCGTTGCTAGTCTCATGCTGGGGCTATGGCCCCTCATACGGTATCGTTGCTACAACCGCGGAGTTTGGAATGCCGTTCCAAACTCCGCCTTAGGGCTCCTGAAAGGAGGTGCTGGCCCACCCGCTGTCGGTCCTGGGGTTGTACCCCATCATGCATTGCCAGCTGAAGAGTTGACCTCACGTGCGTTCTCATGCTCATGCTTGGGTTGTGTTCTCCCATGCCTTGCCATCATACCGCTGGGGCTGTGGCCCTTCCTGCGTTGCTGCACTCCTCAAGGTAACCACACAGGAGGCCACGACGTTCGCGGCCAGCCCATGCCGTTGGAGGGTCCAGCCCTTCGTGAGGTCACCCGCATAGCACTCCAGGAGCCTCCACGAGGGCCCCCCGCGAGCCCCAATAGGGGCCATGCTTAGGAACATCGATCCCAACCGCCTTTTCGCACACGCGCGTCGTCGCTATCCCTGCATGTCTGCCTCAGAGCCAAGCTGAAGCCAGGCCTGTGCAATGTAAGTTGAACCGCATCTAACGCCCAAGAGTGCCCCTATGGCGTTGTGGATGCCACGACAATGGACACCCTAGCAGTCCTATCATTGAATAATACATGTGTGTAAAATATCGAAAAATTCAAACATGGTTTAAACATTGTTTTACATGTTTAAAACATGGTTGAAACATTGTTGGTCATCTGGGAACTATTTGGCAACATGCTTCCTCTCCATTGATCGTCCTCCGCAAGCCTATGGCGGGGTTCCCTGGGCGGGCCACGCAGGACAGCTCTGAGGCTCCAAGAGGGGGCCCAAGGAGCCCGCCAAAGGGGACCCGGGGAGCCTACCAGGGGGCCCAGGGAGGCCCCAAGGGGGGCCCAAGGGGGCACCACGAGGGACCCAAGAGGGCCCCGCGGTGGCTTCTTGTGGCCCCCGTGAGGCCCCTCTGCCTCTGCTGCTGGGGCCCTGCAGGCGTGCTCGCAGGGCGTTGGCCCTGCACGCACTGGCACTCGGCAGGCAGGCTCCGTCATTGAAGAGGCCCTGGGGCACACACATAAACACACAAATAAAACAAATTCCCATATTTTCCAAAATGTTTTCTGGGTTTCTGTCTCCCCCCCCACTTCCCCTATTTTCCTACATTTTCGGGGGAATTGACGATTCATTGTGTCTGTGTGTGTGTGTGTTTATTTCCCTCCTGGGCTTGGTCCACCCCTGCGAAACCACGCGCCGGAACCCAGCGCAAGGGAGGCGCGCGGACCCGTTCGGCCGTCCCGCTCCCCGAGGGGAGGAACTGCTGGGCGGCGCCCCGGCCAATGACTCTCATCAGAATGCGGACCTCTGCCACGGCAAGCTCGCTTCCCCGACCTGGAATGCCACCCCGTAGGAACCCTGATTCGACAGGACCACCTGTGGGCATAGGGTCAGGAGGAGGCTTTGGACGCCCGAAATGGGTACGGAAAGAATGGGTACAATGCCCAACAACAAATGTTGTCCCAAACCAACAGCGGCCGCTGTTGGGCAGGCGGCCTTCTGTCTCGAATGGACACAGGCCTCGGCGGCGTGGACAGCGAGTCCTGTTCAAAATGAACCAGATCCGCTGTTGGGCATTGTACCCATTCTTTCCGTGCCCGTTTCGTTCGTGCAGAGAGGCGGCGGCCAGCGAATGCGAGAGAGAATTGGGGCATCGGCCAGTGCTCCTCACGAAGCACCTCGGTGTCGTAACCGCCCGCCGTCCGCCACGTTAGGCGGCGTGGCAGGTCTCTCGCACTGGCCAGAGCCCACTTTCGCTTCCGCCCCCGCCGTTTCCGTCGCCTCGAAGAACCTAGTTTCCTGTCGCCTCGACTACATGCTTTATTTTGATGATCTTGCTTTTTCTCTCCCCCATACCGCCCTCGCCCCCGCTCCTTCTCGCCTTCCCCCCCCCCTTGTCCTCTCCGCTGTGCGGGGACCCCTGGGGGCTGCAGTGTGCGAGCCCGATCCGCGGCCGAAGGCTTCATCCGTGACCATCCTCCCCCTCACGGGGATGCGTAATCCGATGGAGACTGCAAGGATGCACGCCTGTGGCCGGACCCAGGCGTTACCGCTACGGGGGGGAGGGGAGGGGGAGGGGGGGAGGGGCAACACGTGTTACCCACCCCCAAGAGCCTATGAAGGAATGATCTCTTGTGCACCCCTCGCAGGGGGAGGGGCGCCCGAGGCAGCGGCCGGCCTCCGCTCGCAATCTTTACTGCTTCCCTCATGACGGGCGCGCGCCCTGCATCTCCGATTCTGGCACCAGGGCCGGCGGACGCCAGGTCACCGCTCCCTCTGGCAGCTCCAAGAACACCATGTTGGGTGGATCACTTCACGTCGGACCAGGCCGGGCCAAGACGACGGCCTCTCGAGATCGGTCACTGGATCCCTCCGGGCACCCCGAAGCGCCGCCGCCTTCCTGAGCCGCGCCCAACCGCGGCGACGAGGAGCCCCCCACGAAGGCCAACGACCGCTGTCTCAGCTCGCGCTCCTCTGATCGAGCGTCCCGTGTTTCGCTGGCTGCTGCGCCCAGGGCACACGTCCGCTCCCGGCGCCCCGACATCCGGCAGGGTGCCGAGCCTCAGCGGCGCCGTGCCAGCTCTGCCCAGCTGCTCGGCTCTGCCCCGGGCAGAGCTCTGGGGCGGCGGGGGGCGCGGGCGCATCCCCACTGCGGCAGTGCCTGCAGCGTGCCGTCGCTCGGACGTCCATGACCTCTGCCTTGTTCGGCCTCGTGTGCGTGTGTGTGACTGTGCCTCCCCTGCTGCCTGTGGGCCACTTCGTGGCTCCGCGCCCCAGGGTCACTCGGACGCGCGTGCGGCTGCCTACGGGAAAAAAGTGTGCATGTGTGTGTGTGAACATGTGTGTGAACCTGCGTGTGAAGATGTGTGGGTGTGCGTGTGAAGATGTGTGTTTGTGTGTGTGTGTATGTGTGCGTGCGTGCGTGCGTGTGAGTGCGTGTGTGTGCGCGTGCGTGTGCGTGTGCGTGCGCGTGTGCATGTGCGTGTGCGTGTGCGTGTGCGTGTGCGTGTGCGTGTGCGTGTGTGAATGTGTGTGTGTGTGTGTGTGCGTGTGCGTGTGATTGTGCGAATGTGTGTGTGTGTGTGTGCGTGTGCGTGTGCGTGTGCGTGCGTGTGCGTGTGCGTGTGCGTGCGTGTGTGTGTGTGTGTGCGTGTGTGAATGTGTGTGTGTGCGTGTGCGTGTGCGTGTGCGTGTGCGTGTGCGAATGTGTGTGTGTGTGTGTGTGAATGTGTGTGTGTGTGTGTGTGCAGGTGCGTGTGTGTGTGTGCGTGTTTGTGCTACACGATGGCCCAGGACTCTGATCGATGGCCCTCCGCCAAGAAGAGATGTGCACACCACGCCACGCCCAGGCGCTGCCGAGAGGAGGGGGGGCCCCTCCGCGGGGGGCTATCGCCGCCGAGGGGATCGGGGCCGCCCCCCCCTCGAGTGAGGGAGAGAGAGGTGCCGGGCCCCACCAGAGCACTGCGGGGGGGGCACTCCAAGGCGACCAAGGGCGTCCAGGAGCCTCCTCGTCCTCCTCCTCCTCCTCCTCCTCCTCCTCCTCCTCCTCCTCCTCCTCCTCCTCCTCCTCCTCCTCCTCCTCCTCCTCCTCGAGGACCCAGCATTTCAGCATGATAAAAAGGCATAGCAGCATCATAGAAGCATCGTAGCAGCCTCCAAGAGGAGCCAACATAATCATAAGAGCATAGACTTTTGGCGCTCCGCGCGGACTTCTCGGCTCTGCGCTGGAGCCTTCCTCCCTGGCGCGCGCAGCGCACCAGGGGCGGCGCCGGAGGCGCCGCCGGCGGGGCCCGGCCCGGATGCGAGAAGTCCACTCGGACCGTCGCAAATCTGTGCTTTTGGATGTGTTCCTTCTTCGACGTCCGCCGCCGGTGGGGCCCAGCACGGATGCGAGGAGTCCGCGCGGAGCGCACAAAGCTCATGCCTGTGGCGGTTGCTCTTCTTCGGTCCTCGAGCTCCCAGCCTGGCGCGTCGCGCTGCGGGAGGAACTGGCGACCCGCCATGCGGTGACCCCCCCCATTATTTCGCGGGCAGACACTCCATCCAACCCCCGGAAGGATCAACCCGACCTGCGAAGCCGCTTCGCAAACGCACCCGCAGAAAGAAGCGAACACGGCGGGGCTCTTCCGTAAACGCCCGAGGCCGTTTCGTAAGCGCCACTTATCGGGTCCGGGTGGTCTGTCCTCCCTTGACTCTTGTGGGCGCGCAGAAGGGGGTAGGGGTAGGGGGGGAAGGCTAAGGTTTCGTGCAAGGAGGCTGCTTCTGCCTTACATCGAAATTACGGCCCGCGCCTCCTAAGAAGTAGGGGTGCTTCTGAGAAGCCTTCCCCCTCCCCCTACCCCCATTCTGCGCGTGGCCGACCCTTGGCACTGCCCGACTCGCCTTCGACGTCGACGCTGACAAACTCGTAGTCCGTGGCCGGGAGCGCCGCCATAGCGACGATGCTGCAGTCGTGCCCTCCAGCGGGGTGGGGGCAAATGAGAACGAGATTGGGAGGAGAACAGCAAACGGAAGGGGGAGAGGACGGGAAAGGGGAGAGAGGGCAGAGGACATGATGAGACCATTGCTCTGACACTGCGTCTGACGTCCTACTTCGCAACGTATCCCTCACTCCTTGGTGCGCTCAGCTAGAACTGCCTGTTTGCCGGGTCGCAACAAAATCCGCCGGCCCCCTTGTGGGGCCACCAGGCTGTAGGCCAGAGGTTCGCAGTTTCCTGTACCAGTTGCAGCTTCCAGTTTCCACTGTTACAGTTCTGCTTCTTGCTGCTTACTGTTCCTTGTTGACTTCTTGCTGATTGCTGTTCCTTGTTGATGGACCGCGTGAGGGGGGGAGGCCCAAAACAGGCATTTCTACCACGCCCAAATCGTATTGTCTGAACTGCTGGGGTGAATAAAAATTAACACCCCTCACGCAGATCGGCGGGGTCAGGGTCCAAAAACACAAGGGATTTGCCACAAATCTGAAACATTGGGGGGCACCCCTCACGCAGATCGGTGGAGTCAGGGTCCAAAAACATACGGGATTTGCCACATTTCTGAAATCCGGTGGCACCCCTCACGCAGATCGGCGGGGTCAGGGCCCAAAAACATATAAGATTGCTACATTTTCTGAAATTCGGTGGCACCCCTCACGCAGATCGGCGGGGTCAGGGTCCAAAAAAATATGAGATTTGCTACATTTCTGAAATTCGGTGGCACCCCTCACGCGGATCGGCGGGGTCAGGGTTCAAAAACACATGGGATTTGCTACATGTCTGAAATCTGGTAGCGCCCCTCATGCAGATCGGCGGGGTCAGGGTCCAAAAACAAAAGCGATTTGCTACATTTCTAAAATTCGGTGACACCCCTCATGCAGATCGGCGGGGTCAGGGTGCAAAAAGACACGGGATTTGCCACATTTCTGGCATTCAGCGGCACCCATCACGCAAATCGGCGGGGTCAGGGCCCAAAAACACAAGGGATTCGCTACAGTTCGAAAATTCGGTGGCACCCCTCATGCATATCGGTAGGGTCAGGGTCCAAAAACAAAAAGGATTTGCCACATTTCTGGCATTCAGCGGCACCTCTTACAAAATCGGCAGGGTCCGGGTCCAAAGACACATGGGATTTGCCACATGTCTGAAAACTCGGCGGCACCCCTCACGCAGATCGGCAGGGTCAGGGTCCAAAAACACAAGCGATTTGCCACATTTCTGAAATTCGGGGGCACCCCTCATGCAGATCCGTAGGGTCAGGGTCGAAAAACAAACAGGTCCCGACACTGCTTCACGGCGAAGCCAAAGCCTCATGACTTCGCTCTTCCTTGGCCCATTCTCCGAGAGAGGGGGCCGGCGGCAGGGGGCGAAGCCCTTACGGATATAGCGCTGCATCTGTCGTTTATCAAAAGAACGGGCGATGGGGCTAAAGAGAACAAGGGTGCGCGCATATCAAGAGGCCTGGCGACGCACAGCCGCATGGCGAAATACACGATTTTCCTCAACCAACGCTTGCATTGAAAAGGCCCACTGGATGCTGAAAAACTAACCAGAAGGTGCCGGGCCGATTTCGGCGGGCGGCCGGATTCCTGGGCTCCTGGTTCCGAACCGATTTCGATGGGCAGTTCCCGGGTTCCTGGTTCTGGGGCTATTTTGGTGGGCGGCCGGTTGCCTGGGTTCCCAGTTCTGGGTCCAGATTTTCTGGCCAAGCTCTTGGCTATGATTGGTGCCTTACGACCACGGTTAGAATGAGACTCGACAGAAGATAAAACAGTACATGTCAGATAATTTAGCGCAGGAGTAGAGAGAGGGAGAGAGAGCAGGGAGTACACCTAAGAGAATAAGACTCATGTCTTGTTGTGAGGGGTTCATCAATAAACAACGTCGTAACAGGCGAAAAGCGAACAAATAAAGAAAGAGAGAGAGAGATAGAGAAATGGGCATGCACACGCCAGTCCACGTACATATATGTATATACATATGAGAGAAGGCTAAATATACCTGTAGTGCTGGTTTCGTTGGTTTCTTGGGCCCACCAACTCCACAACTTCACGGGACTCCAACAATCCCTGGAGCTGGTGGAGTTGGTGGAATCGGTGGATTTGGTGGCGGGAGGTCAGGGCGGAGGCCCAGAATTGGTGGAGTTGGTGGCGGAAGCTCATGGCGGAGGCCCTGGAGAGTTGGTGGAGTTGATGGAGTTGGCGGCGGCCCCCCAAGTCCACCAACCCCACCAACTCCACCAACTCCTGGAACTGGTGGGGTTGGTGGAATTGGTGGCGGGAGGTCAGGGCAGAGGCCCTGGAGAATTGGGGGAATTGGTGCTGGCGAGTTGGTGGACCGAGTTGGTGGAGCTGGTGGAGTTGGTGGGCCGCCGCCAACTCCACCAACTCCATCAACACCACATGGCGTCCGCCCTGACAACACGCCACCAACTCCACCAACTCCACCGGCGCCAATTCCTGAAGCTGGTGGACTTGGTGGAGCTTGGTGGCTGGAGGCCAGGGAGGAGGCTCTGGAGAGTTGGTGGTGCTGGTGGAGTTGGTGGAGTTTGGGGAGTTGGTGGCTGGAGGCCAGGGCTGAGGCCATGGATAAGTGGCGGAGTTGGTGGAGTTGGTGGAGATGGCGGCCCACCAACTCCACCAACTCCGCCAACTCTCCAGGGTCTCTGCCCTGACCTCCCTCCACCAACTCCACCAACTCCACCAACTCTTCGTCTTCCTCCTCCTCCTCCTCCTCTTCATCCGCCTCTTTCGCCTTCGTTTGAAGGTTTCACTCGGAATCCTGATGTGGAGAATTTCAATAGGAAAACGACAATCGATTTTTAGCAGGGGAGGGGGGCAACAGGCCGAACTACATACGTATACAGAAAGAGAGGGACATACTTCTGGAATGCGCACGTTATTTGAGAACACTGGCAGCATAAGACGAGTACATACCAACACACATATACACCACAACACAGAGTAAGAGTGAGAAGGTATCGTGCATGCGTAAATATTGATTGTTGACGTTTCTTACGCGAATACATACATGAACACACGTTTTGCATAAACATGTATACGCATGCATATGTACACACATGTTCCCGGCTTTAAATTCGAACAACCAATCAAACTGATACGTTACATAGATCAAAATGCAGACATAATATATATATATATATATACACATCTCGAGAGAGATATAGCAAGAGAGGGAGAGAGAGAGAGAGAGATAATGAAGCAGCCATGTACTAGAAGAGCTATAGAGAGAGGAAACGTATATGACGGAGTAGAGAGAGAGAGAGACAGAGAGAGAGAGTAAGAGTGATATGGGCACGATACACATACATACATGCATACATACGATACACATATATACATACATGCATGCGCCCATAAATATGCATATAGTTTAACATTCACACTGGAGACGTGCATAACAAATGACGAGGCACACAGGGAGATAGAGAGAAAGAGAGACGAGTAACAACAACAGAGAGAGAGAGAGATATATCAACATGTAGAGAGTAGCAAGTCGAGAGTAGAGAACGGAGGAAGTACATAGTCAAGTTCGCTGCAGGGAGTCAAGCAGCACGCCACGGCGGACAGGCGTGGAATACTTCCGAGAGTGTCAGAACAATCCACTGGCTGGGAGCCTGGTTGGTCAGGGGGTTTTGCCGCGGAACGCCCAAGTATGTCCTAGTGAAACAGGCGCTCGAAGTCAATACGCACACAAATGCAACAGGCTATGGACTGGGAAGACAGGGCGCACGAAAACTCTGCCTGGCCAGCGCGAGGGCGGTATGGGAGCAGGGAGGAGTCGGGTGTATCCCCCTACAGGGGGACTTTCGACGAAAAATAAAACATACCCACAAATATTTCAAAGCGGGCAGAAACTACCCCCAAAAATAGTCCCCTGACTATTTTTTGTCTATTGTTGAACACTCCTCATGGAGAGGGACAAGCCCGACTTCAGAGAAGAAGCTGGGCGCGCTGGGAAGCGGCACGGGGTGGGGCACGTGGTGCACGGTTTCCCCCGGGGCCGTAGGCGACCCGAGGAGGAGGAGGCGGAGGAGGAGGAGGAGGCGGAGGAGGAGGAGGAGGAGGAGGAGGCGGAGGAGGAGGAGGAGGAGGAGGAGGAGCAGGAGGACGGGTCGCCTAAGCCCTTCGGAGAAACCCTCCAGCACGTGGAAGGGGAGGGCTGCCCACCTGGCAGGGCCAGCCGCCCGACCTCCCGGCCACGGTGCGAGAGCGCTGCGCCGCTCGAGACCCACATGCGGGGACTCGTGGGCCTCGCGTCTTCGGTGCCGAGCCGGCACACCACGAATTCGTGCGTGCAAAGTCGGGGATGGGCAGAACCCCCGTTATGACGAACGAACAACACGCACCCATACCCATAGGGGGGGTCGTTGGGAGGAGGACTGGCGATGGGTATGGGTGCGGGTCGTCGGACCCTGGGGAACGCTCCCGTTCGAGCGGGGACCCCCATCCGACAACACGCACCCATAGCCTTCTCCGATCCCCCTATGGGTATGGGTGTGTGTTGTTTGTTCGTCACTTTAGTAGAACGTGGTTTCGTGAAAACGACCTCGGGCCCAAACCTGGCGGGCGCAAGCCTGGAAAATGACGGCCGCGGCGCCCTCTCGAGAACCGAAAACGGACAATTCACTGATCGACGTGTCAGGGTGGGAGGGCTGCCCACCCCCGAACAAGAGGCGAACGAAAAAAACAACGTGCCGAGTCGCCCCGTGGGTCAAGTCCCGGCTCCGACCCCGTCCCGCTTCGGGTGGAGTCCATTGCCAGGCTTTGAAAAAAAACGTAGCAACGCGGAGGAAATCAGACTATTCGTGTCCGGATAAACATGCCAAAACTACGATTGGGTGCACATCGGTATGCTTGGTACGTGTCTGAACCATCGCTGGCAACGAACGCACGAGGATGGATCCACTTCTGGCTACATACGAATCGATACCAAAAAACGGCAACACTTCCGGGTCCACTCAAACAATCAAACCACATAATCAAACAATCAAAAACACAAAAGCGAGACGCTTGGTTTCACGCCTCCAGGTTGCACAGACAGATGTCTAGCATGAGGATTTGTTGAGGATGTCTCGAACCAGAGGCTTGTTCTCACGTGTCCAGGTCGCCCAGGCGGATGTCTAGCATGAGGATGTGTCGAGGAACTCTCGATCGAGACGCTTGTTTGCACGTGTCCAGGTTGCCCAGGCGGATGTCTAGCATGAGGATGTGCTGAGAACGTCTTGAGCGAAACGCGTGTTTTCACATGTCCAGGTCGCCCAGGCACAGCACAGCCCTCGGCACGGTACATCAAGATCGATACCCTTAGCATTGCAGCCTGGCATGTTTGCCTGGCACGTTCCGCGGAGCGTCCCTTGGCGAGTCCCCCTGGCACGTCACGCGGTGCACGTCCATTGGCACGTTCCGTAGCGCGTCCCCTTGGCACGTCCCGCGGTGCGTGCCCATGGCACGTCCCCTGGCACGTCGCCTGACGCGTCCCTTGGGACGTTCCGCGGCGCGTCCTCCTGGCATGTCCCCCTGTCGATTAGTTCTTGGGCAGCTACCATCTGCTCAGGCAGCTCGAGCTTAAGATCCAGATCAGCTCGGTCAGAACTCGGATGCCAGGGAGAACTCGATCCACAACGCTGTATATACATATATATATATATATAGAGCACAATCGCGGCATGGCACATCGCAGTTCAGCACGGCCAGCACAGCGCAGACGTCGGCACGGTACATCAAGATCGATATATTCAACACTGCTTCTTGGCACGTTCCTTGGCGCGTTCCTTGGCGAGACCACCTGGCACGTCGCGCGGCGCGTCCCCTGGCACGTTCCGTAGCGCGTCCCCTTGGCACGTCCCGCGGTGCGTGCCCATGGCACGTCCCCTGGCACGTCGCCTGACGCGTCCCTTGGGACGTTCCGAGGCGCGTCCTCCTGGCATGTCCCCTCTGTCGATTGGTTCTGGGGCAGCTACCTTCTGCTCAGGCAGCTCGAGCTTAAGATCCAGATCAGTTCGGTCAGGACTCGGATGCCAGGGAGGACTCGATCCACAACGATATATATATATATATATATATATATGTATATATATACGAGCACAATCGCGGCATGGAACATCGCAGTTCAGCACGGCGTAGCACAGCACAACCCTCGGCACAGTACATCAAGATCGATACATTCAGCATTGCATTTGCCCGTCGCCCAATCAAATGTCTTTGAAACGTTGCCATGCCTTATATTTCTATATTCCTTTCGGGGTTCGTGGGCCGATCAGGTTCAGGCGACATGTTAGTCAGAGTGGACCCAAGTCAAAAAGCAATTACAGTGTGGATGAGCAAGCTGTATGGTGTAAACTGTGCGGTGCAAGCTATGTGGTGGAAGCTAGGTGGTGCAAGCTATGTGCTGTACATCAGCTATGTGGTGCAAGCTATGTGGTGCAAGCTATGTGGTGACGCGGCGACGAAACGACAACGAGCGGCAACGCGACGACCCCCGAAACGGCAACGAGGCGTCAACAGGCGGCGCCGGGCGGGAAGGTGCGGCAGCTTGGCAAATTCTCCTCGAACCCGGAAAACGACAACGAGGCGGCAACGGGCGGCAGCGAGCGGCAACGTGACGAATACTCGGCAACACTCACGCGGCAATGAGACAACAACGGGAACAGCGTGGCGAATCCTCCGCGGACCCCCTGAACGGCAACGAGGCGACAGCGCGCGGCATCGTGCAGCGGCGTGGCGAATCACCAGCGGGCCCCCAAGCGGCAACGAGACGGCCACGGGTAGCAACGTGGAGAATCCTCGGCTGACCCACGATCGGCGACGAGCGAGCAAGAGGCGGCAACGGGCGGCAACGTGGCGCATCGTCGGCGGAACCCCCAAGCGGCAACGAGGGGACAACGGGCGGCAACGTGACGATTCCTCGGCGGGACCCCCCCGCCACGGGGTAACGAAGCGGCAGCGGCCAGCAACGTGACGAAACCCTGGCGAAACCTCCGAAGTCGCCGCAACCAGGGGCACTTCAGAACCCCCCGATGCGAGCACTGCTTGGGGAATAGTTGCCCCCAGGCGCAGCCACAGCGCGGCCAGCAAAAGCGAGGGGCCCGGGCGGCAGCGTGGCGAATCTGGGGCGAATGCGCCCGGAGCTCGGTGAGCGGCCACGGGGCGGCGGCGCGGCGCCACCTCGGCGGACCCCTCAGGTGGGCGGCAGGAAGGCGGCCACGGGGCGGCAGCGCGGCGAAACCCCTGCGGCCTCCACGGGTAAGCGGGCGGCAGCCAGGCAGCCGCGGGCGGCCGCGGCGAGACCTCGGCGGACGCCCGGAAAAGGAAACGAGGCGGCCACGAGGCGGCCAGGGGCGGCGCCGCGGCGAAAACTCGGCGTACCCCCCAAGGTGGGCGGCAACAGGGCGGCCACGGGCGGCGACATAGCGAGACCGCGGAAGACGCCTCAAGCAAGCGGCAGCGACGCGGCCACGTGGGGCGACGAGGCAAAACCTCGGCGGGCCCGTCGATTGGGCGGCAACGAAGCGGCCACGGGATGCGACGCGGCGAAACCTCCTGGGCTCATCGAACTCTTCGAGGGCACACCACTGGATGTAAACACGCCTCGGGCAACGACTGAGAATGCAAACCGCATGTGTTATATATGGGACGCGCAAAAAGCACGCACACAGACATTTATTATGATTGAACATGCATGTGCGTATATATATATATATATATATATAGACATTCACAAACGTGGATATGCGGATGTGCGTACATGTGCATACGTATACGTGTGGAAATGTATCAAACTATGCATGTGCGTCGGTCTGTCTGTCTGTCTGTGTGCGTGCGCGCGTGCGTGCGAGCGTGCGTGCGTGCATGATGCGTGCGTGCGTGCGCGTGTGCGTGTGTGTGTGTGTGTGTGTGTGTGTGTGTTTGTATGTGCGCGCGTGTGGCTGTGCGCGAGCAGGCCCGTCAGCACACGCACGCGCACCGTGCATGAGCACATGTAAACAATGTGTGCAGGCTTACAACGCAGTGCGCGCACAACACTGACATGTTTTTTTAAGCCAGCGCGGACGGAGCCCCGTGGCGCGACACGACAGACGAGCGACGGACGACTGACGAACGACGGGGGCGGCGCCGCGGGGGGGGGGAAACAGGGGAGGGGGGCGCCCGCGCCGAGCACGGCCCGCCCAGCCCCCACGGGGCCGCGGTGGCGAACCCGCTGCGCGTGCCCCGGCGAGGGCACCGCGCCGGCCGCCACGCCGCCGGCGCTCGACCCGCCGAGGTCGCGAGGCGGCCTCGAGGCCGTGCTCGCCGAGCGCGTGGAGCGCCACTGGCGGCACGGGCTGCCGCTCGAGGCCGTAGCCGTCGCCCCTCAGAGGCCCGTGCCCGCAGCCCCGCCTGGGCCGGCTCCCGCCGCCCCGGTGGAGGGGCTGGTGGCGGCAGCCCTATGTCTGTTTCTGGCGCCGGAGGAGGCCCGCGTCCTGTGCCGCGCTCGGGGCCCCAACCGCGGCCTCCGCGGCCTCGGAGGCTCGGCCAGGTGCCCTGGAGGCTCCCACCACGGCGGCAGCCGCCACAAGCGGTGACGGGCCGTGGGTCGTTCCTGGCCCTGCGGGCGCGCCAATGGCCGCCCGCCGAGGCGCCCCCTCCGGTGCCGCCTCCGCCTCCGCCTCCCGGAGGCGCCGGTGCTGGCGCTCTCGGTGCCGCTGCCGCCGCCAAGCTGCTGTCCGAGGTGCTTCCAGAGCTGCTCGAGCTTCTCCCCGCGCGGCTGCCGCGCCCCGCCGCTGGCTCCTTCACTCGGGCCCCTTGCGGCGCCATTGAACACACAGCATGCACTTACGTACACAGATACACATGGACACTCTGCAACGCACGGCGTCTATTGATGGTCACGTGCACCCAAGTCGCCAGCAGCACCAAGGCGAACGCCGTGAAACCCAGGGAAGCACAGCGGCGATTAACATATCGCAAAGAATTTGCACACATCTCCAATATGTGCACTACTAGAAAAGAAAACACATCCTGGCGAAGGACCCAACAATTTGGAGGTGTGAATACCGCATCGCAGGTGGGACGCAAGAGGAAGGCTCCCCATGGGGCCGTGAAGCGTGTGAAGGGCGTGCCGGCATGAACGGCGGGACGCATGCGAACGCAGCCACTGGGGCCTTCAGAGAAATACCACATGTGACCGCGGGACGTGTGAGCGGTGTGCCGACATGTGACATAGGCGCGGAGCCGCATGCGGACCCTGCCGCTCGGGCCTTCGGTGGAGCTCCAAATGGGGCCATGAGACGTGTGAAGGGTGTTTCGAAATGAGAGGCGGGGCCGAAACGTGTGAGTGGTGTGCCGGAACGTGTGACGCCCACATGTGGACGGTGCCCCTGGGGCCTTCGGTGGAGCTCCCTATGGGACCACAACACGTGTGAGGGGTGCCGAAGCGGGTGGGACGCCCACATGTGGACGGTGCCACTGGGGCTTTCGGTGGAGCTGCCTTCGGGGCCACGCACTGTGTGAGGGGTATGCTGAAATTGGCACGCGGAGGGCAGAGGCATGGATGGAGAGGAGGGAGGAAGAGGTGAGGAAGAAAGGGAGGTGAAGCGCGGCGCTGTCTCGTCAGAACGAAGACCCAACACCACAGGATGGTCGGGAAAAACGGGAGAGGTCGACGCCGGGCCTGGGGGAACCCACTGGAGTCCCCGTAGACGGGCGGGGCGGTCCAAAGCTGATGAGGCCCCCAAGGATGGGAAGAAACAAGTAGCACCCCGCGGTTGCGGATAAGAGTGAGGGGGCGGGCAAATCGGTGCGTCACGGGGTGGGTCGCGGGTGGGTCGCGGGTTGGTCGCGCATGGGCCGTGGGCCGGGTCGCGGGTGGGTCGCGGGTGGGTCGCAGGTGGGTTGTGGGTGAGTCGCGAGCCGGGTTGCGGGCGGGACAAAGACAACAACAACCAATAATAACAATAACAACAACTTCAACAACAACAGCAACAACAACAACAACGACAACAATTACTAGCACGTGGGGACACTCCGTTCTCACCAGTGCCAGGGTTTTCATAGGAGGCCGGCAATACCCCCACTTTGTGGGGGGGCCGGTTCAAGCTCTACCAAATTTCCAAACGACTCTTCGCCACCACCCACACCCAGCTTCCCGCCCTATGACGTTCGGACACTTCACTTCGTGGCATGCGGACGACCGTGGCTACTATTCAGGGCCCCGCGGCCGACGACGACGGCGTGCGCGCGCGAAGAAAAAACGAATGTGTCCCGCATGGTATTATTTGACAGGGATGATGGCCCTGGCAGGTGCGCAACCGTTGTTGCAGAAGTTCGAAAAAGTTGCTCGCAAAAGCCCGTTTGACAGAAATGTTTAAAAAGTGTTGGGTTTCCTACGAATCCGCAAGAGCGCGCGGGATGAAATTTTGACAATTTTTTTTTGAAAAACCATTTTTTTTTTTTTTTTTTTTTTTTTTTTTTTTTTTTTTTATGTTTTTATGTTAAAATCGCTACGAAAACTAAGGTTTTGGAAGGATTTCGTCTTGCGCGCGCGAATGTCCACTTTACCTTATTTTTTGCAAGGGATTCTTGAAGTTTGGATATGTTAGAACAAGAAATTCATTTATAGTGTTTTTTGCAAGGGAAAGCGGGCGTAACAAAACAACCGGATCTGGATGACATCGTTTTACCTGAGGCTTCCTCACGAAAATGATGAAAACGTGGCTGCGGCCTAGGCGCGGCGGGGGGGGCGTGCACCAGGGGGCCCAACAATAATTATTCTTTAGAAGTAATAATATTCAACAATAACAACAACAGCAACAGCAGCAGCAACAACAGCAGCGACAACAACGACAGCAACAACCACAACAATCATTTAAGACTGTCCACTCTTACTAGCACGCGTGTTTTGCATTCTGTATACCCCAACCCTCGATACCCACCCACTTCGTCTTCGACCGCACCCCCTTTCCAAGGGAAATCTTCCTTGTCGGCCATTGGCCGCAGTGCGCAGAACTCTCGAGCGAGAGCGCCGTTCCTGAGTTCGGGGGCCTTTCTGGCCAGGCCAAAAAATGTCGGAGTACATTTTAGGAAAGATCGAACGGGAACCCTTGCCGCCGTGTCTGGACCTTCACCAACTTGCCTGAATTACGAGAAATTCTCGAGCGAGGGCGCCAACCTTGAGTTCGGGGGCCGCTCTGGCAAGGGCCTTTGCGAATACATCTTGAGGAAGTATCGAACGATAGCCCTTGTCGTCGAAGTTGGGCCTCCACCACTTTGACTGAGTTCGAGGGACATCCTGGCCAGGGGCTCTCGGAGTGAATCGCGCGGAAGTATAGAGAGGAGCCCTTGTCGTCGTGGCTGGGCCTCTGCCAGCTTGACTGCATTGCGAGGAAGCCTCAGGCGAGAGCGCCGTTCCTGAGTTCGGGGGCCTCTCTGGCCAGGGTGTCTCGGGGTGAATCGTTCGGAAGTGTCGAGCAGGAGCCCTTGTCGTCGTGGCTGGGCCTCCACGGGCCCACTTTTACACTCAAGCCAACGCTCGCGCGGGAGCCTCGTTTTCAAAGAAAATGTAGCCAACGTCGACGCGAGAGATCGCGGTTCTGGAGATCAGCAATCATCATTCTCTAGAACTGAATGTTCAATAACAACACCAATCATTTTGTGACCGTTCGCTGATATCTGCTCACGTGTCAACCAACCCTCGGTATCTGCCCTCGTCGTCTTCGATCGTACCCTTGGAGGTATATATTCCTGACCTGCCACGTGCACTTAGTGCAGAACCTAAAACAAAGGAAGAGAGGACGGGTGGAAGGGGGAGGGAGAAGAATGGAGCACGGGAGAAATTTGCAGGAGGGGGGCAAGGAGCAGAAAACAATAGGTAGAGCCGGACGGGCAGGTCGGGTGGGCAGACCCATAGCTGGCAGGTCGGGAAGGCGGGCCCAGACGACCATGCCGAGCAGGCGGGTTGCTGAAGCGTGGCTCTTGCATGAATCGCGAGGAAGTCTCGAGAGATAGTGCGATTCCAAAGGAAATCGCAAGAAAAGCCAAAGCGAGAGCCTCATTCCTGAGCGCCGAGGGCGCATCGTCTGAATAAATTGCGAGGAAATCCCATGCGTACATGAATTGTAAGGAAGTCCCGCGCGAGAGCGCGATTTGGGAATACATTGTGAGAAGGTATCAGGCGGGAGCCGCTGTTGTTGTAAACCGGGGGCCAGGGGCCCAGCTTGAGCCCTGTGACTTTCCAACATAATAGAACAGGGTGCCAGCCCTGAGGAAACACTTCACTTGAATAAACACAATGGTCACCAGAGGGGGGATCAAACACATACATTCTTCAGTAGTGAGACTTCAACTGCAACAAGATCAACAGCAGCAGCACCACCAACAACAACAACAACAACAACAACCAT
The DNA here is from genome assembly GCA_963575745.1 of Prorocentrum cordatum. Classification (NCBI taxonomy): domain Eukaryota; class Dinophyceae; order Prorocentrales; family Prorocentraceae; genus Prorocentrum; species Prorocentrum cordatum. The sequence continues at coordinate 640,475 of CAUYUJ010017283.1, forward strand.
TTTAAGGCTGTACGCTCTTACTTGCCCGCGAGTCATTCAACACGTATACCCTACACCCTCGATGCCCGCCCTCTTCGTCTTCGATCACACCCCTTTCGGGGGGATTATTTCTCTTTGCTGGGGCCGGCGGGCTTAGACGTACGGGCAAACCGGAACGGGCGGACAATCCTTCGGGGGCGTACATCTCTCTGCCCGCCATTGGAATTGGCGCGGGCCCTGCAAGAGGAGGAGGGGAAGAACGAGGGAGAGTGGGAGGAAGGGGAGGGGGAAGGACGAAGGAAGAGGGAAGATACCACGTTGTGAAGGCGTCCTTGGCGCGTGCGTGGTTCCTGAGCGCCGAAACGCAATTCCAGAATAATTTGTGAGGACGTCGCACGCGAGAGCGCAGTCCTGAGTACATTGTGAGGAAATCTCGGGCGGAAGCGGGGGCCCTGACTAAGTTGCGAGGAAGTCTCAAGCGGGAGCGCCGTTCCTGAGCAAATTGCACGGAAGTCTCAGGCGGGAGCGGGGGTCCTCACTAAATTGCGAGGAAGTCTCAGGCGGGAGCGCCGTTCCTGAGTCAATTGCGCGGAAATGTCAAGCAGGAGCGGGGGTCCTGAGTAAAATTCGAAGAAGTCTCAGGCGGGAGCGCCGTTCCCACGTAAATTGCACGGAAGTCTCAGGCGGGAGCGGGGGTCTTGATTACATTGCGAAGAAGTCTCAGACGGGAGCGCCTTTCCTGAGTAAATTGCGCGGAAGTCTCAGGCGGGAGCGGGGGTCCTGAGTAAAAATCGAGGAAGTCTCAAGCGGGAGCCGTTGTTGTTGTAGCCCGGGGGGCAGGGGCACAGTTTGAGCAGGAAGCCTTTCCTTGAGAAAAAACAAAGTGCGAGCCCCGGGGGTGGCACTTCAATCGAAAAAAATCAATTTGCACCGGTGGGGGGGGATCAACAATAATTATTCTTCAAGAATGAGAGTTCAACAACAACTGCGGCAGCAACAACAACCACAACAACAACAGCAACACACATACCAACAACAACAACAACAACAACGATAACGACAACGACGACGACGACGGCAACGACGACAACCCCAACAACAATACCAACAACAACAACAACAACAATCCGCACAGCGGAAGCCCACTTCAGCAACGAACCCAGGGAGATTGAATGACCGTTCGGCCCCCTCACTCTGACCAGGCTGAATTTATATTGTTTGAAGCCCCTCGTCCTTGGTAGGGAGACAAGAAGATTCGAGACTCCGATACCGCTAATTACTCCCTGGACCTCTCGCGCGTGCTCAAATTCTAGAAGCGAATCCAGCTGTGGCGACGAGGGCCTCCCAGGAGTCCCCAGAGGCGACGGCGAGCGCCGATGCCTTTCCCAAACATTGGATGTCTCGTTTTTTCAATAGCTACGGGGTTCCTGGAAGTCCCGACCTTTTTTGGGCGCCCGAGTTATCCGGGGTAACTCGGGTCCGGGGTAACTCGGGTTTGGATTCCCGGAAAAGGAACCCGAGTTAGCCCTGACCCGAGTTACCCCTGATGATGTGGGGCTCTGGACGCCCGAGTTATCCGGGGTAACTCGGGCCCGGGGTAACTCGGGTTCGGATTCCCGAAAAACGAACCCGAGTTAACCCTGACCCGAGTTACCCCTGATGATTCGGGGCTCTGAACGGGGTTCCCGAAGTCCCGACCTTTTCCCAAGGCTGGTTTTCCACCGCAAGTCGCTTTAGGACAATCCTGGAGCCCGGCGAGGGCCGCCCGAGGCCGACATCGCCAAGACCTACCGCCACGTGTTCCGACGACGCCGGCACGTGTCTGACTCGGCGCCCATGCTTCAGGGACCCATCTTTGACTACCTACCAGACCACCCCAACCCAACCCGAAGACCCGAATTTCGGGTTGGGGGGGTACGGGTTCCATGTGTGTTTTCTCGATGCTCCCCGACCCCCCCCCCACTGGAAATGGAGGTCAATTTGAGGCCTTCGGGTTGGGTTGGGGTGGTTTGGTGGGTGGTGAATCTTTGAACCGCCGCACTCAGCGGGACGACGGATGCACTCGCGGCGCTCTGGGCGCTTCAAGGAGCGGCGCGTCGAGCAGCCTCACAGCCAGCACTCGAGGTGGCACGCGACCCTCGCCCGGAAGCACTGCCAGCGGCTGGCCTTCGCCTCGGCCTCTAGCCGGGGCGCCAGCGCCTGCGCACCTGTGGGGCCCCAGCGCGGTGCGGTGGCACCCCGCTGGCGCGGGGGCCCCGAAGTCCGCGAAGGACCTCGCCGCGCGGACCGTAGCCGCACCACCTTGAGGCCCTTGGACCCAGACATCCCGCCGCTCCAAACTTCTCGATGCGTGGACCCCTGCCCCAGGGCCGGTCTTTCATCCTGAATCGTTTCGTGGCGGTCCCGAGGCCGGGCGAGGGCTCACGGAGTTTTTTGTTTTGTTCTCTCTTTCTCGGAGCGTCGACTCTCCGGGAGGCTGGACACGGCCCAAACCTGGCCGCTCCAATTTTTGCCTGCGCGTCGGACCTGTGGGGAGGCCCCAGGTCCCCCCGAGACGCCCTCGGACCACGCCCCGAGCCCCCAGCGCACCGGTCGGGTGGCCCTGCCTGCGTCCTCCCCGAACCCACACTCAAGAGGGTGAGGGCGACGTATAGGGACGAAGCGGGAGGGGAAGCCAGAATGCCACGGGGAGGCGGGAGGAGGGAGGGAGGGAGGACCCCCCCCCCCCAGATCTCCGCAGAGGTCCATGAGAGCATCCCAGCGGGGAGCCACATGCGAACCCTATCCCTATATCCCCCACGACTTCTGAGGGGGAGGCCGGGGCTCACGTCGTTAGGGAGCTCCCGAGCGAAGTGAACCCCTCCCTCCCCCCCAGAAATCGTGGGGGGGTAGGGGTATAGGGTTCGCAGGTGACCCCTGCCCAGAGCGCCCGCCCTGGCCCCTCCCCTGGCTCTGCCCGCTAAAAACAGGGCTAGGATCGGGATAAATCGCTCCAGAGCGTTCCGGAGCGCTCTCAAAGCGTTCGGGAACGCTCTGGAGCGGCCGCGGCGCCCAAGACATCCTCCAAACCCGCCGATTCTCAGAGATTTCGAGTCATCCCGATCCGATTTTGTCCCGATCTTCAAACCCGCCGATTCTCAGAGATTTCGAGTCATCCCGATCCGATTTTGTCCCGATCTTCGCGTCGTTTTACCCGCGCCCTCCAGGCACCCCGCGGCAGGTCCACCACCAGGGCGTCGGCCGGGATCGGCGCGCCCGTGGCCGGGCTGCCGCTCTCCCCAGCCTCGCCCGCGCCCGCGAGCGCCGGCTCGGGCTCCGGCTGGCTCTTGCAAGACTCGCCTGTCGGGTCGGGCGAAAACGGGGGATAGCAAAGGAGGGGTTTGAGAATCAGCTCACGTAGCTGATTTTCCCGGCGCCTCCCGGCGCCGGGAGGCGCCCATGTATCGAGGAGTGGGCCCCATCGGCGGGGCCGAAACCAGCTGCATGCAGCAAATTTCGTACCCCCCCCCCCCCTTTCGTTCGGCTCGAGCCTGTCGGTCACAGATCCTGGGGGCCCGGTGCCCAGACCCCCTCGCGCGGCGAAGAAATATCACAGCGGGAGGCTTTTCAATAGCTTCAGCCTCTGGAGGCTCTCGCCGGGCCTCGGGACCGTCGGAAAAGGACTCGGGGCGAGGAACGGATCCCCTGGAATGGGTCCAGACCTCTGGGGGTCGACGTTGTGGAACAATCACGACGTCGGGTGTTTGGGTATCCTCTTAATTCCGTCTTTCGCGTCGACTCGCGTCGATTAGCGTCTGGGAGTCGATGAGACAGCGCCGACTTAGCGTTCATTTAGCGTCGACTAGCGTCGATTCGCACGAGCCGACAAGATGGTATGGGAGGCTCCCATGATTTGTCACCGAAACACCTCCCTCGGGGTCTGCTGCGGCGATCTGCCCGCCACAGCCGGTCGCGCCGCTGGCCTGCGACGAGACGGAGTCGCGCGCGGAGGCCAGCTTCACGGGGACCACGGCGACCACTTGGCCGCAGCTAGTGGCGCCGCTGACCTGCGACGAGAGGGAGTCGCGCGAGACCGCGGAGGCCAGCTTCCCGGCCCTCTCCCGCGCCCGCGCATGCGCCCGGCGCAGCTTCCTGCGCGCCATCCGCAGCGCCACCAGAGGTGTCTGGCCAGCTCTTGACATGCTCTCGTACAGGTCGCTGATGGGGTGCCCGGTGTTGTTTTTGCCTGTGCGGTACCACTGGTCTATCAGTGACCAAGAAGCCACTGCAATGATCGGAATGCGAACGAAATCGATGACAATCTCAACGAGCTCGTGCTTCCGGACGGAATCGACGCCTTGCAGCTTCAGGATGCCGATCGTCAGGTTTATGGGGATGCCGGTGAACTGAATCCAACCTCGGTAGAACAGCTGCTCGTTCCCGTGGCCTCCGAACATCCGGTGAGGATAGAAGAACTGGAGGAACAAGGAAATCCCATTGCAGATCATCTTCACGAGGTTGAAAATCTGCATGATACGAAACTTGCGCATACCGCTGGACCAAGCCTCGGTGTCGCAGTGGTCCCATATCCAATGCTTGCCACACGGAATCGAATGGACTAATAGGAGGGCCTGGCCCCAGCTGGCAGCGCCACGCAGGACAAACATCCGGGGATCGGCCGTGCGCCACTGCCACACCAGACTCGCAGAGGCCGTCAGCTGGCACACCACCACGAAAGGCTTGTGAGGAATGTCGATCCCTTGCTCCACCAGCACACACGTGGCCGAAGCTTGGAGGAAGGAGGTGATGCCCCGTATCAGGAGGTTCCTGTGGCCCTTGCTCCACAGGAAGGACCGCATGACCTGCGAGAAGCTGACCTGCGAGAAACTCACCTGCCGGAAGAGCTTGCCGCTCGAGTCGGACGACGGGCTCTGCGGCGAGCACTCGGACCCGCCCGCCTCCTCGGGGCCGAGCGCGTGGCCCTCGGCGGAGCCGCCCAGGCCGAGGTCGGCCGCGGAGGCAGCGGCGTCTGGCGGCGCCAGGCCCGCGGGTGCGGACGCGCCCCTGGGGAGACCGGAGGACACAGGGCAGTTTTTACTACATAGGATACAGGGCAGAAGCAACTCGACCCTTGAAGTCGGAAGGCGCTTGAAGCAGATTGAGATCTGGGAATCCAAAAAACACTACTTTCAACGACCGAGAGGATTTGGAGTTCCGAAACGGTGCGGTGACAGACCGTGCGGTGACCTCGAACCCCCCCCAAGACCTCACCGCACGGTCGGTCACCGCACGGTCTTGGGACCCCAGAGGCCCCTGCCGCCCGAGACGTCCTCGGAGCACGACCCGAGCCCCAAAGCCGTGCGGTGACACCGCATCCCCGCCAGCTCACCGCACGGTGTGGTCACCACAACGTCTGGGGGCACCCGAGAGGAGGCAGTGGCGAGAGGGCACGACAACCGCCTCGAAGGGGGGCCGCTCCTAGGGGGCCACATGCGAACCCTGCCCCTAACCCCCCACGATTTCTGAGGGGGAGGCTGGGGCTCACCTCGCTCGGGAGCTCCCGAGCGAGGTGACCCCCCCCCCCCCGCAGAAACCGTGGGGGGCAAGGGTAGGCTTTTACCAGCCTGGAACATATCCCTATCCCTATGCTAGCCACCTCCTCATCACGATGCCGATTTTAGGGATTCCCTTAGTTTTTTCAGGGCGAACCCCTAAGATTGTCATCGCCTTTTGGCGTGTCAATCTTAGGGATAGGGATACGTTCGAGGCTGGGTAGGGTCCGCATGTGGCCCCCTAAGCTCTGCCCACCCCCGCTGGCCCCACCACCGCGGCACGGGGCCCCCTGAGGCGAGCGGGCGAGCGGCACGCGGCGCGCCCGAGGCCTCCCGGAGCGCACGGGGTCGTCGTCGTCGTCGTCGTCGTCGCCGCCGTCGCCGTCGTCGTCGTCGTCGTCGTCGTCGTCGTCGTCGTCGTCGTCGTCGTCCCTGCCTCCCTCCCTCCCTGCCTCCCCCCCTGCCTCTCCCCCTCCCTCCCTCCCCTCCCCTCCCCTGCCCCCCCCCCCCTCCCCTCCGCTCCCCTCCCCATCCTCCCCCCTCCCCCACTCCCTCCCTCCCTCCCCCCCACCCCTCCTTCTTCCCTCCATCCGATGCTCCGACGGTGCACCAGCTACACGCCAGTCGGAAGAAGCAGGTAAAACCATGTAGCAGGAAGGCGGATAAAGCAAATTGGGTCTGGGCCCGCCCAAATAATGACAAGCAACAGTCAAACCATCTCGGTCCTTGAAGCAGGAAGGCGCTTGACGTAGATTGGGCTCTTGGAAGCGTTGAGCGCATCGGGGACGTCGGCGATGCGGCGCGATGCTCCGACCCCGTCTGCTACTCCGACCCCCCCTCGCTGGGAGGCATCGAACCCTGAGGCCCGATGATGCGACACCAAATATCTTGCAGCAACGCGACAGCGTACAGTGGAGGCTGGTCCACAAGAAACCGTCCTCAAGAAACCCAGCCCTCGGACCTCAGGACGTCCATGGATTCTGGGTATGGAAGCGTCGCGCCCTCCATCGCAGACCCATCGAGACCCAAGAAACCCAGGGCACCCTGGAGGCAAGCGGGGTGCTTCTTGGCATGGGCCCCCACTGTAGCCTGGGACCTCTCCCGCGGAAGAGGAGGAGGAGGAGGACGAGGAGGAGGACGAGGACGAGGAGGAGGACGAGGACGAGGACGAGGAGGAGGAGGAGGAGGACGAGGACGAGGAGGACGAGGAGGACGAGGAGTACGAGGAGGCAGAGACGGGGGCCTCGCTGGGGGGGGTGGCAGGAAACCGGCACGACTTCGAGGCGGACCCGGGCCGCGTCGACGGGGGGCCTCACGGGCTTGCCCAGGGAGGCCACAGCGAGGCGAGGCGGCATTGGCTGCGAGGCGGGGGGGGCACAGTGCAAGCCCCTGCCAAGAAGCACACCGCTTGCCTCCAGGGTGCCCTGGGTTTCGTGGGTCTCGATGGTTCTGCTGCTTCCCACACCCAGAGATATCAGTGGACGTCCTGGGGTCTCAGGGTTGGGCTTCTTGTGGAAGGTTTCTTGCGGTCGAGCACCTCCTGTCAGGTCGGGCATGTCCTCCTGCAGGCGGATTTTGGCGTATTTTGTCATTCAAAAAAAGAGCCAGAAACCTATTCGAAACATAATTTAAAAACAAATCGTCCGACGTGCCCGACTTAACCCTACTGTAACCAACGCCTTGGTGACGTCTTCTCGGGGACCGGGGCAGTCGGTGCAGGCTCCCGAGAGGCCCCCACATGCCTCCCCAGAGGCCCGCGAGAGCCGTCCGAGGAGACCCCAGGACGCATCCCTGAGAGGACTCGGGCCCACGTCAGCGCCGTCGTCGTCGCCACCGCCGCCGTTGACATTGTCGTCGTCGTCGTCGTCGTCGTCGTCGTCGTCGTCGTCGTCGTCGTCGTCGTCGTCGTCGTCGTCGTCGTCTCGTTTCAGGGTCGGCGGCACCGGCCGTCAGGCCTTCGCAATCTTCGGGGGCCTGGGCAGTCGGAGGACGTGGATGTATCTGGGCCCGAGTATGTATGTGTATTTATGTATATAGGTATATATGTATACATGTATATATATATATATAGATATGTTTATCCATTTCCACCGCTCGCCAAGGCTTCCGAAGATCGGTCCCAAAGACAACGGCATGGACAAATGCCAGCCTCGGAGAAGGCAAGTGCAGCAACATCCGTGCCTCAGATGCTCGTTCTGGGGACCTTTCTGGAGCCACTCGCTCCACTCTTGCGTCGATGCTGCGTCGAACGCCCGCCGACTTGAGTCGAGCTTGAGTCGAACATGACTTGAATTAGAGTCGAAATAGAATCAAACTCGAATTCAATCCGGTCCGAACTGGAGTCGAACAGGTCGGTGAGGTCCACCCGGGAAGGCCCCGAAACGAACAGCTCCTTGGAAGCGGCCAGGGGTTCTGAACTGGATGGGCCCCCGAGAGCGTCTGCCACGACAGGGGCATGGGACAAATCCCTTCAGCATCCGCCCCCCGGCCCCCTCTCATCTGGCCTAAAGTCGGACGTGTCCCCCTACATGGGGATTTTCGACGAAAAATGACAAATACCCCAAAAATGCACCAAAAATGCAAAAAAATGTTCAAACAATAGTCCTCAGACAATGTTTGGACTATCTTTTGACCATGTTTGGGGTATTTTTTATTTCCCGTCGAACATCCCCCTGTAGGGGGACAGGCCCGACTTACATCTGGCGCAAGTCGCCACCCCCGATCCGCCCTTGACGGCCCCGAGGGCACGACCGCGGCCCCGGGAGCCGAGAGAGGCAGCAGACCTTTCCGAGCCCAGAGGCCTCGAACCTCGCCCCCCACTCCCGCTCGCCAGAGCCAGTGTTGGGTCGGGCAGGTCCCCCTACAGGGGGACCTTGGGTGAAAAACTACAAATATTCCACAACGCCCCCAAACAGCAACAACCACAAAAACAAAAAAACAAGTCGCCCCCAGACTTTTTTTTGTTTTACTGTGTTTGACTGTAGATTGAGCAGGCACCGACCGTCCCCGCACTCCTACAGTCCTACCGCGAAATGTTCTTAGAACCCAAAAATGTTCTAAGAACAAGGGTTCTTAGAACATCAACCCACTGTGAGAAAACAAGACAGCCCCAGCCAGAAATGTTCCAAGAACATCTCGTGAAAGCCACAAGAGGTTCTTAGAACATTGTTTCGTAGGACTATAGTGAAGGGGCCCTGGGACACACAAATAAATACACACAAATAAACACATTCCCCATAGTTTTCCATAGTTGTTGGTTTTGTCTTCCCCCCCACTTCCCATGTTTTCCCATATTTTCTGGAGAATGGACGATGAATTGTGTCTGTGTGTTTCTTTCCCTCCTGCTATAGGCGAGCCAGGACGCTTCGCCACTGCCTGAGCGGAGGGACGGGCCCGACTGAACACCCGGGCTGGGCCACCTCGCGCCCCCAGGCGGCTCCATGACGAACGAGCAACACACACCCATACCCATAGGGGGGTCGTTGAGAGGAGGACTGGCTATGGGTATGGGTGCGGGTTGTCGGACCCTTGGGAACGCTCCCGTTCGAGCGGGGATCCCCATCCGACAACAAGCACCCATAGCCCTCTCCGACCCCCCTATTATGGGTGTGTGTTGTTGGTTCGTCACTCCAGGCGGCCCGGTCGGGCGCGAGGCGCCCGTCGGGCCCCGCAGCGCCCGACCGCGTGGCCGGCCAGGGGACGAGCCGAGCCCGGCCGCCGGCGCGCACGGCGGGGGGACGGACGGTGGCCGAGCACAGCGGGCAGCGGAGCACGAGACAGCCATGCTGCCAGAGATCCCCCCCTAGCACCGCCACGAGGAGGAGGGGGAGGGGGAGGAGG
>CAUYUJ010017283.1:649924-654924 GCA_963575745.1 Prorocentrum cordatum
CTGCTGGAACCCCTCCCCCCCCCTCCCCCCTTCCCCGAGCAATGTCACCCCCCCCCTCTCCCCTAACCCCCCCCCCCTCCCCCTCGAAAGCCGGGGGGGGTCACTACCGGTTCGAGCCCCGCCCCCCCTTTCGAAAACCGGAGGGGGGGTCACTACCGGTTCGAACCCCTCCCCACCCCCCCCACTCACCGCCAGCAAACGACTCCCGGTCCCTACCACCGTCCGCACCACATCCCCCACTGTTGTTCCCAGCGCTACTGTCCTCACCACCACTGTCCCCACTCACCAGCTCCACCACCGTCCCTACTGTCCCCACCGGTGCCCCCCACCACTGTCCCACCACTGTCGCACTGTCCCCACTGTCCCCACCACTGTTCCCACCACGGTTCCACTCTCCCCACTTTCTCCACGGCCCCAACCACTGCCCGACTATCCCCACTGTCCCCACTGTCCCACTGACTCCTCCGCTGTCCCACTGAGCTGTCCCACTGTTCCCACCACTGTCCCCACTGTCCGCACCACTGTCCCCACTGTACCTCTGTCCCATTGTCCCACCGCCGTCCTCGCCACCGCCTTCACCACTGTCCCCACCACTGTACCCTCCACTGTCCCACTGTTTCCACCTCATTCCCACTGTCCCCACACCACTGTCCCCACCACCACCGTCCCCACCACTGTCCACTGTCCCTACTGTTCCCACCATTGTCCTCACCACTGTCCCCACCACAACCGTCCCCACCACTGTCCCACTGTCCCCACCACTGTCCCGCTGTCCCCTCACCACTGTCCCCATCACCACCGTCCCCACCACTGTCCGCACCCCCCCCTCGGTTTTCGAGGGGGAGGGGGGGGTTCGAACCGGTAGTGACCCCCCTCGGTTTTCGAGGGGGAGGGGGTTCGAACCGGCAGTGACCCCCTCCTTTTCATGATTGACGTGGGGGGGGGGGGGGAGGGATTCGAACCGGTAGTGATCCCCCCCGGTTTTCCGGAGGGGGGGGGGGAGGGGTTCGAACCAGTAGTGACCCCCCCCTGGTTTTCCGCCAGCAGCGGTAGAACACGCTCGTTCTAATAACAAGAACCCCATCTTAGGATATGGGGAATGAGCAGCATATGGTTTCGCAACAAGGGTTTTTAACATAAGCCCCCAGTTGCAAATGCGGACGTTCCTGGGCGGGGCGGGCTGTCAGGCCCCCATCGGCGATGAATGGGCGATGGTGGGTCGATGCGTCCCCCCCCCTGAGCCCATCCCCGCGATCGTTGCCCCTTAATCGCGGTCCTAGCCCCGCCCAGCACCTCCTTTTCCTCCTTCTCGTCCTCCTCCTCCTCCTCCTCCTCCTCCTCCTCCTCCTCCACTTCATCCCCTCCTCCCCTCACTCCCCGCACCTCTCCCAGTGTGCGTCCTGACCGGAATTCGGGGGTGGCGACGAGGGCTCTCGGGGGCGCGCAAACATGGATTAGCGATCCATGGATTTGGCGCGCGGCCACCAAATCCGTGGATCGGGGGAGGTGCCCCGCCCAAAATGCGGCCAGTGCCGCCTCGCTCGGCGGCGGAAATCCGAGATTTCCCATGGAAACGGGACCCGTCGCTAATCCACGCCCCCTTGATCCATGTTTGCGATCGCCTGAGCCTCCCAAGAGGACCGACAAGGGAAAACGAGGGAAGGGAAGCGGCATCCGTACCTGTTCCTTCCCTCCTCCTGCTCCTCATCCTCCTGCTCCTCCTCCTCCTCCTCCTCCTCCTCCTCCTGCTCCTGCTCCTCCTCCTCCTCCTCCTCCTCCCTCTGCTCATCCTTCTCCTCCTCCTCCTCGTCTGCAGCGACGCATCGCAGTCCGTAGCCCCGCCCGGCACCTCCTCGGCGGCGGCGCGGCCGACGCGCCAGAGAGGCGCGGGGCGCCTGCGGGCGAGGCCGAGGCGGCGGGGCCCATGGCCGAGCGGGGCGGCGGGGAGCCTTGCGGCAGCCTGTGCCAGAAGACTGGGTGACAGGCTCATCGTCGTCGTCCTCCTCCTCCTCCTGCTTCTCCTCCTCCTCCTCCTGCTTCTCCTCCTCCTCCTGCTTCTCCTCCTCCTCCTCCTCCCTCCTCCTCCTCCTCCTGCTTCTCCTCACCCTCCTGCTCCTCCTCCTCCTCCTCCTCTCGTCCTCCTCCTCCTCCGTCGTCATCCTTCCTCCTCCTCCTCCTCCCTCCTCCTCCTCCACGTCCTCCTCCTCCTCCTCCTCCTCCTCCTCCTCCTCCTCCACATTCTCTTCCACCCTCGCGAGCGTGGAAGAAAAGCACCCAGCGACTCCAGGTCCAACATAGCCTACCGAACGCCCTGGATGTCTCTACTCTGCTGCGGCTGGGCGGAATGGTGTCAGCCACAGGGATAGCAGGGATACGACGACCCCAGTCCCCGAGGTCCCCGAACTCGTGGGGTTTTCGAGTGGACCAAGCATTCGGGGCCAAGCCCGGGGACATATGAAGGGAATGGTGGGGGGCGCGCGCATCCTCGACAGGGGGGCGCCCGAACAGCCCCCCCTGGGCGCGTATCCCCGAGCCTCCGCCCCGTTCCCGAAGGAGAAGCCGAGTCCAGGCGGAATCAGCCCGACGGAGACCAAGCCCTCCGCACGGACCGAACCCGTGTGGACTCACGGCCTCCTGTCAGGGGAGGCGGAGTCCAGACGGAGCACGTACGCCCAGACGGAGACGGAGCACTCCGCGTGGACTCGCTCCGCGTGGCCTTGGCCTTCCCCGACTCCTCGGCGGGCCAACTCTTCGAGCGGAACTCGGGCCTCCCGGGTCGACACGTGCCTGCGGGGCCACAGTCGAGGAGCGGACACGGGAGCGTGGGCCGAGAGCGTGGGGCTCGCCGCCGAGGATCGGGGAGACGTAAGACCCGGGTACGGGGGACTCGGAAATCCCCGACGAGGTCGTCAAAAAAATGACGAGGCCGAGCCTGCATTTTGACGAGGCCTCCCGCTGCAGACATCCCACGAAACTCCTCCTCGTCAAAATCCGAGTCGCGGTCGTCAAAAAACGATGGCGAACCCGAGTCCCGGCAAACCCGGGTCTTACGCTCCCCCGAGAGGAGCCAGAACCTCCTGGAGCCACCTGGGGCCTTGCTGCCGCTCGGGTGGTCCACCCCCCGTGCGCTGTTTGGTTTCCTGCGAGTTCCGTCGGCCCTTGAGGACGTGGGTGGTTTCTAGCGTCTCCTCTTCCAACACCCCTTGTTCCCCCTCCGGGGAGGGGTGCATCTCCATTCCCACCTCCTCCCCCAGGCGACCAGCAGCCCACCAGGACCGCTGCGAAGCCCCCCTCGCATCCATGTCAAACAAAAATACGAAACACACTTTATGGCAAAATCTTGGGTCATGCTCGTGGGCCCCACGAGCACTTTGCATCGATTTCTGACCGGGACGGCAAGGCTGCATTTATACATTGCCTGCTTTGCGCAAGGCCTCAACCAACCATGCAAAATACGCTTCCCGGCTAAATCTGGATCATGCGCGGCCACCCGGCGATCACTGTCCATTGGCGTTTGACAAGGACCGTGCGGGTGCTGGCAGGGATGGTAAGGGGACCGACATGTTTCCCGACGTGTGCTGTCGCATGCGCGGGCGCACCTGGCGAACTCTGCGCTGCGCGTGCCCCGACCGTGGCGCACCTGGCTCGGCTGGGTCGTGCGGCACACCTGGCGCACGAGGAGCACGTGGCGCATCTGGCGCGCGAGGCGTGCCTGGCACGCTCGGACCACAGGGGTGCCTGGCGCACCCGGAGCGCCTGCCACTCGTGGCGCACCTCGCCCCAGCGTCTTGCACATGGGGTCTGTACTGGTTTCCATTAGCTATCCGTCCGTAAACAACCGCTGAGCATGCTGAGGCGCGGGTGCTACTTGTGTGCTGGGAGGGCGGGTGGGAGTGAGCGAGACAGCTTGCGGGCGGGGAGGGTGTCTTGATCACTGTTCCCTATGAAGGAACACCCCCTTCCCCAGGCAGTCTAGTCGAAGTAGTAGCAGTAGCATTAACAGTAGTAGTAGTAGTAGTAGTAGTAGTAGTAGTAGTAGTAGTAGTAGTAGTAGTAGTAGTAATAGTAGTAGTAGTAGTAGTAGTAGTAGTAGTAGTCGTAGTCGTAGTAGTAGTGGTGGTAGTAGTAGTAGTAGTAGTAGTAGTAGTATTAGTAGTAGTCGTCGCCTGGTAGAGTAGTAGTAGTAGTATATGCAGCAGTGTTACGTACTGGTACTGTAACTGGTACTGGTATGGTAGGTAGTGGTAGTGGTAGTGGTAGTGGTAGTGGTAGTGGTAGTGGTAGTAGTAGTAGGTAGTAGTAGTAGTAGTAGTAGTAGTAGTAGTACTAGTCGTAGGACTAGTAGTCGCACTGGTAGTAGTAGTAGTAGTAGTAGTAGTAGTAGTAGTAGTAGTAGTAGTAGTAGTAGGAGTAGTAGTAGTAGTAGTAGTATTGGTACTAATACTAGTAGTAGTAGTAGTCGTAGTAGTAGTGGCCGTCGTAGTAGTGGTAGTGGTAATAGTAATTGCAGTAAAAGTAATAGTAGTAGTAGTAGTAGTAGTAGTAGTAGTTGTGGTAGTAGTAGTAGTAGTATTAGAAAATAGTAGGAGTAGCAAGCGTAGTCGTAGCCGAAGTCGTAGTAGTAGTAGTAGTAGTAGTCATCGTCGTAGAAGTAGTAGTAGTAGTAGTAGTAGTAGTAGTAGTAGTAGTAGGTGTCGTCGTCGTGGTCGTCGTTGTCTTAGCAGTAGTGGTAGTCGTAGCAGAACGGTAGTAGTAGTAGTAGTAGTAGTAGTAGTAGCAGTAGTAACAGTAGTAGTAGTAGTAGGAGTAGTAGTAGTAGTAGTAGTAGTAAGTAGTAGTAGTAGTAAGTATGTAGTGGTAGTAGTAGTATTAGTAGTAGTAGTATAGTAGTAGCAGTAGTAGTAGTAGTTAGTAGTAGTAGTAGTAGTAGTAGTGTAGTAGTCGTAGTAGTAGTAGTAGTAGTAGTCCCCACCACCAGCCCTTTAGGGCGTAGGTGGTCT
>CAUYUJ010017283.1:657424-684924 GCA_963575745.1 Prorocentrum cordatum
AGTAGTAGTAAACAGTAGTAGAAGTAGTAGTAGTAGTCGTCATAGCCCTAACAGTCGTAGGTGTAGAAGAAGGGCTTAGTAAAAACACCAGCAATAGCATCAGCTTCAGCCTAAATAGTAGGAACAGTAGCTGCGCCAATCTGATGTAGCATGCGTGAGAGTACCGATCGCAACCGTAGCATTGTAATAGTCGTCGTAGTCGTAGTTGTGTAGCTTCGATCGGAGTAGTAGCAATAATACGTGGCCGAATGAATGACAACATGGATGCCAATGCGTACAGTAGTTGATATCATCAATGTCTAGGTGGCATCATGTAGCGGAGGATGTCATGATGCAGTGTGGTACAAGGGCGACTGGCGGCCAGGATATGGCGGTCGAACCACTGAATCCTTTCGTGAACCGCTTCCCAACTCAGAGGTTGCGGAGCACCCTGCAGCAATCGCGGACGAGGCAAACCCATTCTCTGCGCTCGATCCCTGCGAGCCGCGACTGCTCGCACCACTGCTCGCCCGCTGGCGCAACTCTTCGACAAACAATGACATAGACATAAAGGCTCGGAGGTCCGCGCGGATTTCTCGGATCGGCGCTGGACCCCCCTCCCTGGCAACTCTTGCTGCCCCCGGCGGCCCTGCTGCACACGCTGTCGCGGTGACGGCGCCCGGCCCCCCTGGCGCTCCGGCGCCATCAGGCCGAGAGCGCCTTCCTCGACGCCGGCAGGGTCGTCCGCACCCTCTGCTCCAGTGCCTCCAGGCTGGCCTCCCCGCGCTCGAAGATGCCGACGCCGACGAGGACGACGCAGGATCCGGCCAGCACCTCGGCCGGCAGGCTCTCGCCCAGGAACGCCACCGCCAGGGCAACGGTGATGACGATGTTGAGCTTCCCCACGATCTGGGTCGAGCTCGCCCCCAGCTCTCGGACCGTCATCATGCCAGACAAGTTCAGCAGCACCTCAGCGAGCGAAGAACGGCATAAAATAAACTTTTTCGCTGTCGGGGGCGCCTGTCCCTGGGCGGCTGGAAAGTTTGTACCCCTACGGTGCCACCGTAAGGGTACAAACTTTCCAGCCGCCCAGGGACAGGCGCCCCCGACAGCGAAAAAGTTTATGTTATACCGTTCTTCGCCCGTTAAGCACCGAGCTGGCGCACGTGCACGCGATCATGCCCGCGACGCCCGGCGTCAGCTGCCGCAGGGCCTGCCCCGGGCGCTCCGCGGAGCCCAGCGCGCAGAGCGCCGCGACCAGGGCGCACGGGGGCGCCTGCAGCACCCAGACGTGCATCGGCTCCAGGGCTGCGGGGCCCTTCTCGTCGGCGTCGGCCTGCTCCTGCGAGGCCACCTGGGCGACGAGGAGGCACGGGCCTTACTGAAGGGGCCCCAGGACACACAAATAAGTACACACAAGTAAAAAGATTCCCCATATTTTCACATATGTTCTGGGTTTTTGTCTTCCCCCCCACTTCCCATATTTTCCCATATTTTCTGGGGAATCGACGATTAATTGTGTCTGTTGTGTTTTTTCCCCTCCTGACTTACGCGAGAAGACGGCGGCTTGCGCGGGCCACCAGCGCGGCACGCCGCATTGCACGCAAGGGCGCTTGCGCAAGACCTTACGCGGGCAGCCTGCGCGCTGAACGTCGGCGCAGTCGACCCCGCTTTTTTTGTCCATCTCTCACCTGTTCACCGCCGTACGATCGCGGCTTGAGCAGCCGGTCCTGCAGCACTGCCTTGATGGAGCGGCAAAACACCGAGGTGAAGCTCAGAAGGAAGCCGTAGCCCATGAGGGCCGGGTCCTGCGCGGGGCCGCCGCTGTCGGGTGAGGCCTGGTGCGCAGACACCTGGCGGAGGCTTCCCACAGGGGACCGGAGCAGCGAGGGTCGGAGGACCGCGCCTGCGGGGAACCTCGTCTGCCCCATCGAGGCTATCCGCGTCGACTCCGTGTCGAATCGATGTTGGACTCGCCGAATCCGCGCCGAGCCCGCATCGGGTCCGCGTCGGGCACGAGCAGACACCGATTTGGGGGCCAGGGCCCCCGAAGATGCGACGTAAAGAACGGGCTCCGGATCGAAACACATCGCCGATGCGGCGCGATCCTCCGACCCCACCCTCGCCATCGCTCGGACGTCCATTCCCTGTGTTTTTTTGGTTCCGTGCGTGGTTTTTCCGCCAAATCATCAAGGATGCTCCTCGATGGTCCTCGCCGAAGGAAAAATGCACACGTCCGAGCGATGCCAAGCATCTGCGCTGGCCCCCTTCGGGGGGCCCGAGCCTGCCGCACCTCGCCCGAGGTGATGACCAGGGCCCCGGCGCAGGCCACGGCCACGCCCACCCAGGAGGCGCGCGCGAAGCGCCGGCCGAGGAGGCGCGAGAGCAGGGCCGTGGCGACGGGCGCCAGGGTGCCGATCACGGCGTTGACGCCGGCCCCGACGTAGATCATGGCCTCGGCTCAAGAGGGCGGGCGAGGCCCAGGGTCGGGTCAAGAGGGCAGGGGGGCGAGGCGGCGGAGGGGGGCAGGGCTCGACGCAGACAGCGTGTTCCCTCCCCGCTTTGTTTTCGTGTTCCTGCCCGCTGTCTCCGCTCCACCCTCGCAGCAACACGAAGTCAAAACGAGATCGCCAGAACACCGTGTAAGGTCGAGCACTGCAAGGAGGGGATGAACGAATCGGCAGGGTCCAGCCCCGCCCCCTCCTCTTTCTCAATCCTTCCTCCTCCTCCTCCTCCTCCTCCTCCTCCTCTTCCTTCTCCTCCTCCTCCTCCTCCTCCTCCTCCTCCTCCTCCTCCTCCCCTTCTCGTCCGGCCCGAGCGACAAGGGAGTCGGAGGAGGAGTTTCTGGCGGGCTTGCTGATATGCAATGCCCAGGATAAGCTCTGGCGAATGCCCCGCGGGAGGGGGAGGGGGAGGGAGGGGGATGGAGAGGGAGAAGAAGGAGGAGGAGGAGGAGGAGGAGAGGATGGGAGGAGTCAGGAAGGAGGAGGACGAGGATGGCGAGAGGATGTTGGGCGAGGGGGAGGGAGGTGCACGTCGGATCATACCTCAGGGGTGGCGCCGTCTCTGATCTGCATTGGACGCACGGGTCAACTCACGAGTGGGCGCACAGAGGGACATCGAAACACATGGTCATTACATTCTGCCTGTCTGCCCATACATCTCCGTCTGTCCTACTGTATATGTATCTGTCCATAAACATATCACCAACTAGTCGGTCTCACGATCTGTCTGTCACACTATCTTTCTACCGATGCCACTATCAACCATCTCTCGATCTCACTAGTCATCGGGACAACCGTATGGACTGTTTGTCCATATGTACTTTAATTTAGTTATGTAAAATAGCTCACTGACTATCCACATGTCCTACGTCTACAAGCTACCATGTTTCGTTATGATTGCCACGCATTGTGTTTGTTGTTGTTGGTGCTGTTGTGTTGCTTTGTTGTTGGTGCTGTTGTTTTGCCTGCAAGACGCATTCCTTTGCATTATGGCATCAGAGCTCGCCCTTTTTGGTACTATGGCCTCGCAGAACTATCCGGACCATCATCGGGACAACCATCGGGACACCTCGCAACACGCGTTTTTGAATTATGGTCTCGCATGGCGCATCAGGACGGCAATTGGGACAACCATCGGGACAACCATCGAGACAAACATCGGGACAACCATCGGGACAACCATCGAAACAACCATCGGGACAACCGTCGGGACAACCATCGGGACAACCATCGGGACAGCCAGCGGGACAACCATAGGACCATAGGGACACCCATTGGGACAGTCAGCCCCGACGCAGTGCCCAGGCCGGGGCCACTCATTTCGGCCTGACGTGATCTCTCTTACCAGGGGAAGAACGCGCGCAACTTTGCCTCGCCTCGCCCGTACGTCACGCACGACATGAACCGAAACCGACATCGACTCCCGGCTGGGTGACCCATTTTCACGTCGATCTCAGCCTCAAACCTCTGATCGAGAGACTGCGGGAAACCGATGGGGACGGCCACGCCGATCACGCGGTACCAATTCTCCTCCTCCTCCTGCTCCTGCCCCTCCTAGTGTTTTTCCCTTCCTGCATCATCCCCTCCTCCTCCTCCTCCTCCTCCTCCTCCTCCTTCTGGATCGGGCATTCTCGAAAAGTCACGGCAAGTTCGGCACAGGGCGTGGCAAGCGCGAACAAGCGTCGGCGGGTTTTTCGAGCTCCACTCCCGCGCCTCCAGAGTGCCTAGCCACAGAGCTAGGCAAAACCTCGTGCTGCAACGGAGGGAGGTGCAGCAGAACAGGCGTCGTCGGGGAGGAGAAGGAGGGGGAGGAGGATAGGAGGATAGGAGATGGAGGAACGGGAGGAGAAAGAGACATTTGCTGAATAAGGAGCTGGAGGAGTGGCAAATTCACCGCCCATAGAAGAAGTCAGGAAGGGAAACGGAGAACACGAAGAAAGGGGGTGGTGGGGAGGCGATCGGACGAATAACGGGGACGCCCCTTTTGCAACAAAATGAATGGGTGCCGCAACCACCAAAGGCCAATGACACGGCCACGCGATTTTTCATAGGGGATCCGTGCGCCTCAGGCTTCCAGTCTTGTTCAGACAAGACGCGTTCGCGCCTAGACGGTTGCGGCCACTAAGTGCAAATTGCGAAACGAAGCCTGCCGCGACCATGCAAACTCAAGAGAGGACAGAGGAAAAATGCTGCCCCTCCAATCTCTCCCGCGGCATGTGAGACGGGTTTGAACCCTGGTGCCAGTCTCGCCACCCAAACAACAGGGCACCGTCCTACCGTCGGGACGTTGACCCAAGGAACCCTAGATAAGGAACGAGGCCCCCTTTTTCCACAAGTTAAACCTCGATTCCCCAACGAAAACCTGAGGACAACCTAAGGCAAGCTGCGAACCAATTAAGGAACACGGAGCACCTCCCCAACGAAAAGGGTTCCATGTTCAGCGCCCCGACTGTATATCACAATCCGTACTGCCTGCAGACGACGCGGCCCCGCCCCTCCAACATCGGCCTCAGGAGCGGCCGCCGCGGCGGCCTTCCCGGCCTGGCCCTCGGCGCACGCCTCGACGGCGCCGCGCCCGAGGGCCCCGGCTTCGGCCTTGGGCCCGAAGCCAAACGCAGGCACACGTTCCAGCCCCGTCGAAGGGACATGTAGTTGGAATGTGACGCTGGGGCGTGAAGGGACGGAGTCTGCCCGACAGCTTTCCGCCAGGGGGGGGGGCGATCGGGCGAAAAACAAGGGTGCCCCTATTTGCAATTTTTGTCGGCTCTTGCGAATCGACGCTAATCGGCGCTAGTCGACGCTAAGACGATGCTACTTGACGCTGAATCGGCACTATCCCATCGACTCCCATGCGCTAATCGACGCTAGCCGACATCGTCAAGAGGGTCTACCAGGCTCCCGTGATTTGCTACCGAACAATCTGGTGGGTGGGCGCCAGTCGACAAAAACCAGCATCACGGCCCCGCCCCGCAACCATCGGCTCCCGAAGCTCGGGGATCTTCTGACCCGGGCCAATCCAAACGCGAGTCAGTCGGGTCTTGCAGGATCCTGCAGGATCCTGCAAACTCCTGCGCCCAAACCCGGGTCCATGCAAAGCATCCTGCAAGATCCGGCAGGATCCTGCGCCCAAGCCCGGGTCAATGCGGCCCTGGCCCTGCAGGATCCTGCAAGGTCAGGGCGCTCTGGCTGACCCCCGCCTGCCTTGACCCCCGCCTCAAGTAGAGGGCGGGAGATCCACCCCGCTAATAAGCACCCCGACGACGTAACCGTCTAGTGAACGCACCCGACGAAGAAGTCGAACAAGAGAGCGCTGTTCAATAAACGCACGGGGCCGTTTAGTGAACGCCTGTTATGGGGGTCGGGATGGATTTATGTCGGGCGTGTTCTACAGGGGGATCTTCGACGAAAAATAAGAAATAGCCCCAAAAATACACGCCAAAAAGGCCAACAAATACTCACAAAATAGCCCCCGGACTATTTGTTTGACTAATTTGGGGGTATATTTTATTTCTCGTCGAAGATCCCTCTGTGGGGGGACAGGCCCGACTTCAGGGTGGACTTGTCCTCGCCGCTCACGTTCAAAAAATGCTCAAAACATAGTCTGGGGACTATTTTTCAATATGTTTGGATCTTCTTGGGGTATGTTTGGGGTGTTCTCTATTTTTCGTCGAAATATCCCCCTGCAGGGGCACAGGCCCGACCGAGAAGCGGCCACCGCTCCTTTAGGCGCCCGAATAATCCGGGGTAACTCGGGCCCGGGGTAACTCGGGTTCGGATTCCCGAAAAAACGAACCCGAGCTAGCTCTGACCCGAGTTACCCCTGATGATTTGGGGCTCTGACTCCTGGCTCTCGGGCCTCGGCGCGCGCCTCGACGGGCGACGCGCCCGCGGGCCCCGGGCTCCGGCCACGGGCTCGGCGCCGCACGCCGCCCGCACCAAAAAGCCCCGGCCCCGTCGGCAGGGCGCGGGCCCCGCCGCCCGGGCGCGAAGTCGGGCCTGTCCCCCTATAGGGGGATATTTCGACGAAAAGTTAAAAACACAACAAAAAAAAAGAAAGAATAGTCCGAAAAGAATCCAAAAATAGTCTGGGGACTATTTTGGAGTATTTGTTGACCTCTTGGGGGTATTTTTGGGGGTACTTTTTATTTTTCGTCGAAAATCCCCCTGTAGGGGGACAGGCACGACTTAACCCTGGCGCGCTGCTGCATCGGAGCGGTCGTGGGGGCACCGGCTGCTCAGAGACGAGCGCGCTCCACTGCTCGCCAAGTAGCTGCTCGCAAATTGCCCGGAGCCCCCTCGGGGGATCTATAGCCGGACTTCACTGGGCAGGACACGCGAGAGGACAAAAGACCCTTCCGAGGGCCACATTGCCACAGGAATGCAGGAGGCACGGGTCGCGAGACACAGGACACAAAGGTACCCTTGATTTGGCAGGGTCGACCTACGACTCCGGGCCGACTGTACGATACATTGCATCGAAGCATTGCATCGAAGCAGACACGTGTCTGTCGGGCGTTTGCGAGTCTCGCCATCGCTCGGACGTCCATTTCCCGTGCATTGTTCGGTTTCGTGCGTGATTTTTTTGCTCGATGGTCCAGGATCGTCCTCAATGGTTCTCGCCGGGAAAAAATGCACACGTCCGAGCGATGCCAATGAGTAGGCACTCCGCGAGCACTGGAGCACCCGCCCGGTGATGCTCGAGCTCCTCTGATCTCGGCACTGCCGTGCGCGCGACGCCGTGCGCAAGGTGGCGGTGCCGGTGCATCGTTTGGCCTCTGCCCTCTCGGCCCCGACGGCGGGGGCCTTGGTCGCCCGCCCTGGGGGCGCGCCCGCGCTGTCTTCGGCCAGCGGTCGGACATCCGCGCTGCCGATGGCCTCGTCGTCGGCGGTCTGGGCGACAGCGGGGCTGAGCCTAAACGGTGCTTTTCGTTTTCGTTTTGTCTTCGATTTCCTTCGCTTTTGTCTCGAATCCGCCTTTACCGCAAAACGGAGTCAAAACGAAAACGGCCCACGGAATCACCAAAAGCACCGTTTAGGTCCAGCCCTGGGCGACAAGTCGACCTTGCCCTTCTCCTCCTTGACCTCCCTCTCCTGCTGCGTTTCGGAGGGAACTGGGGCTCTGTGCACGGCGCGCGCCAGGACCTTGTCGGCCAAGGGCGCATCATCCAGATGTGGTGGGTTGCCCCCCCCCCCCGTCAAAACTTTGACTTGGCACTTCGTCTTCGGGTGGGCTGCTGTGGCATGCTCATCTTTTGTTTACTCTGGAGGCTCGTTGTTGCGCACTGCCGCGCGTGCTTGCCGCGTGAGCGGGCGCGCTCTGGCGCTGGCTCAGCTGCCGCTTGCTTGCCCGCCTCCCCGAAGAGCTCTCTCGACCTCGGCATCTGTGCGCGGCGCGCGGGCCTCCTCTCCGCGGTCCTCGACCCGCGGCGTAACCCCGCGGTGAGCGCTGCGCTCGACTCGGGGGAAAACAAACCTACCTCGCTTTTGACCACCCTCGCTTCCAAGAGATACCAAACAATGCCAAATTGCGGCCTGTACTGGTCAGGCCGCTTGACGAGGAGGCGCGTGGTATGGCTTGGTTTTGCCTGGAAGCGAAAGCGGGGGAGGTAATTCACGCTCTGATCGACGGTGTCACGTGGGCATCGTGGACGGCGCAAGGCGCGCGACTTGCCGGCGCCCTTGCACGCGCGGTGCCCGTTGCGTGCGTCGCAGATCTCGCGCTTGCAAATGCGCCCGTCAGCGGCTGATCCAGCTCTTGCGGCTGAAACGCCTGCACTCCGTCCGGCGACGTCACTCGCTGCAAACTTTCCCAGCACCGCCGTTCGGAATGAGACCATTGCGAGGCCATGTCGGTAACGGTATCCTTCGTGTCCAGACCTACCACGTCGGCGTCGCCATCGCTAGCGCAATGCTGGATGCCGTATATCGCGATGGCCGGTGCAGAAGCCCCATCGCCTTCTGAAAAGGCCTTCTCATTCTCACTTCCTGGAGGCCTTCTAGATGGGGTCGGAGCAGATTGGGTCGGAGGATAGCATCGCCAATGCATCGCCGATGCATCGGCGATGCATCGGCGATGCACCAGCGACGCTGGCGATGCATCGGCGACGTCGGCGTGAAGCAAATCGGGCTCCACATCGAGCCGCACCGTCGATGCATCGGCGATGCGGCGCGATCCTCCGACCCCGCCCCGACCCCATCTGGCAGGCCCAGACTTCCCCCCTCGGCGCGCCGCCGAGCTTTGCGAGTAGTGGGACGCGCTCGGCGAGTACACTCAGGTCGGGCATTTCCTCCCACAGGCGGATTTGGGGCGACAAAAGAAAGAGTCTGAGCATACTCAAAAATATTCAAAAAGAGTACACAAATCGTACCCCGACTTTTTGTCACTATTTCCCTACCTAGGCTCTGCCTAGAAGGGTTCTTACTCTCTTGGCTTAAAGGGCCGGGCAGTGGGAACCGGCCGGGCGGTTCCCCCAGTATCCGCCCCGCGGTTCCCCCAGCTACGTCCCCTTAGCTTAGCGTTGCTTATCTCATCTTAGCTTAGCTTAGCTTCATCTTAGCTCAGGTTTATCTTAGCTTAGCTTACCTTCATCTTAGCTTCGCTGAGCTTTAGCATAGCAGAGCACAGCATAGCATAGCACAGCGTAGTATAGCATAGCGCAGAATAGCATAGCATAGCACAGCTGATCATAGCATAGCGCAGCTTAGCATAGCATAGCATAGCATAACTTAGCATAGCACAGCGCAACATGACATAGCATAGCATAGCTTAGCATAGCATAGCATAGCGCAGCATGGCATGGCATGACATAGCATAGCATAGCAACTAATGCTGCTTTCCTAGGGCTTCCAACTTCTAGGTAGGGTCGCACTGGGGTAAATTGAATCTTCCTCCTGCCGAGGGACAGGCCCGACTTGAGATTACACCCACACTCGGCGCACCGAGAGGCCTGCGCTGAGAGGTGAAACGTCCGCCCCCCCCCCGTGCCCCGCGCCTCCGGGGTGGACCCCCGCTCTCACGGTGCTCCTGCGGATATCCCTCCGCCTCTGGAGGCAGGGAAGGGGTCAGGGAAACGAGCACTGACACAAACATAAACACTCGGAGGTCCGCGAGGATTCCTCGGATCAGCGCTGGGGCCCGCCCCTGGCGCGCTCCGCGCGCCAGGGAAGGGGGTCCAGCACGGATCCAAGGAATCCGCGCGGACCTCCGAGCTTTTATGTTTATGTCATGTTTCGTTCCCCTAGGGGTGTGGCATGAAGGGATGTGGTGCCAATGCTGAGTCTGGCGATGCCATCTATGGTAGATAGCACCCCGACTTCCACGATTGGCAACACGCCCCTTTACATGCCACACCCCTCTACGACCTCCAGATCCGCGGGGGGTGGGGAGGGACCACACGGCAAGGACGAGAACCTGGGGACACCGAACACGATTCAGCGCCACTGGTGTGCCGCGATTTGGGGCGGTCTTGGGGGCCTCTAGGGCCGTCTGGAAGCGTCGGGGAGCCGAAACGGCGAGAACGCCAACATACTTCAAAAGCCGGAGAGAATCAATGATTTGGGCCTTCAAGGCCATCCTGGGGGGCACCTTGGAGGTCTCTTGGGGCGTCTTGGAGACCTCTTGGGCTGTCTGGGGGCCATCAATTGATCGCGTGAGCAATGCGAGGTGGAATCGCAGCGCTCTACCAGAAGTCAAACGGACCTTTGGCACGGAAGCTGTTGAGGCCGTTCACTCCTGGGTGTCAACATCTCGCTGCCCAGAGCCACCGCTACGGACCTGAGCAAAAACGGCTACGGACTGGAGGAATGGGAGGAGTGTGGAGGAGCAGCAGCAGCTTCAGGAAGAACGACGGGCTAGCGCCAGGGCCTGATTGTTGAATATGACGGAGAGCGGTAAGCTGCAGGCTATGGGGATGATCGCGGTCAAGTACCTGCGTAGAGACCCCATGGAGCGGGGCAGACACTTCTCGGGCGTCCCCATCGCAGTCCAGTAGCAGCCGCAGACCTGGTGGGGAGCACAGGGCAGAGGGCAAAAACGATCAAATCTCAAGTGATGCTCGGTTGGTGCGAACATGCTCGAGGACTCGCGCCAACACATTGTCGCGGCAGCCTCGCTAACATGTGAAAAGGAGATGCGAGAGCGTGTCCTAGCAGTCACTGTTAGGCACAGCATGAACTAAACACTTTTTTCTGCGCCAGCAGTGCGCGAAGAGGGGCACACATATGCATCAGCGCCCGTAGACACGACTGTTGGCTGATCGAGCCCGCATCGCTGTGGAGCAACCGAGTTCCCTTATCACCACTGGTGAGCTGCATGTCTTCGCGCCCGCAACCTCGACAGTCTGCTCATGGAAGCCCGCATCGTTGGGGAAGAACCTGGCGCCGCCCATCCACGCCTGCGCAAGTCGCAGTCGGAACACCGGCCCTGTCAGGCAGTGGGCCGTGCATCTGTGGACGCGTAGGCAAAAGCACGTCTAACAAATAATGGCAAACGCTGCCTACTACAGAACGGGAAATCACCCGTTGCGACAGCGATGTGTGCGCGCTGCAGTGTTGACCGGAATGAATCCGCCGCCGCGATTGCGGCGGTGTGTGTGTGTGTGTGTCGGGCCTGTGCGTTTCGTTGCTGCGAATCTTGCGAAGTGGACCCCCCGAAACATCGAATGCCACACGCGATCGTTTTGCCGTCCAAGTCCTTCCGATTCCTGCTTCGGTTGCCGAAATAACACAAACAATCGGAGGTCCAGGAGGGAGCCCCCTGCCACCCCAGGAGCGTGCCTCGCTCTCATTACTTCAAGGGCCTAGGAGCCCCAAGACGGGCCAGGAGGGCCCCAAGAGGATCCAACAATTTCCGGGACGGCCCAAAGGGTCTCCCAAGACGCCCCAAGAAGGCTCCCAAAGGGCCCCCGAGAGGCCCATGCAGTCACACGGTTATCCGTTGATGGAAAAACTTTGGCGTTCTCGCCCCAAGGCTGCCCAAGGAACCCCCGAAAGGGCACCAATACGGCCCCAAATTGGCACACTAGCCGCCCAGAATGGCCCACTAGGCCTGCAAGAGGGCAAGAGAAGGACAACTACAGAGCCTGCGGAGGATTTCCCCCCCCCCCCCCCCCCCAAGGCGGCTTCCAAGACGCCAAATGTGCCCCCACCGGGCGAGGATGAAAATATTGAAAGACGGACGCGACGACAACATAAGCGAAGCACAAGAGGAGGAGCAGGAGCAGCAGCAACACAGATGACGAATCGAATGAAAAGGACTATCAGGGTACGGAGGGAAATCTGTGCATGAGAACGATGACGGGGAGACGCTGACGTCATGGACACGACAGAAACGGACCTTCGAAGCTGTGTGGGATGTTTGGCTGTCCCTTCGGGGATCTCCTGACCCGGGCCAATCCAAACGCGAGTCAGTCGGGCCTTGCAAGATCCTGCAAGATCCTGCAAACTCCTGCGCCCAAACCCGGGTCCATGCAAAGCATCCTGCAAGATCCGGCAGGATCCTGCGCCCAAGCCCGGGTCAATGCGGCCCTGGCCCTGCAGGATCCTGCAAGGTCGGGGCGCTCTGGCTGACCCCCGCCTGCATTGACCCCCGCCTCAAGTAGAGGGCCGGAGATCCACCCCGCGAATAAGCACCCCGACGACGCAACCGTCTAGTGAACGCACCCGACGAAGAGGTCGAACAAGAGAGCGCTGTTCAGTAAACGCACGGGGCCGTTTAGTAAACGCCGGTTATGGGGGTCGGGGTGGATTTATGTCGGGCGTGTCCTACAGGGGGATTTTCGACGCAAAATAAAAAGATACACCAAAAATGCCCCGTCTCCAGGCCCCCGATCCCTTCCCTTTTCATCCTCCCCGGGCCTCCCTCGCCCCGTTTCTCGGAGGCCGACGGCCCGAGCTCCCACGCGCGCGCGCCGCGCCCGCACGCCTCCCCGCGAGGGGGCCGCCCGGCCTCGGGCGGAGCCCGAGGGGGCCCGCTGCCGTGCGCTCCGAGGCTCCTCCGGGCCGACCCCGGGATGGCATCGAAGGCTCCCGCCTGGCCTCCAGGGCCCCCCCTCCCCAAACAGCTCCGCGGCGGGCCGAGGCAGAGCGAACACGGCCCCGGGGGAGGAGTCTCGAGGGGTCTCCAGTCGGCAGGGCTGAGCTGAATCGGATCGCGAGGTCGGATCGGAGCGGCAACGGATCGGATCGCCGACGAACCGTCCCGAATCGAGCCGAAAGCGGATCGCCGCGCCCGGCTCTGACAGGCCCCAGCCAGTGCCGGTGAACCGAACCGAATCGAATCGAATCGGAATCGAGGGCCCCAGCCGGCGAATCGAATCGCATCGCATCGGATCGTCGGCGGCCCTGACTGGCCCAACAAGACGCGGCACGCCAATCATAAAGTAAATTGCATCACGTCTCCACACTCTTGCTGGGCCGCGTGTTCCAACGCGGTGGCGGGTGTGCGCGGCGGCGCAACTCGATACGTCCGCCGACAATGCTGGCGTCATGTCGGCCATGGTCAATGTTGAACGTCTGGTAATGCAGGCTGAACCCACCGTGGTCGAATCCGTGGCACATCCCTGGCCACTTGCCCCCTGGCCACACGTCAGGAGAAGTACGGTCGAGCTTGATGGGAGAGGACTTGCGAGAAGACACAAGAACCTTCCGAGGGCCACACTGCCATAGGAATGCAGAAGGCATGGCTCGCGAACTCCGGGGCAGGCCTGGATTGGGCAGGGTCGCCCTGCTGATCACACTCGGCTGTAGCCTCTCGCACCATTCACGCAAGGCGTGCATCGCTGCAGGCTGCCTCTGGGCGCCTCGTGGCGGGCCGGGCGGCTGCACGAGAGGACCCTGGTCAACGCGACAGTCAGCCAAACAGCTTGGGATACGAGCCCAACCAGCCCTGGATTTGTGTTGCCCCCTATCGCACTTCAGGGCCACATGCTGGAACTAATCTCGAGCACCCAGAAGGGTATCCATACAGTGTCGAACGAGCATCGCCTCCCAGGGCCCGGCACGCGAAACACCTCCTCCAGTTTCGGTACTTCCTTGGCGCTCGAAATTCCTTCGGGTGATCAAGGCTAAAGTCGGTTGGAGCATCATAACCCTGGACACAATTCGATGACAACTCGCGAATGCTCCCCCTCAGGATGGGCCCAAGACGGCCCCGAGGGCGCCCAAGAGCGCCCCGAGGTCATTCTTCGGCAAACGGCTTGGGACGCGAGCTACACCAACCCGGGATACAGTCAAAACGTTTGTTAAGGACGGGTGGTGAGGACGCAAAACCCTTGGACCCTTGGAGGCCGAAGTTGGATTTTTGGGGCGGGGGGCGGCCCGTGAAAACGGCGAAGGACGGGCCGCAGAGGCAAGGACTCAAGGGTACCCTAGATGAAGGCACGCGTCCGTACTAGGCGCGTTGACTGTACAATTTGATGAAAGCTCGCGAACGTTCCCCGTCAAGATGGGCCCAGGCCGGCCCCACAGGCGCCCAGGAGCGCCCCGAGGTCGATCTGCGGCCTCCGAGGGGGGGGGGGGGGCGTCATTGGCTGCCCCCCCCTTTCTCTGATCGGTGGCTCCCGAGATGGCCCCAAGAGAGGCCCCTCGAGGCTCCCAAGACTGGCCGTCGCTCGGACGTCCACTCCCTGTATGTTTTTCCGGTTTCGTGCGCGGTTTTTCGCCAAATGATCGAGGATGCTCCTCGATGGTCCTCGCCGAAGGAAAAATGCACACGTCCGAGCGATGCCAAGAAGAAGGCTCCAAGAGAGCCCAAGAGGGTCCCCAAATGACCTCAGCAGAGCCCCAAAGGGCCAGAAAATGGGCCCCATAGGGCCCCACAGCAGCCCCGAGGTGCCTGCAAGAGGCGAATGTTCGGTGGCAGCTCATGGGAGCCTCCCATACCATCTTGTTGGCTCTTGCGAATCGACGCGGCTCGAAGCTAAATCGACGCTAATCGACGCTAGATCATCGCTCATCGACGCTAACCGACGCTAAATCGGCGCTATCTCATCCACTCCCAGATGCTAATCGACGCTAAAGACAAAACTGAGAGGGTAGACCCCAGGCTCCCATGATTTGCTACAGAGCGACTGCATGCTGGCTTCCGCGCCCGCTGACTGCAAATTTCGGGGGCGGCCAAGAGGGGGGCGTCCGAGAGGGGGGGGCGCAAATCATGGCCGGCGGCATGTGCGCGGCCCAGGGGCGGGGCCAGGGACGTATTGAACAAGAAGAGGCGCCATGAGATTTGGAGAGATATCATGGCCCCCGCCATGATGTCCACCCCCCCCTAGTCATCACCCCCCTCTTGGCCACCCCCGAAAATTGGAGCGCCCGAGCTGCCCCGGGGCCTCCGCCGGAAGAGTTCAGCCGGGGGGGGGTGGCCGCCGAGACGGCAGATTGGAGGAACCTTCGGCGTTCTCGGCCCTCTTCTGATAGGTCGGGCATGTCCTCCTACAGGCGGATTTCGGAAGAGAAACACATAGGCAACCAATGCTAAAAAAATCAAACAGAGTAGGAAAATCGTCCCCAGGCTATTTAATTTGACTATTTGTCTTCCTCCTGCAGGGGTACATGTCCGACTTAACTTTTCCATCCTCCTTGCTCCTCCCATCCTTCGAACAAGGGAAAGCGGCATAGACAGAAGCTTTTGGAGCTCCGCACGGACTGCTTGGATCGGCGCTGGAACATTCCCTCCCTGGCGCGCGGAGCGCGCCGTGTGCGGCGCGGGAGACGCCGCCAGGGGGGCCCAGCGCCGATCCAAGAAACCCGCGCCGAGCCTCACAAATTATGAGTGAGCAAATGTTTCTTTTCGACCCGCCCTCCATCTCATAGGGGACGAAGAACGCTACACAACAAACTTGTCCACCGTCGGGGACGCCCACCCGGGGGGCGGCTGCAAAATCTATACTCCTACGGTGCCGCGCAGGGATCGAAACTTTCCAGCCGCCCGAGGGGCAGGCGTCCCCGACGGCGGAAAACATGTTATACCGTTCCTTGCCCCCCACAATGAGGACGCGGCCGCAGGAAACCCTTGCAGGAAACCCAACCCTGAAAACCCGCGCGCGAGGTGCGCCTGAGGGGAATCTGGGCGCACCCTGAACGCAGCAGCTCCTCCAAACGGCTCCGGGAAGTCGCCGCGCCGCGCGCGGAGCGAAGACACCCGAGATGCCCTGACGAACAGCAGATGGCCTCTCGAGGCGCGCCCCCGCCTGTACCGTTCTTTGGAAGGGGAACTGGGACACACAAATAAATACACACAAATAAAAGTATCCACTACATTTCCCAATATTTTCTGGGTTTTTGCCTTCCCCCCCACTTCCCATCTTTTCCCATATTTGCTGGGAATCGCCGATGAATTGTGTCTGTGTGTGTTCTTCCCCTCCTGATCTCTGCCCCCGCATCCTCCTCGGGACGCCCGCTGCTCCGCGGACCGCCCACACCGTGAGGAAGTGCAGCACCGTGACGCAGGCGGGGAAGCGGAACAGGAAGGGCGGGGCGCTGAGCTGCTTCATCCTCGGGGGGCCGCCGGGGGGGGGGGCCCCGGGCCGCGGGGCGTGCGCGGGGGACCGCGGCACCGCTGCCCTCGACCTGGCGGCGCGCACAGGTCACTCGGCGGTGGGCAAACCTCCCTTTAGTAGACCTCCCCTTCGTGAAAAGGGCCTGAGACCGAAACCGACGGACCTGGACCCGCAGAAACGACGGCCGCGACGCCCTCTCGCGAACGGAAAACGGCCAATTCCTCAATCGACGTGTCAGGGTAGGAGGTCTGTCCACCCCCGAGTCACAAGGGGGCATGGGGGAGCGGGGAAGGCTTCTCCGAAGGAGCCTGCTTCTCCGAAGCCGCGCCTTCTGAGAAGCAGGGGTGCTTCTAGGAAGCCTCCCCCCCCTCCGCCTACCCCCCCCTTCTGCGCGCGGCCGCTGAGCAGCACCAGACCAGGGTGCTGGCCATCGTGGGGGACAGCGCAACCAAGACTGATAGTAAGGGTGCGCGATCTGGATGCAAGCCTCGGGGGCGCGCAAACATGGATTAGCGATCCATGGACTTGGCGCGCGGTCGCCAAATCCATGGATCGGGGTTGGTGCCCTCCCCAAAATGCGGCCGGTGCCGCCCTGTTCGGCTGCGGAAATCTGCGATTTCCGATGGAAACGGGACCCGCCGCTAATCCACGCTCCCTTAATCCATGTCTGTCTGCGATCGCATGAAAGCCCCTTGGGCGCCCATGCCGAAGCTTTTCGAGCGAGCTTTGGCGCAGGGATCATCGGCGCCCCTGGATACACGTACTGCTCCCCCCTGGGCCAGTCGCCCGCAGCGGCTTCGCCTCCGAGACATATTGACCTTACGCTCAGGTCGGGCGTGTCCTCCTACAGGGGGACTTTGGACGAATAATAACAATAGTCAAAACGCATTCCAACATAATAAGACATGGTAAGAAGAATCGTCCCCATCCTATCTTTTTGACTATCTTTGAACTTCCCCCCTGTGGAGGGACATGCCCGACTTAAACTTAGGCCGCGGCTTGCGCGGGCAGCCAGCGTGGCACACCACGCTCGTGGCGCCGAGGAGGAGGAGGAGGAGGAGGAGGAGGAGGACGAGGAGGAGAAAGAGGACGAGGAGAAGGAGGAGAAAGAGGACAAGGACGCCACACTGGACGCCACACTGGAAACTGGGGCGCTCGCGCGCGGCACTGCACTGGCAGCTCAAGCTGCGAGCGAGAAGGGGGCGCCTGCTCGCGCGCGGCCGTATATGCTGGAACCCTGCGCGCGCATGCCCGCGCAGACGGCCCCGTCAGATCTCGTCGCTCCCACGAGAAGGGTACGTGGATGAACGCGGCGTTGTCTGGCCGCCTCGAGGCAGCCGACGCCCGCGCGGCTTCACATGGGCTCGCGCGAACGGACACCCTCCACTCCGGGGTGTCCGTGGCTCCGTACGTCCGACATGTCGGATGCTGTTCAATGCCCAGGCATAGCAAGAGAGCTGCATGCGCAACCGCAGCCGACCCAAGAACGTGTCTTGAGACGTGCTCTGGGAACTCCCTTCTGATCAACCCATCCTCTCCCTCTCCGTCTACAGTTCTCCCTCTGTCCACTCCTTCCCCCCTCTGTTCCCCTGGAGCTTCCCTGGAATGCCGGGGCGAGACAGACCGTCGGGCTGACCCCGGAGCCCCCTTGGCGGGCCTCGGCACAGCGCCAACACAGCCGAGCGCAGGGAAGGGCGATGCCCCCCCCCGCTCACAGGAAGAGTTGTAAAGGAGCGGAAGGGGTGTGGGGTTAGGTCGGGCAATGTCCCCCTATAGGCGAATTTTGAACGACACATTAAACATAGTCAAAACATATTCAAACATTGGCAAAACATTCTAAAAAATCGTCTCCATACTATTTTTTGACTGTTTCTGGATATTCCTCCTGTAGAGGGACACGTCCGACTTAAGTGTGTGTGTGTGTGGGGGGGGGGGGGGGGGCTGCAGGAAGATGTGAACGATCTCTGCCCAACACTGTGAGCTCCCAGGTGAAAGGTTGCAACGGGCCCGTCGCGAGAAGTGGTATGGGCAAGGATGCAGATCTCCTGGGCGTCCAGGTGTCTAACAACTGGCCAGCGAAGCTTCTTGTCCCAGGCCAAAAAAAACAAAAAAAAAAAAAAAAAAAAAAACAAAAAAAAAAAAAAAAAAAAAACAAAAAAAAAAAAAAAAAAAAAAAAAAACAAAACAAAATAAAAAAAAAAAAAAAAAAACAAACAAAAAAAACAAAAAACAAAAAAATAAAAAAAAAAAAAAAAAAAAAAAAACAAAAAAAAGAAAAAAAAAAAAAAAAATAAGGAAAAAAAAAAGAAAATAAAAAAAAAAAAAAAACACAAAAAAAGAAAAACAAAAATAAAAAGAAAAAAAAGCAATTTGGGGTGCGGATATATTGTGTCCTTGGCAAAACGACCCATCCTCGTTTAAGGGCGCAGCTGTAAGTGAAAATGTGCGGCGATTGTTTGGGCATCGGGCAGGAGTTCGGCCTGCGACGAAGACTCGATCCTTCTTGTCCTGGAATGCTTCGGACATATGGGACTTGAGAAGCATACATCGGGTAGAAATATTTACGCGATGCGAGGTCCGTGATCTAACCATCCCCCACGGGTCCCCAGCTGCGTCAGAACGAGGGACGCCACGAAGGCGCACGCTAGCACCTGCGGCGAAGGATAACTCCTTCCTCTCCCAGAGCCCCTCCCTTCAAATGCACCGCGCTGTCTTCGAACTCTCGTCAA
Organism: Prorocentrum cordatum; assembly: GCA_963575745.1. Taxonomy (NCBI): domain Eukaryota; class Dinophyceae; order Prorocentrales; family Prorocentraceae; genus Prorocentrum; species Prorocentrum cordatum. The sequence goes on from CAUYUJ010017283.1 coordinate 676,133, forward strand.
AGGAAATGAACCGGAACATGAGGAAGAAAAAAACCTGCTCGCTCCCCCAGGGCGTCGACAGGCGAGGTAACTCCTGGTTAACTAATGGAGAGGGTATCGTGCCATCAATGGCGAAGCAGCAACAGCACCATCGATGGTGGAAGCAACCACGCATGGTGTCGAACATGAGGTAGTTTGCTGTGACCGGAGGCATCTGGATTGTCGCTCTCTCAGGACAGAGACGCCTGGGACAGTGAGGATGAGCAAAGGAAGGGCCAGCAGCAGAAGCACGAGCACGAGCTGGGGTGAGGGGAGCAAGGAGAGGGCGGAGAGGAGAAACGAGGACGGAAGGACGTGTCGGGGACGAGCCGGAGAGAGAAGAGCGGCGATGCAGGACCTGAGCCCGTCGACCCCGGGACGCGAGGATCTTCCAGATCGTCGCGAAGATGCCGGCGATGACGAGGAGGACCAGCACCTGCCGGACGAGGAGGCTCTCCTCGGCGGGGGCCGCCCGCGGTCAACCCGCACAGCAAGGACGCGGGCTAAGGCTGCAAAGGGCCTGGGACGCCCGTTTCGGAGCTTTTCGAGCGGGGCGCGGCCAACGAAGGTGGCCAGGGGTGGACCGAGGAGACAAGCAGGGCTGGACCTGAACGCTCGTTCTGTCTTCGCTCCGCTCTGCCCGCTGTCCCGTACCTCCCTGCCAGAACGAGAAGCATGGCACACAGCCGCCAAAGTCCAGCAACACGGCGTTCAGGTCCAGCCCTGGAGGAGAGGATGCAGAGGCACCCTTGGGAAACTTGCCCACCCGTACCGTGCGGGCTGATCGACTGTACGCCCCCTCCTCCGCCCATACAGGGAGGGGAGGGGGGGCCGGCAGCCGCCTGGCGAGGCTCCTCCCTGGCGGGGCCGCCTCCCTGCACGAGAGGTCGGGGCGACAGCACCCTCCGCTGGCGGAGGAAGAGCTCGCAAAGGCACGGACAACAGGCAGAGGAGGAGGAAGAGGAGGAGGAGGAGGAGGAGGAGGAGGAGGAGGAGGCGGATGCGGCGGCGGCGGCGGCGGAGGAGGAGGAGGAGGAGGAGGGCCGGCATGCCCGAGGGGGGGGGAGGAAGGACGGGGCGGCCGCACCACACACACACACACACACACACACACACACACACACACACACACACACACACACACACACACACACACACACACACACTCTCTGGAGCATGGGAAACCGACACCCACACCACCAGGGACCACCAGCGGGAGGAGCCCAGGGAGGGGCCCCCCAACGTGGCGCGGCCCCCCCATCTCGCCCGAGGCATCCGCTGGCCTTCTGGATGCTTTGTGGATGTCCTATCATCGAATTTTAAAATGTGTTTAAAATGTAGGAACAATGGTCGAAACATGTTTTACACATGTTTAAAACATGTTTTAGGCATCTGGAAAATATTTGGCAACATGCTTCCTCTCCATTGATCGTCCACCACAACCCTAGCCCCAGCTCGGGGAAGCATCGTGGACCTCCTCGCTGGAGGTGGCCCCCTGGCGGTGTTGGTGTTGCTTTTCCTCTCCCCCAGGCTCCTCGAGAAACCAAAATCTAAAAGTACCGATGCTGCTACTCCCGGACCTCTCCTGGGGTGCGTTCTGGCTAGAACCTCGGGGCGAGTCTAGCGGTGCCGACGAGGGCCTCCGAGGAGGCCCAGAGGGACAATAACGATGGGAAGGGCAGCAGTGTGGTCCCTCTTACGAGGGGAACGAGCAATGCCATAAACATAAAAACTCGGAGGTCAGCGTGGATTTTTTGGATCCGCGCGGGACCCCTCTTCCTGGCGCGCGGAGCGCGCCAGGGGCGGCGCCGGAGGCGCCGCTAGGGGGCCCCAGCGCCGATCCGAGAAATCCGAGCGGACCTCCGAGCTTCTATGTTTTTGCCATCGTTCGTTCCCCTCCTTACGATAGCCGATGATCGGGCCGGGCGAAAAGGAGGGATAGCAAAGGCGGGGTTTGAGAATTAGCTCACGTAACTGATTTTCCCAGCGCCTCCCGGCGCTGGGATGCGCCCATGTGTCGAGGAATGGGCCTGGCGGCGGGGCCGACACCAACTGCATGCAGCAGATTTCGTACCCCCCCCCTTTCCCTATCCCCCCCCTTTCTCGGGCGTTTGCAAGACTGGGATTAGTGGGCCCTGGTTTAGTGATATGTACCGAGGGGGCGCCCCCCCCCGCCCCGTTCCGCTAACCGGAACTGCCGTCACCCGAAAAACACCAATTACGGCAAACCTGGTGCAGTGAATCTGGCCAACTCAGGGGCCCCAGGGCCCTATACCACTAACCGGGTCCGCTTACCCGGGGTCCAAAAAAAAACGACTTTCGTCCGGGCCGAGACGAGGGGGACTTCGCGCGGCCCGCCAGTCCTCGGGCCCGGCGCTCCGGCAAACGCACGCGCCGCCGTCCGGCGAGGGCGCGGCCCCGAACGACGCGCCAACGCACTCGACCCGCCCGCCGGCGGCCTCGCGGGGGCGCCGAGCACGGCGCCGGGGGGGCAAGCGAGGCGCCTCGCCGGCCGGCCACACACTCGGGGAGCTGTGCTCCCTCCTCCCTCCTCCCCCGCCCTCCCTGGTCCTCCCTCCCTCCCTCCCTCCTCCCCTCCTCCCTCCCTCCCTCCCTCCCTCCTCTCCTACTCTCCTCCTCCGCCTCCTCCTCCTCCTCCTCCTCCCCTCCTCCCTCCCCTCCTCCCTCCTCCTCCTCCTTCCCTCCCTCCTCCTCCTCCCTCCTCCCTCCTCCCTCCTCCCTCCTCCCTCCTCCCTCTTTCCCTCCGCCCTCCTCCTCCCTCCTCCCCTCCTCCCTCCTTCCCTCCTCCCTTCCTCCCTCCTCCCCTCCCTCTCCCTCCTCCCTCCTCCCTCCTCCTCCTCTCCTCCCCCTCCCCCTCCGTCCTCCTCCTCTTCCTCCTCCTCCTCCTCTCCTCCTCCTCCTCCTCCTCCGCCTCCTCCTCCTCCTCCTCCTCCTCCTCCTCCTCCTCCTCCTCCTCCTCCTCCGCCTCCTCCTCCTCCTCCTCCTCCTCCCTCCTCCGCCCGCCGACGGCCCCGCCGCCGCCGCCTCCGCCTCCTCCCTCCTCCCTCCTCCCCTCCGGCTCCGCCTCCGCCTCCGCCTCCGCCGCCTCCTCTTCCTCCTCCTCCTCCTTCTCCTCCGCCGCCGCCGCCGCCTCCTCCCTCCGCCTCCGCTCGCCTCCTGCCTCCGCCTCCTCCCCTCCTCCTCCTCCTCCTCCTCATCCGCCTCCTCCTCTCCTCCTCCTCCTCCTCTCCTCCCTTCCTCCCTCCTCCCCTCCTCCCTCCTCCCTCCTGCTCCTGCCGCCTGCTCTCCTCCTCCTCCTTCCGCCCCCCGCCGCCGCCGCCTCCCCCTCCCCTCCCACTCGCCCCTCCCCCCTCCCCTCTTCCCCTCCCCCCTCCTCCTCCTCCTCCTCCTCCTCCGCCTCCTCCTCCTCCTCGCTCCTCCTCCTCCTCCTCCTGCCTCCTCTCCTCCTCCTCCTCCTCCTCCTCCTCCTCCTGGCGGCGGGGGCGATCGACCCTCCTTTTCCTGGGTCCTCGTGGACCCTGGTCTCCGGCTTCTGGTCTGGTGTGCGGATTGGGGCTGTTTCCCCAAACGACTTTGGAGATTTTGTCCCCTCCCCCTCGCTTTGGCCGGCTCCGGGGGGTCCTGGTCCGAAATGGCACTTCCCACCTTGTTCCATTCCGCAGGGGAGGCATGGGACTTTATCTTGGTGGGGATGCGACTTCGCGACCCGCCCCCCTCTCACCCCACCCTTGTCCGGCCCACCCGTCGATGTAGTGAAGAAGTAGTCCTGGAAGTTCCGGGGGGTGTGGCGTATACACAGTCTCGGAGTCGAAGCTGTGTATGCTGGTTTGTGGGCCCCCATTTGCAGGAATCCCGCCTCAGGAGTGAGAGGCATCGCGGGCGGCATCGACACCCGGAGTGGCCCCCCTCCCTCTCGCCCCTCCCCTCGGCGAGGACCGTCATTAGGCCTCGTCGGTGAGGACCCTCATTAGGCCTCACACCCCTCGCAGCTTCCATCAATGGGGTTGCGAGGGTTCCCGCTCCCACCATCAATAGGCACCGGAGGGGGCCGAGGACCCCCCTACGGTCCCTCGGCCAACGAAGACGGCCGTAGGGGGGGTGACCCGTACCTCCGTCTCAAGGCATTCGTGCCACCACCTACCACTCCAGGCACCAATTGCCACCCACCACATCTATCCTCCTTTGGGCCGTGAACGGGATTTATTCCCCTGCCGGCCGATTGTGCCTGTCAATGTCAGTCAGCCTTTACATTTTGGCACTTGGGCCACCCCAGCAGTGCACCAAGGGTAACGCTTCGACCCGTGCTGTAGTGGCACTCATGCGGTCGTGTCCCTCTCCCCGCCCACTTAGGGTGATGGTTCGACCCGTGCTGTAGTGGCACTCATGCGGTCGTGCCCACTCCCCGCCAACCAATCGAGAAGACCTACCTCAAGGATCCCTTGGGGCCACAAATCTACGTTTGACTTCAGTCTCTGTCCCCCCGCCCCTCTCTTCCCCGTCCCCGCTCTGGCCCCTTGCCCGCCCCCTTCCCCCCCCCGCTTTTCTTGCCTTGTCTCTTCTCCTCCTCCTCCTGTCCTCCCTGCCCGTTCTCTCCTCCTCTGCCTCTGTCTTGCCCGTCCCCGCACCAGCATGTTTGGATCGCGGGGTACGGTGCCGGGTTTATTTTCTCTCCTTTTAGGGCTGCCCTAGTCGAGGATCCCGCCAGCCCCTCGCCTGCGCCGCGCGCCGTGCTGCCGGCGCACGTGGGGGATTATTCGCCTGGGGTCGAGCTCGACGCCTCGGTCGCTTCGTCGTCTGGGGCGCCTTCGCGGACCTGGAGTGGCATCCAATTCCTGGCGGCGGGGGCGATCGACCCTCCTTTTCCTGGGTCCTCGTGGACCCTGGTCTCCGGCTTCTGGTCTGGTGTGCGGATTGGGGCTGTTTCCCCAAACGACTTTGGAGATTTTGTCCCCTCCCCCTCGCTTTGGCCGGCTCCGGGGGGTCCTGGTCCGAAATGGCACTTCCCACCTTGTTCCATTCCGCAGGGGAGGCATGGGACTTTATCTTGGTGGGGATGCGACTTCGCGACCCGCCCCCCTCTCACCCCACCCTTGTCCGGCCCACCCGTCGATGTAGTGAAGAAGTAGTCCTGGAAGTTCCGGGGGGTGTGGCGTATACACAGTCTCGGAGTCGAAGCTGTGTATGCTGGTTTGTGGGCCCCCATTTGCAGGAATCCCGCCTCAGGAGTGAGAGGCATCGCGGGCGGCATCGACACCCGGAGTGGCCCCCCTCCCTCTCGCCCCTCCCCTCGGCGAGGACCGTCATTAGGCCTCGTCGGTGAGGACCGTCATTAGGCCTCACACCCCTCGCAGCTTCCATCAATGGGGTTGCGAGGGTTCCCGCTCCCACCAGTCAACCTTCCATTTTGCCGTCAATAGGCACCGGAGGGGGCCGAGGACCCCCCTACGGTCCCTCGGCCAACGAAGACGGCCGTAGGGGGGGGTGACCCGTACCTCCATCTCAAGGCATTCGTGCCACCACCTACCATTCCAGGCACCAATTGCCACCCACCACATCTATCCTCCTTTGGGCCGTGAACGGGATTTATTCCCCTGCCGGCTGATTGTGCCTGTCAATGTCAGTCAGCCTTTACATTTTGGCACTTGGGCCACCCCAGCAGTGCAGCAAGGGTGACGGTTCGACCCGTGCTGTAGTGGCACTCGTGCGGTCGTGTCCCTCTCCCCGCCCACCTAGGGTGATGGTTCGACCCGTGCTGTAGTGGCACTCGTGCGGTCGTGCCCACTCCCCGCCAACCAATCGAGAAGACCTACCTCCAGGATCCCTTTGGGCCACAAATCTACGTTTGACTTCAGTCTCTGTCCCCCCGCCCCTCTCTTCCCCGTTCCCGTTCTGTCCCCTTGCCCGCCCCTTTTCCCCCCCCCCGCTTTGCTCCCCGCCTCTCTGCCCTGCTCCCCTCTCTCTCTCTCTCTCTTTCTCTCCTCTCTTCCTGTGTACTTGCCGTTCCCCCGCACCTTTAGCATGTCTGGCTAGCGGGCGTCGGTGCCGGGTTTATTTTTCTCCTTTTAGGGCTGCCCCATCGAGGATCCCGCAAGCCCCTCGCCTGCGGCCGCGCGCCGTGCGCCGGCGCACCGTGTGGGGGTACTCGCCTGGGGTCGAGCTCGACGCCTCGGTCGCTTTCGTCGTCTGCTGTCTGGGGACGCCTTTCGACGTGGGGGATTACTCGCCTGGGGTCGAGCTCGACGCCTCGGTCGCTTCGTCGTCTGGGGCGCCTTCGCGAACCTGGAGTGGCATCCAATTCCTGGCGGGGGCGATCGACCCTCCTTTTCCTGGGCCCTCGTGGACCCTGGTCTCCGGCTTCTGGTCTGGTGTGCGGATTGGGGCTGATTCCCCAAACGACTATGGAGATTTTGTCCCCTCCCCCTCGCTTTGGCCGGCTCCGGGGGGTCCTGGTCCGAAATGGCACTTCCCACCTTGTTCCATTCCCCAGGGGAGGCATGGGACTTTATCTTGGTGGGGTTGCGACTTCGCGACCCCGCCCCCCTATCACCCCACCCTTGTCCGGCCCACCCGTCGATGTAGTGAAGAATTAGTCCTGGAGGTTCCGGGGGGTGTGGCGTATACACAGTCTCGGAGTCGAAGCTGTGTATGCTGGTTTGTGGGCCCCCATTTGCAGGAATCCCGCCTCAGGAGTGAGAGGCATCGCGGGCGGCATCGACACCCGGAGTGGCCCCCCTCCCTCTCGCCCCTCCCCTCGGCGAGGACCGTCATTAGGCCTCGTCGGTGAGGACCGTCATTAGGCCTCACACCCCTCGCAGCTTCCATTAATGGTGTTGCGAGTTGCGAGGGTTCCCGCTCCCACCAGTCAACCTTCCATTTTGCCGTCAATAGGCACCGGAGGGGGCCGAGGACCCCCCTACGGTCCCTCGGCCAACGAAGACGGCCGTAGGGGGGGGTGACCCGTACCTCCATCTCAAGGCATTCGTGCCACCACCTACCATTCCAGGCACCAATTGCCACCCACCACATCTACCCTCCCCCTCCCACTCCTCCGCGTCCCCCTCCTCCCCATTCCCTTCCTCCTGCTCCTCATTCCCCTCCCCCTTTCCTCCTCCTCCTTGTCCTTCTCCTCCTCCTCTTCCTCCTCCTCCTCCTCCTCCTCCTCCTCCTCCTCCTCCTCCTCCTCCTCCAGCTCCCCCTCCTCCTCCTGCCGTGCCAGTGCTGAGTGTTTAGGGGTGTTGCATGTTTTTTCGTGGAAAGGGCTGTGGCCCAGAGTTATATTCTAGTAGGTTTAGCCCCGGAATCGACTTGAGACGGGCCGGCAAAATTAGTTTCTGTTCTTTTCTCAGTTGAATAACGAGGTCAAGACGGGCCGGCGAATTAAATGTTGAGGATGTCCCGAGCGAAACGCTTATTTTGAACTTCCGATCGATATAACACATGATGAAGTATGCATTTTCGTATGTTGCGGATGTCTCGAACGAAACGCTTGGTTTGCATAATGCGTTGAGGATGTCTCGAGCAAAACGTTTGTTTTGTGCTATAGATCGTTCCCTTCTTTGGGGCCAGAACTCACCAAACGTCTCAGGTGAAATGCTTATTTTCACGTGCCCAGGTCGTGAGGATGTCTCGAGCGAAACAATTCGAGGATGTCTCGAGCGACACGCTTATTTTGGGAGCCTGAACGCAACGTAGTTTACAAGGGATCCTGGCCCTGGGATCGCGGACGCCGTGTACCAGGGATCGTGGCCCTTGGAGCGCGGACGCAACGTAATTTACAGTAGATCGTGGCCCTGGGAGCGCGGACGCAGCGAAATTTACGAGGGATCCCGGCCCTGGGGGGCGGACACAGCGTAATTCGTAAGGGATCGTGGCCCTGGGAGCGCGGACGCAGCGTAATCTATTATGGATCGTGGCCCTGGGAGCGCGGACGCAGCGTAATTTACTATGGATCGTGGCCCTGGGAGCGCGGACACAGTGTAATTCATAAGGGATCGGGGCCCAGGGAGAGCGGACGCAGCGTTGTTTACAAAGGATCGTGGCCCAGGGAACGGACGCAATGTGATTTACGATGGATCGCGCGGACGCAGCATAATTCACAAGGGATCCTGGCCCTGGGAGCGCGGACGCAACGAAACTTACAAGGGAACGTGGCCCTGGGAGCGCGGACGCAGCGTAATTTACAGTAGATCGTGGCCTCGGGAGCGCGGACGCATGTGTAATTTACGATGGAGCGTGGCCCCGGGAGCACGGACGCAGCGAAGTTTATTATGGATCGTGGCCCTGGGAGCGCGGACGCAACCAGACTTACATGGATGGGGGGGGCCGCGACCGGTTGGAGCGTCTGAGATCGGCCCCTGGGAGGATCAATCTTTGACACCCCTCACGAGGATCGTGGCCCCCGAGGGGGGGGCGCTGATCGGGACCCTCCCTCCTTTGATCGATAGCCTCGAAGATGGCCCCAAGAGGCGCTCCAGGGCTCCCAAGAGAGCCCCAAGAGAGCCCAAGAGGGCTCCAAGAGGGCCCCCAAAGGACCCCCAGAGGCACCCGAGAGGCCCCCAAGAGGCCCCCGAGCGGTCTCAGAGAGCCCAAGATGACCTCCAAGATGGCTCAGATAGCCCAAGCTAGCTCAAGATGGCTCCCAAGATGCCTCAACCGGCCACAAGACCGCACCAAGAGCGCCCAAGAGCGCTCCAAGAGAGCCCCAAGAAGCGGCCTGCCAGCTCCTGAGGGGGGAGCTGAGTTGGGGACACCCA
>CAUYUJ010017283.1:689924-742424 GCA_963575745.1 Prorocentrum cordatum
GAAGCGCTATACTGGGTGGGTGAAAATGCCAGCCATATGTGATCTACAGTTGGCCCACGCTTCACTATCACGTTACTCACTGCCAGTTTGCATGCGAGCCACTCCTGGTAAGTCATTCGACTCGCGTGCAGAGCAATCGAAGTACGACCGAATTCACCATCAACGGCCTTTCGGGACACGGTGGGACACCATCAACGCATCCCCGGGGTACACTGTTGGAACAACGCCAACAAACCATCTGGACTCCAGGACACCCAACGGGCTACCGTAAGAACACCGAACACCATCGACAAAAACAACGGGGCGCCAGGACAACCAGACACCGCGCACGAGCGCCCACCGATTCCGCACGCAGGACCCTGAATGCAGTCTCCACCACGCCCCCTTCACGCGCGCAACTTTGCCCGCACGACGCCTTACGTGCACGGCTGGCAGGCTGGGAGGGGCCTCGGAAAGGCGACATCCTCCGATGTTCCCGTCTCGAACTCGCGCCTGTGAGCAAAGCTCCACGCCACGCAAACGGCAAGCCGCCGGATCCCATCAGGCTTGGGCAACTCGGATAACTAGGCCAGGCCCCATCACAACAGCGCTGGCAACAACAACACGAAACAGAGCACGTGCACATCGATCGCAAATGCAGATCAACACGAATCAGGCCCTTGACGTGCGAAAGACTACGCTATGTCGGGCGAACAGCAGAAGCATCATTCCGAGGCATCACCGCCTAGGAAAGACGAATCACGGGGCAAGCCCCCGAACCTCATGGCGAGTAGGAGGAAGGTCGAAGGAACGTTCAAGGCGGGAATGTTCCCAGATCGCGTGCACCCCCGCCTGAAAGCTTGTGCGACAGCGTACCCGCGCTGGGGTCCCAGATGAGGATGTAGTTGTCGAACCCTCCGCCCCCAGACCCGTCTGTGAGCACTCCTCCCCATGCACCCTGATTCTCGATCATCCTGTTACTCCTCCTCCTCCTCCGGCCCCTCATCCTGCTCCCGCTGCCATCACATGCTCAAAAACAGCACCCCCTCCTCGACTCCGCCGACAGGGGTCGCACACGCCGCAGCAGCACGCACCACCAGAGCGGCCTCGCCCCGATCGCACCTCCCCGTGCAGGCGGGCTCGCGCACTGCTCACTGGCTCCCGAGCACCTCTCTCCCGTAGCAGAGCGATGGGGGCCGAACGGACTTGCAGCGGAGGAGGCACAAGAACCCCCCCCACAGGAAACCCAACCCTGAGACCCCAGGGCGCCCATGGATTCTTGGTGTGGGAGCGTCACGCTCTCCATCACGAAACCATGCAAGCCCAAGAAACCCAGGGCAGCCTGGAGGCAAGCAGGGTGTTTCTTGGCATGGGCCCCCACTGTACACTGTCCCTGGGTGCGTGGCTGCAACGGAGCTCCACAACCCCAACTCCGCGACCCACCCCGCGACCCACCCGCGACCCTCCGCGCGACTCGCCCGGCGACTCGGCCAGGACCCTTCCGCAATCCACCCAAATCGTAAAAACAAACTCGGAGGACACCCCGTCACCTCGCTGTTATCCAAAGCCGCGGGGGCTATGGTACTTCTACATGTGCTGCGACCTTGCGCGTGTCTGCTTCCCAAATACATGCCAAACGAGTGGAGGTCGTCCCTCCCCGTCCGCTGCTCAGCAGCATCTGGCTCTCTGGGCAGTAAACCAAGCAGGTCAGCCCCTTCGAGTGGCCCGCCAGGATGTGCGTACGCCTGTGCTGCACCTCGGAAGCACCCCACCACCGACACCCCGGATGCAGGCTGACGCACCCCACTCCTGAGTTCAATCCTGATCCAGCGCATCTCCCCCTCCCTTCCTCCTTCCCCTTTTACCTCCACCTCCTCCTCCTCCTCCTCCTCCTCCTCGTTGTCCTCCTCCTCGTCGTCGTCGTCGTCCTCCTCCTCCTCCTCCTCCTCCTCCTCCTCCTCCTCCTCCTCCTCCCCCTCCCTCTCTCCCGGCCCTTCTCTTTCCACATCCTCGGCCCTCCTCCTTTTGGATCACGCCGTCGCACGGCTTCGCCCGCTCGCCCCTCGGGCGCAACGTCAGGGCCCAGCGGAGCCCCTCTTGCGCGGGCTGGCGCGGCCCTCGCGGCCGCTGCCGCGCGCGCGCCGTGGTCGAGGGCACGGCGCGCCTCGGAGGACCACCCCTCGCTCGAGCGGCGGCGGCTGCGGCGGCGGCGGCCGCGGCCATACCGATCTAAAGGGTGGCTGGCGCGGTGGCCGGGGGCGTGAGGAATGACGCGCCCGCCAGCGGCCAACGCCGCGACCTCGGCGAAGGTCGCGAGCAGGCGAAGACGACGCCAGCGCCTCACTGAGGCGCTGGCGAACGGCGAGAGGTGCGGCGGGTGGAGCGGGTGGCGCGGGCGCGGGCCCCGCGCTGGCCGCAGGAGCCGCCTGGACGGAAGCGACGGTGCGGAGCTGCAGGGCAACGCCGTGCGGGAGGACAGCTGGGCGGACAAGCCTGGCCGCGCCGTCGCGGCTGCTGCCGCGGTTGCCCCCTCAATGGTGCCGACCGAACGTGGCGGGCGTGGGCGTGCTGGCCCCGCACGTGTCGAAGGAGGGGTTCGCGGCCTGCCCCGCTGGGGTCGGGGCGCCACCCAACGTTGGGTCGGGCCTGTCCCCCCTACAGGCGGATGCTGGACGAAACAACAGTCAAACAATACAAACATATTCAAACATTGTCAAAACAAATCGTCTCCAGATTTTTCAACTATGTTTGAATATTCCTCTTGTAGAAAGGAAAATACATAATAAAACCCAGCGCCGACCCCCCCCGCCTTCGTCTTGGCAGCGAACACGCGCGCGTGTGTGTGTGATCGTAAATGAGTGAGTAATTGCGTGACTGATTGAGTGAATGGGTGAATGAGTGAATGAGTGAATGTGTGTATGTTTGTGCGTGCTTGCGTGCGTGCGTGCGTGCGTTCGTGCATGCGTGTGTGCGTGTGTGCGTGTGTGCGTGTGTGCGTGTGTGTGTGTGTGCGCGTGTGTGTGTGTGTGTGTGCGTGTGGGTTACGTATGCAATTCGGCGCCACTGGTGATCCTCATCGTCGTGTTGCCGTGCAGCTCGCAAGCAAACGCCAATTGCCACATGGGTCGTTAAGTACTTCTCTTGTGTGGGCCTCTTGAAAGATCCGCTCGGTTGAGAGTCCAACACCTGATCGTCCAGGACTCCTCCAAGGAGGTTGTCGTCCTGCCGCTCGAGTAGCATGCGGGCCATGCCGACGAGGACAAGGAACTGCTGGCGTGCGTCCTCGCGATCACGGAACACCCTCGGGCGAAATCGTCCAGGAGCAAGGGAGGGTGGCACAGGCCTCCCGTCCCCACTCTTTGGTCGCGGCCTTACGCCCTTCTCGGAGCTCCTCGGCAAGCTCTTCCTTCTCGCGTTCTGATCGTGCCAAGTCCCGCCTGGCGGTTCCTGCTCCTGCGTGGGGTCCTGCGTCCTTCTACCCTCCTATCCCCCAGCATCCCTCCCGCATCTTTTTCCCCTATCCAGTCCCTTGCTTTGGTTCGCACGGCCCAGCAGCATCGCCCCCGCCCCACCCCTCCTCCTCCCATTCTCATCTCCCCTCCCCCTGCTTTCGCAGGCCTAGAGATTGACACCAACACCAATTTCGGCGGTTTCCCTCTACCGAGGAAAGAAGACCCCGATCTCGGCGATGGTGGTAATATTCTGGCTTCCAAGGTGGCCGAACTATTACCACCAACACCGAAAATCTAGGATCACATTCCCCCTGTGGAGGCAACCCCCTGTCTTGGTGTTGGTGCCAATTTCCAGGCCTCCGATGCTTTGCTCCCTCCTGCAAGGTGCGGGCTGGTCTGTCCACGGGCGCCTGGCGCCCGACGGCACTTCGAGAACTCCTCGTACTCCACGGCGACTCGGCCACAGAGCACCGCGACGCCCAGCCGCCAGCCGCCCCTGGCGGCGCGCCTAGCGCGCCAGCTCCCCCGCCAGTGCTGCGGCCGCCGCCTGGGTGGCGTCGCGCCCCAGGGCGAAGCGGAGCAGCCGAGCGCTGGCGCGGTGAAGCGCCAATGCGAGAACGGCGCCCATGCACCGTACCATGCCTGGACTCCGTTCAGGCCCCGCTCCACCGCGGTACGGTGCACAGTTTGTTCGGCTCTGGGGGCCAGAAAACTATGCACTGTACCATTCCTGGGTCGAGGATCGACGACGCCTCGAGAGGCGCCAGCGCCGCACGGTGCATACATGCCGTCCGCGGAGCCAAGGTCAGCTCCGCCCCCCAATCGCCGCGCCAGCGCGCTGGCGACCGCCTCCGCTGCGGGGCCCTCGCCAGAGCCAAGGCCCTGCGGAGGTGCCGGGCGGCTGCCTGGCCGTGGCGCCCCCCTGCCTCCAGCGCCAGGGCGCGCGGCTCGCCAGGTGGCGGAGCCGCTTGTCGGCTTCGGCGTCGGCCTTGGCGGCGGCGTCAGCTGCCGCCGCTGGGGCGCGCGCGGTTCCGGGGACGCTGCGCTGGACTGTGACGTCCGTGCGCAGCCTGGGGCCAATGCCATCGCTGCGCCCCCAGGTCCAGGGGGAATCGGGGATCTTCTGGCCCGGGTCAATCCAGACCCGGGTCAGCAGGAAACCAAAAACTGTGCAATGCAGGACAAAAAACTGCAGCGCAGCTCTCCGGGTCAGCCAATATGCGCGGCCGCCTCGCGGCCACGAGCGGCTCGCTAACCCGGGTCAGCCTGAGGGGGTCTTCGCAGCATCCTGCAGGATCTGGTGCCCTGGCTGACCCCCGTTTGCATTGACCCCCGACTCAAGGCTCCCGAGGGAATCTCTTCCCGCTCCGCCCGGGGCGCGCCCCGCAGGCGGCGCAGGGGCCAGGCGGGGGCGCGTCGGCCGTGCCGCGGGCCGCGCGTGCTGGAGCGGAGCAACGCCCGCGCCACCTCTCCCAAGTGGGAACGCAGACCTACTGGGCCGTGCGGCACGCGTCCTCTGCATTTCTGCTCGGCGCCCTGCTGCGTACATAGGCGCGGCGCGCCGTGCAGCAGAGCGCCCGCCCGCAAAGCTTCCCCGCCCTCGGGCCCGTCTCGCAGCGGTTGCTGCAGCAGCCCCCAGCCGGCGCCGCGTCCTGGCCCAGGAGCGCCCGCACGGTGGAGCAGTAGTCGGCGTCCTCCAAGTTTTGGCACGGCCCTCCGTTGGCCAGATGCCAGCCAACCGCGCGGGGCCCACCGGAGGAGCGCAGGAATCCTCGTTCCTCAGCTCCGAGAGCGGTGTGCGCCTGCTTTTTCTGTGCCAAATCTTTGCGCGAGCGCCCGTCAGCGGTTCTGCCGAGGTTCCTGCGCCAGCAGTGCCGAGGCTGCAGCAGCCGGCGTCTCTACTCTTCGTCGGGGCGCAGCTCCGCCGGCGCCGTCCGGCACGCAGGCGCGGCAGCCCAGGTCGGCCAGCCCCGCCAAGCCCGTTCGCGCTTGGGCCTCGGCAAGGCTCTCCCCCCAGGAAGCCGCTCAAGCGGCCAGAGCCCGCGCCGCCTGCCTCTGGAGGCCCCAGCCGCCAAGCCAGCCGCAGCGGCAAACAGCACTCCTCCCCCCTTTGTGTTGCCTGGGCGTCGCCCACTGCGTCGCTGAAGGATGAGAAACAATTGCTCGCAGCTCACGGCCCCCAACATAAAGGAAGACTCGGCCGACGCGTCTCTCGTCATCCTTGACAACGAACCTAGTGCTTCTGGGGTGCTCCAGCCCAGCACTGTACGCAGAGAGGCGCCCCCGCGCGTCGAGTTTGTCTAATGCGGCAATTTCCTCTGCGCGCAGTGGTGCACAATTGGTTAACACCCATTCCCCGCACTGGCTGGGTCGGTGGTTCAGGTGTGCAGGCAGCTCGAGTTTTGTCAACCAAACTGTATGGCACGCGTGGCACTTGTCATCGCAACGAGCGTGCAGACGTATGAGACTTCTTGCACCGTGCTTGGCACGCGTATGCATCAATCAAGCCTGTCGGGTCCCGAATGCTTTGTCACTGCAGCGCGAACGCAGAGTGAGGTAACCGGCGGCTGTGCGAATTGGCTGACTGTCGCAGACAAAGTCCGTGGAATCCAGCAGCGTCGCGGCTTGGAGCCTGTTTTTGATTACTCGCGATGACGGGCGTGATCGGGGGAGGGGGCCCCCCCGATCACGTCACGGCGGGGGGGCGCCGGAAATCTCAGGAAAACCTTGAAGGATCGGTGGGAAATCCTTGCAAGTGGGGGGGCACGCAGGAGCGTGACGTGATCCCGGGCGGGGGGGGAGGAGTGACACGCTGGATGGTGACAGTTGGCGCCGTAAGGTATGGAGGTCTGGGTTGTGAAGGTACGTTGGCACCCTTCCCTGCGGCCGTCTTCGCTGGCAGAGGGGCAGTAGGGAGGACTAGGGGAACAAAAAGCGGCATAAACATAAAACTCAGAGGTCCGCGCGGATTTCTCGGATCGGCGCTGGATCCCCCTCCCTGGCGCGCGGAACGCGCCAGGGGGCGGCGCCGGAGGCGCCGCCCGGGGCCACAGCGCCGATCCGAGAAATCCGCGCGGACCTCCGAGTTTTTATGCTTATGTAACTTTTTGTTCCCCTGAAGGCTGATCACGGCGGCTGTCGCCCAGACCTCTGAAAGGCAGGCTCTTGCCTTCACCAGCTCAAGCATCTCGCGGCTGCCGCGAGGCGGCTGCCTCGCGTGCTTGCGCAGAAGCGGCTGCCATGCCTCGGGGCACGCACTGGAAGGAGGCAGCCCCTCCCTGATACAGTCAAACCTCTTGCCCTCCTCCTCCTCCTCCTCCTCCTCCTCTCCTCCTCCTCGTCCTTCTCCTCCTCCTCCTCCTCCCCCTCTTCCCCTCCTCCCCCTCCTCCTCCTCCTCCTCCTGCTCCTCCTCCTGTTCCTCCTCTTCCTCCTCCTCCTCCTCTTCCTCCTCCTCCTGCTCCTCCTCCTCCTCCTGACTCCTCCTCCTCCTCCTCCTCCTCCTCCTCCTCCTCCTCCTCCTCCTCCTCCTCCCTGCTCTCACCCTCCTCCTCTTCCCTCTTCACCCCCTCCCTCGAGCACCCGACCGACAAGGCCGGGGTCCTCCCGAGCGCCCCGCGAGGTCAAACAGCTGGATGGTGGTATCCAGCGAGGCCGTCGCCAGCGTCTTGAGCTGGTGAAGCCACACCATCGCCTCACGCCGAGACCCGAGGGCGGCTCCGCAACGGCCTCCTCCTTCACCCCATCGCCTCTTCTGAAGAAGAGCAGAACATCTGCATGGGCACAAACGTTCGGAGCTCCACGCGGACCTGCATCTATGGTTATGCTATCTTTCTGTTTCGATGCACCCGTCTACGAGACCGATGTTGCATCACAGCAGCAATTCGGCCTCTGACTTTCGTCCTGGGCTCGGTTTAGTGAAGTGATGAATTTCGGGGTCCTTACGTGGGAAAAAACATCACTTCACTAATCTGGGGCCCCTGGGGCCTCAGTGGGCCCTGGGGCCCCAAATTAGTGACGTGATGGTTTTCGGGCTTCGGACCGTCGCCTCTTCCAAAGCGTGATGCAAGGGGACAGGGGCACGGCCGGCAGTGCCGATGTCTGCAAGCGGCTCTCTCCAGGCGCCATGCCGAGGCTCCTGCCCGCGTGCGGGCGACACCGGCCGAACACCGAGGCGAGCAAGTCGCGTACGATCCTTTCAAATGCTGCGCTTGGCGGCGCGCAAAAGGGGGTAGGGGGAGGGGGGAAGGCTTCTTAGAAGCACCCTGCTTCTTAGAAGGCCTGGGCCTTACGTCTATAGAGAAGGCCCGCGCCTTCTAAGAAGCAGGGGTGCTTCTAAAAAGCCTTCCTCCCTCCCCCTACCCCCCTCTGCGCGCTGCCGATGCGCCCCGCTGTCCACCCTGCTCCTCCCCGGACTCGAGGGGCCTGGACAGTGTCCTTGTGGCAATCCGTATCCTTGAAGCCCGTGTCTGGCCTGCGTGCGAGTACCAGACTGAGAAAGAACAGATGGACGAGCAAGGGTGAAGCATGAATGGTCAACGCCGCGCTGACTTAAATGCCATGACCGCCCCTATTGCATGCCGTGTTCCCTTTAATCCAATGCCCGCCAAGCGCGCACAATACTTCGCTACCGAGTCAACTTGACGGCAGCTTTAACCAGACTGGACGAACATCATAATAAACAACATGGCGAAGCAACATAGTTACGCTCCAGAGGTGGGAACGAGCGACGAATCAAATGCGAAGCGGACGAGCACACGCCTGCGTGGAGGCGGGTGGGTACAATCGGAATCAACAAATAAGAACTACTTCATCAATCGCTTCGCTCACTCCGCCGGTCCATCCTGTAGAAGGTGTTAATGGCGGAGGAGGAGGAGGAGGAGGAGGAGGAGGAGGAGGAGGAGGAGGAGAAGGGTCGTGGACACGAGGGCTTGCTGGAAGGCCTGTTGTGGTCTCTCTTGGGAGGCCTCTGGGGGGCCTCGTGGCGACGCTCTGGGGCCACTTCGGGGGCCTCTCGGGGTATCCTGGGGGCCTCTGGGGGGGACTTTTGGGGGCTTGCTGGCGGTCTCGTGGGCTATCTACAGGAGAAACGGCTCCCATTGGCAGTTCGCATCCCCCTCTGAGAGCCCCTGCTTGGGGGCCCCTGGAGCCCCCTCTGGCGGCCTCTTGGCTCTGGGGCGTTCTATTTAGGGGGCATCTTGGGGCCATCCTGGGCGCCTCTTAGGCTGCCTCTGGGGCGATACTGGGGGCCTCCTCGGCCGTCCTGGGGGATCGGGAGCACGAACGCACGATGACCCGAAAAGTCCTCCAACAACCTGATGCACTTTCAATGACTGCTGCAACCCGAAGCCTTGCCATCCACGGCGCCCCATCCCGCATCGACTGCGTGCTCGCCAGCCCTGCCGCTGTTGACGCCGTCCAGGCGGCCTGGCTCCGATGGGACCTGGCTCAGGTTGGCCAAGCACGCGTCCGTCGTGGTGGAGCTGCGCGCGCAACGCACCGGGCCAGCGCTGCTCCGCCAGCGGGTGCCCGGCCTGGATGGCCCCGCGGTGGAAGGCTGATCGCAGCACTGGACGCCACGGCCGCCCTCGCGCGAACGCACCGCGGAGGTGCCTTCCGAGCAGCGATGCAGCACCACGACTAGGAAGCACGGCCACCACCCCAGCGCGGCTGCACGCTGCAGCTGCCCTTCGAGCTGGCCGGCCGCCCGCAGCGCGAAGCGAAGGGGAAGCCGCCGAAGCCGCTGCGGAGGCTGCCCTGCTGCGCGTCCGGCGTCGGAGTGTGCAGTATGCGCTCCGCGGCACACCGCGGGCACTGCGAGGCGGACAACGGCTGCGACTGGCCGCTGACACGCGAAACGTGGAGAATTGAGAAAATCAGCATGGGGGAAACGGGTCCTGAGGGAAACGGGTTCTGGAGCCTTCCCCAGGGCGAAAACCTTCATCCTGAGGCGTCCTCTGACAGTCCAGGGGCCCGTGGAAGGCCCCGAGAGCCTGAAAACGGCCCCCGCGCTGGCCGCCTTGCAGCCAGACGGCAGCGCGCGGAGGGTGTGTGTGTGGCAGCTCGAGCGCGCTGCTGCGCGCGGGAGCGGCCGACGGGGTGGCGACGATGGGTGGCGGCGGGCCGTGGCACTTGACTCGCGGCGGCGGCAGCCTTGCGACCGAGCTGGCGCCCGCTGCAGCGGCACTGGGGCCAGCGCCCGCGCCCCAGGCAGCTGGCCTTGGTTGCTGGCCTTGCAAGGCGGCCCCTCAGCGCGGCTGCGCGGTGAGGGCCCCTCTGGCAACGCGCGCTGGACCCGCCCAGCGCCGACGGCGGCTGCATGCGAGAGCTGGACGGGCCACCCGCCTTTCCTGGACGTCCGATGCGATCGGCCCGCTCCTGCGGTGAACGCCCAAGCGCAGGAAGCCGGGGCTCGGCGCGGCAAACACGCCCAGCTGCTGCCGGCAGAGCTGCACTCGTGGATCGCGGACCTCCTGGGGAGGCGGAGGGCAGAGGACATCGCTTGGGAGCTCGCCCTTGGGTAGGAGGCGGCCGACGCCCTCTGCGAAGAGCGGGCGGGCTCTGCTCTGGATTGGCGCACAACGTGCGACCACGTGGGCCTGAGCACGGGGAGGTCGCGGGGCCCGCGCTGACGGATTCAACGGGTCGCTGGGTGCGTGTTGGCAAGGCCAGCAGCTCGGCGTGATCGCCTGTGGCCTCATGCCTCATGCCAGGCTGCCCTCTGGCGGCGTTCGTGCTCGGAATCCTAACGCTGCCATGGATGGTGCGCCTAGGCCGCGTGGGCGACCGCCTCCCTTCGGGTCCGGGTCGCCGCCGCCGAGGCGGCGACGCAGCAGACGAGCTCCGACAGGCGCTGCAAGTTACGAAGGGGTTCCGATGCGGTCATGTACCGGAGGATGAACAAGACGAAGTCCCACCAGTTTCAAGTCGGGCATGTCCTACTACAGGGGAACACACAAAAATAGTAAAAATTGGTCGGAGGACGATGTGTTTTATGATTGAAAACTATTCTGGGATATGTTTGGACTATTTTTCATTTTTCGTCCAGAATGTCCCCCTGCAGGGGGACATGCCCGACCTAACACCAAGTCGCCAGCCGCTCGTTCGGCAGGCTGGGCAAGCTGCTGGCCGGTTGTGACGCGGGCTGCCGGCTAGTGCTGCTGGCCTGTGCGGCGCGGCATGCGAGCGGGCCCCCCGGCGAGGGAAACGCCGGCCCCAGCACGGTGGAGCGGCAAGATGTCTGCTGCGGTGGCATGCGGGCGGCCGCCGAAGTCGTATGCGGTCGAGAGAAGCAATTACTGAAAACTCCCCCTCCCCCCAAAACTCAATGTTGGCACGCGCGGGAGAGACTGCGGTCGAAGTGCATCTCATCAGACCCATCGCCAACTTTCAACATTGGGGGGAGGGGGAAGCGTCGACGGATGAATGTTGCATGTGTTCGCTAATCTGTTCCGAGGCCTGTATCGAGCTGTGGCGTCGAGCTGGCGGCTGGACCCCGCGGCGGCCGCAATGCCGGAGCCGCTCTGGCCGGCCGCCAAGGCACTCCGTCTCGCCGCCTCTCCCCGCAGTTGCGGCAAGGCCCGGCGCGGCCTCCGGAGCCACGCGGGCGGGATCGGGCCTCGCCCTCCCAAGCTTGGCAGAGCTGCACCTGGGCGCGGACGTCCAGCGCTGGACCGGGGCGAGCGTTGCCCCCGCCAGTGGGCGCCCCGCCGACCCGAGTCTGCTGGGGCTCGGAACGAGTCCCCTGCACGAGGCGCGCTCGCTGGCGGAGAAACGCGCGTGGCCTTCCTGCACGCCGCAGCGTTGACAGATGGGCCACGCAGCGGCTGTTGGTCAGCCGCGCGCGCTGGCGACCGATGCCGCAGGGTTCGCTCCGCGTCCGAACCAGTGGCAGCGAACTGGGGCCAGGCCAGCCAGCAGAGTGCCCCGATTGCAGCGCGGCGCAGGAGGCCCGTGGCGGGAACCCGCCAGGCTCGCCGCCCCTAGTGCCCGCGACCGGGCGCCGCGACGCGGTCCGCGCGAGGCTGCCGCTGGAGACCTCCATCCCCTCACGGGGGGTGCTGCCCCAGCACCCGCAGCTGGCGGCGCTCGCGGACTCGCGGAGCCGCGGGGGGGACAAACCCAAGCGCGCAAGACACAACTATCGCATCGCATTCGGCGATCGGGGGGCCTCTTGGACCCGCACCAAAGGCCACTCGAGCGAAAAGTCACTCTTACGTCTGGTCGGGTATACTCAACCGCGACGTGGTGGTCATCCACGACAGGGCGCCGGGCTCGCCCCGTCGCGGATGGCGGCGCGCGCCCCGCTGGGGCGACGACGCGGCAGTGGCGGCCGCCGCGGCCGCCCGCGCGCAGGCTCCGCAGACCGCGCGGCGCCCCGCTGCGACGGCGGGAGCTGCCGCCGCCAGCGCCCTCTTCGCTGGCACTGCGCGGAGGGCCCACGCGGCAGGCCATGGGCTGGCCCGCGCCGCCCGGGCGCCGCCCTGTCCATGGCAGGAGCTGGCAAGCAGGCCGTGCAACGGCGGGGCCCCGGCGTTGCCGCCACGCGCTGCCGCCCTGCTGCTGGCGCCGCGGGCTCGGGCGGGCGGCGCAGCGGTCGGATGGCGCGAGGCGCTGCTGCGGCGCCTTGCGGCGCGCCGGGCGCGCCTGACGTATTGTTTGCATGTTTCCCCACTCCTCCTGCCTTCCTCCTTGTCCTCCTCCCCCCCGTCTCTGCCACAGGGCGCTCTGCGGATGTTTGAAAAAAAGAGGCATCCTGGGTCATCGAATTGCGCATGACAGCAGCGGCTGTGAGCCGCCAAACAAACAAAATAATACAAATCTAGATCAACCGACCGGCATCGCGGGCCCAACGGCCCAGTTGCGTGCTAAAATCTCCGTTGATAAATTCAACATGTCCAGTTCGCGCGCGCCCGGTGGCCCCTATGGGGGTTCCTGGACGAAAAGTACCCTGGGCAGGTCCCGGCAAGGTCCGGGTCACGGATGCCGAAACTCGAGGCGCGGACCTGAGGACCTCCAAAGAAGTGGCAGACCCCACGGCCTCAGGCCAAGAGCGCTCCAAGACGGCCCAAGATAGCTGCAAGACGGCCCAAGGGGGGCTCAAGACGGCCCAAGAGGACTCCAACAAGTCCTGAAGAGGGCCCCACGAAGCATAATTCACAATGTTTGCGAATTTCTTGCCAGTTTGGGGCAGATGTTGGAGTCACCAACTTTTCCGGTTTCCGATCTCCAGGGATGGGCCAATAGGCCGCCAGACCGCCCCAAATCAGCCCAAGAGGCTCGCAGGACGGCCCAACAGGACCCCAAGACGGCCCAAGGGGCCTCCCACGAGAGCTGCAAACACCGAAGAAGGCCCCAAGAGGAGGAATCCAAACTCACATGTCGAGCCTGCCCAGAAATATGTCGACCAGCGCCAAGAGGCCCAAAAGGCTGTCACATGAGGCCCCCGAGATTACAACAATGCCGCCAATAAGTCACCGAGAGGCCTCCGAAGAGACCTCAAGAAGCCTCCAAAAGAAGTATTCGGTACACGACCCAGTTTGGCCCCAAGAGCACCCCGCAAAGCCATCGAGTGCCTGCCAGACATCTCCTGTTGGCCATGAGCAGGAAGACATTCCCAATCGCTCCGACCAGACGGGCACGTGGCAAAGATGACTGTGCGGGCTGGCGGAATGAACGAAACGAGTACATCGAGATATAACAACCGGCTGGCATCGATCCAGCACGTCCTAGCCAGCATCGAACAGCATGGCAAAACTGCTCTTTAAACGGGGTGTCCAGACCAATCGGGGAACAAACAGTGAACTAATACACATGTGGCGAGGACGAGTACAGTGTTGATCCAGGTGTCGAGCGCAGCAACTCACCCATCTGGGCTAAGCACCTGAGGAACCTGTCCTACACACCGACTTCAGCTTCTCAATGGATTGACCACGGTCCAGCCGAAGTGGACACAACATCACCGTTCAACATCATGCGATAACATTGGCCCCTTCGAACTAGCCATGAGCACCATGAGCACTGATGGTATCTCACGTGCAAGGAACACACGAAACGGTCTCTACATGATCGCCTACATTCCATGGTCCCTGATTCCCTAACAACTCTGCCAATGGGGTCAATGTGATTCTCCTCGGGGCGCCAAATGGCCCTGTCGCCCCCCGAAGGTCACTGCTTCGGCCCCAGGGCCCCGACGGTTCCGTTGCCTCCCTGGACCCATTCGACTGTGGCACCATGTCACGCTATCGATCGACGACTCCGAAATGGTGCGGTCTTGGTAAGAGGAGGAGGAGGAGGAGGAGGAGGAGGAGGAGGAGGAGGAGGAGGAGGAGGAGGAGGAGGAGGAGGAGGTGGAGGGGGGTTCGACCCGCGCCTCGGGGGAGGGGGGGGGGCGTGCGAGGGCCTCGACAGCGTGCCCCCGGGCGGGTGCCGACGCGTCCCGACGAGGGCAGCGCGGCGCCCCCAAACCTGAAGGGGCACCAGGACACACGAGTCAGTACACACAAACTTTCGGGGTTGCTGTCTTCCCCCCCACTTCCAATATTTCCTTGCGTTTTCGAAGGAAATCGAGGATGAATTGTGTCTGTGTGTCTCTTTCCCTCCCCCCAAACTGAAGGGGCACAAGGACACACTAGTCAACACACACACACACAAAGAAAACGATTCCTCATGTTTCCCCAACTTTTCGGGGTTGCTGTCTCCCCCCCGCTTCCCATATTTCTTTGCATGTTCTGGTGAATCGAGGATGAATTGTGTCTGTGTGTTTCTCTCCCCCCTGACAGGCCCCCAGCGACGCAGGCCGCGCGCCGCACCCAGGTGCGGCTGGACCCTGCAGTCGCCGACTGCAGCCGGCAAGGGCGGCCTGATCACCCGCAGCGGGGTGCCGACCATAAAGACGCCGACTGGCCACGACGCCCAGGGTGCCACGGGGCACCAGCCCGTGGGGCACCGGCGCGCGAACCAACGGCTGCGCAGACAGCGCCAGTTTATCAGAAGTCAGGGGGCAACCCTCGAATGCAAAACTGATCTGGGAACGAACCCGCGTAATTCAAAAGGGAACCACACCTGCAGTGGCCACGTTGGCGTCATGATGTGTTGATGGACGAACGTTTAGGCATGCGTTTATGTAGCCTGCACTGCCGAACGTCCACCCCAAGATGGCCGCAAAGACCACCCAGCGGGCCCTCAATATGATTCCAGCATTGCCGCAAGACCGTCCAACATAGCTTCAGTACAGCCCCTCCCTGCCCGAGACCGTCTTAAGACTCGTAGAACCAGCCCCGAGCTTCCTCGAACCACGCCAAGGCGGGCCCAAGTTAGCCTGAATGTGGCCCAGACGTTCCCAGCTAGCGTGCCAGGTGGCCCCTAATACGGACCCAATGTAGCCCCAACTCGCCCGAAGTGTGCCCAATGGCATCCTCATTCAATTGCCCTGCCCGGGGCTGGCGGAATCGCGCAAGCTCTATGGTACAGCGGGGGTTGATGGGAGAGGGCACGCGAGAGGACACGAGACACTTTCGAGGGTCACATCGCCACAGGGATGTAGAAGGCATGGGTCGCGAAACACATAGGGCACCAAGGTACCCTTGATCTGGCAGGGCCGACCTACTACCCATCAGCCCCGCCTGTAAGCTTGTTTCAAAAAAAACACCCGCCTGAGGGGCGTGTGTGGTTCGAGGTGGCTGCCCAGCTGGACCTGGACCGCACTGTGACTGCCAGCCCCCTCCCTGGGTGCACTGCGACGCCGACCCGCGGCCGCTGCCAGGCTGGCCCCCCTCAGCCAGGCCGCGCCCGCGCACCCGCCGCGGCCTCGCTGCGTGAGTGCGCCCCCGCGCTCTTCCTCCTCCCCCTCCCTCTGCGGCTGCCTCCTCCCTCCCCCTCCCCGTCACGCATGCGGGCCACCTCGCGACCCCGTGCCCCGGCTTCGCTCGGACGCGCGCGCGCGGGCTGCCTCCGCCTCTCCCTGCGGCGGATCCGTGCGGCTCGGGCGCGAGGGCTCTGTCGGGGCGCTGGCCCCCCCGTGCCCCCCCCCTCCAGCAGAGCCTCCGCCGCTCTGACGACCGCTGCGGCGCCTTCCCTTCCCGGGCTCCAGAACGGCTTCCAGGCGGCGCCCAAGCCGACCCTCGGACTTCATGTCGTCCCCCATGGGCGTTGGGTGCGCGTGGTTGCCCCACGTCGGGCCCTCCAGGACCCCTTCGCGGCCCCCAAACTCTCTTGAGCACACTTTCGCCCACAAGCTGCGAGCTTCAAAAGCAGAGCAAGTCAACTTTTGTTTTTGCGGACGGTTTCCCCACCCCCGCGGGGTCACCAAGACGCCTCTCATCGCCGACTGTAGGGCTCGACTCCAGCATGCTTCTGCATGCAGATTTCGTAATTTGCTGGACGCGCTTCCGATACAAAATATTTGTAGGATTCTTTACTCAAAACGGCCGCGACCCTGACCCAGCCCTAGTGGCATGCGGACGGGGATCGGTCGCCAGGCGGGGATGCTCTCGCCTCGGCCGTCTAGAAGCTCGCCTGGGCCGCCTCGGGTCCATCTGGGCTCCGTTTGGGGCCCGTATTGCGGCCCTCTTCGGCCCCTGCTGCTGCCTCTTCGGCAATCTTGGGTTCATGTTGGGTATTGTTCTGGCTATTTCTGCTTTCCGCTGTGGATATGGGGCAAGGGTCCACAGAACCAACGTCCATGCCACTGACCCGTTGGAAAAGATAATGACGGGCACCGGCCGGCCCCACGGCATAGCTGAGCCCAATCAGCAATGTCATGGAGAAGACATGCAGCAATGGAAACAAAACAAAACACACCAGTACACACACAAGCGCGCGCACGCACACCTGCTGGATCTGGGTAGACGCGAGGGGGGGCCGGCTCTAGGGGGCGGGGGGGGAAACTTCGAGCTGGACTCGGCGTTGCATCGCCGATATCATCGGCGAAAGCCCCCCGACGGCGAACATGCACGCTCTTGGGAGGGGTGGGCTATCAGGCCCCCATCGGCGATCGATGGGCGATGGGGCCCGAGCCCATCCCCTCCCCTAACGCTGCCCCAGAGGCCTACAGTCGGACCCAGGAGAGGAATGTCCTCCAAGGACACGAGGCCTTCCGCTGGCCAAAACACACAGAACATCCGAGGGTGCCACTCCAAGGATGCACAAGAATCTCCAACAGACACGAAAAGCATTAGGGTACCCTCCCCGAACCGACCTCGACCTGATGCCCCGGTCCGACTGCATCATGAAAGAACAAATGAGGAGAGCAGCGTCGGAGAGCGAGGCAGCAGCAGCAGCAGCAGCAGCAGCAGCAGCAGCAGCAGCAGCAGCAGAGCTGGCAGCCAGGGTTGACGGCGGGGGGCGGGGGCGGATCGGCCGCCGTGCCACGCCTCCGAGGAGGGCCTCGGGCACGGGGGCGGTCAGTGCGAGGAGGGGATCTGATCCACATCCACCGCCCTGGGATCCCAGGGTCCTGGGCCACGGGGGGGGGATTGTATAGGGATAGATTTGGGGCCCCCTGCGGCCTCAGTATAGCCACCTGCACCACCCGCCGAGGTCACCCGAGATATCGCCCTCTCTGGGCGGCGGGTTCTGGACGAGCCCCCGCCGGGGAGACGGCGCGCCTGGCCTCAACGGGCCCGTCGAGGTCCGCACCACCATCGTGTCGGGGAGGTGCCAGACCTGGAGAGCAGCAACAAACGCACGCTCACGCTCGAGGAGAGCAGTTATCGTGTTGGGCGGAAGGGGCTCGGAGGACGAAGGGTATGAGCCATAATTAGCATCCGGATGCCATGAACGATACCTTCGGTCGCCGGCGGGTAAACCTATCCTCATGTCGCTCAGCCCTATCCTCCCAACCCGAGAGACTTGTCCTCCTGAAGGAGCACCATCCCGACAGGCCACGCCGTTCCGCAAACGCGCCGAAGGAAAGGATCGGACATGGCCGGGATGTGAAGAGTAAGCTCCCGGGGCCGGTCGGCGGCGAGCCCCGGGGGGGAAAGCGAAGCCGCGAGAGCCTTCTCGGAAGGCTCGCAGGCCCCCCGGCCTTCTGAGAAGCTTCCGAAGCCTTCCCCGAAGGCACGCAGAGAACACTCCTCAGACGGCCAGGGGCCCTGTGCGAAGCCCCGCCGCCCTCCGAGAAGGCCTTCTCCGGCGCAGTGCCCCGCCCCTTCTCGGGTCGGGGTGGCTTCTCCGCCCTCGAGAGGACCATCACCCGGGGCGAGAAGTGGTCCGCGAAGTACAGCGCGCGGACCTGACGGCTCGCGGGCGGGCGGGCGGGGCGCGGCGCGGCACGAGGCTCGCGACGGAGGGAGCCACCGGGCCGAGGCACGGCCAAGACCGGCAGCAAGGATGCGCGAGGAGGGCGCAGGGGCCCTGGGCGCCCATGTCGAGGCTCTGCGAGCGGGGCGCGGCCAGCGAGAGCGGGCAAGGATGGGCCGAAGGGGGAGGGTGCAAGGGGAACCGGGTAACCTTGGGAAGCTGCTCGTCCTTCCTGGGCGGGTTGACTGCAAGGATGCGCGATGAGGATGCAGGCGCCTTGGACGCCCATGCAAAGGCTCTTCGGGCGGGGCTGGCCATCGAACGCGGGTAAGGGTGGACCGAAGAGGCAAGGATGCCAGGGTACCCTTGGGAAGATGGCCCATCGTTGCCGTTCCCAGTGGCAGGCGTGGGACGCGAGTGAGATCGTACCAGCTCTTGTGCAGCAAGCGGCGCCGTCTGCCCACTGCAGGGCAAGGGGCTTCTCGGGTCGGGCGAAAGGGGAGGATAGCAGAGGGGGGGGGTGAGAACCAGCTCACGTAGCTGATTTTCCCGGCGCCTCCTGGCGAAGGAGGCGGCAATGTACTCAGGAATGGGCCCCTCGGTGGGGCCGAAACCAGCTGCATGCAGCAGATTCCTCCCTCCCCCGGGCCCCTTTCGCCCGACCCGAAAAGGGCCTCACGAACGAAAGCGGGCCCGGGGGAGGGAGGAAGCGGGCAAGGCAGGGGGGAGCAGAGCGGGAGCAGCGGGAGAGGGCCGGGAGGCGGCCAGCACGCGCACGCGTGGTGGTGCGAGCCGCTCGGCCGCGCCGCGGGGCGCAGGCGAACGGGAGGCGGAAGCGGATACACAAAGAGGGCGGGCACGACAGGACGAGGACGAGGACGAGCAGAGCTAGGACGAGGCAGGGCTCGAGTTAAACAGTGTTTTCCGTTTTCGTGTTGTGTTCGTCATCCCTAGTTTTGTCTTCGTTCCGCATTTGCTGCAAAACGAAATCAAAACGACAACGGTCCACGGAATTGCCAAAACACCGTTTAGCTCGAACCCTGGGACGAGCGGCATAGCAGGACGAGGAGAGCAGAGCTAGGCTGGCCGACGCAGCCGAATGGAGCAGGGGCCGACCGTCCTGGCACTCCTGCGGGCCTGCCACAGCATTTCCTGAGAACAGGTGGTGTGCTGAGAAGAGAAGGTGCTCTTATGACATCATCTGACGTGTTGGAACAAGACGGTCTCAACCCGACATGTTCTAAAAACATGTTTCGCGCAAGCCGCAAGACCTTCTCAAAACAGCATCTGGTGGGCCTTCTGGCAAGCCAGGACGCTTCGCCACTGCCTGACTGGAAAGAACAGCGAGTCCGCTCTCCGCCCCACCTCATACTTGGACGCCCGAAATGGGTACGGAAAAAATGGGCACAATGCCCAACAACAAGTGTTGTCCCAAACCAACAACGGCCGCTGTTGGGCAGGCGGCCTTCTGTCTCGAATGGACATAGGCCGCGGCGGCGCGGACAGCGAGTCCTGTTCAAGATGAACAGGAACTGCTGTTGGGCATTGTACCCATTCCCCGGAGGAGGAGGGGGAGGAGGAGGAGGAGGAGGAGGAGGAGGAGGAGGAGGAGGAGGAGGAGGAGGAGGAGGAGGAGGAGGAGGGAGGAGGAGGAGGAGGGAGGAGGAGGAGGAAGAGGAGCCACCTCGTTGCTCCAGCCGCCTTCGTGCAGGCAGCCAGAGCGGCAGAGACGCCCCAAGCGTGTGCACGCGCCCAGCTCCTCCGCGCCGGCGCCGCGGCCCCCACGGCCCCCTCGAGCCACGACGAACCCTTCGGCGGTGGACACACCTCTCTTTAGTAAACCTCCCTTCAGAAAAAACGGCCTGGAACCGAAACTGACGGACTTGGACCCGCAACAACGACGGCCGCGACGCCCTCTCGCGAACCGAGAACGGCCAATTCGCTAATCGACGTGTCAGGGTAGGTCTGTCCACCCCCGAAACATTACGACGGAAACGGTTCCACGCATTTCGGCCTCTGGGGGCTCGGACCGGGCCTCGGGACCGTCGAAGAACGACTCGGGTTAAAACCCCTGTCACGGGGAGATGCATCGGCGATGCGGCACGATCCTCCGACACCATCTGCTCGGAACCGACTTGGGGAGGCCTGGAAGTGCTTGGATCGGCGCCGAGGCCAGTCCAAGACATGCGCGCGAAACTCCGAACGCTTCTAGCTGCAGCTGGGCCGAGAGGCCTCTGGGGGGAGGAGGAGGAGGAGGAGGAGGAGGAGGAGGAGGAGGAGGAGGAGGAGGAGGAGGAGGGAGGAGAAGGAGGAGGAGGAGAGGAGGAGGACAAGGAGGCGGAGGAGAAGAAGGAGAAGGAGGAGGAGGAGGAGGAGGAGGAGGAGGAGGAGGAAGAGGAGGAGTGGTCATGCCGCGAACGGCCTCGGGCGCTGCCCGCCCGCAGGGACGAGGACGGAGAGGGCGGAAGCCCCGGGCCGCTCGACTGGAGCTGGACGACTGACACACAAGCCTCAGGTCGGGCATCTCCTCCTACATACTTCTCCTGGAGGAAGACTGAGTAAGACACATCGACCCCCCTAACAGAAATAAAGAACATGGCACAAACAGACCACGACGCCTCGTCACCTGACTATCTGTTACTGTTCTTGGGTAGTCCTCCTGTAGAGGGACATGCCCGACTTAAGGGAACGCCGCCGCCCTGGTTTTTGGTCAGGACGCCGTCGGTGTGGGAGCCTCCCTCGCAAATCTCGGGGATCTTCTGACCCGGGTCAATCCAGACTCGGGTCAGCAGGATACCGAAAAACTGCAACGCAGGGAAAAAAAACTGCAACGCAGGTCTTCGCAAACCCGGGTCAACCAATGTGCGCGGCCGCCTAGCCAGAGGGGGCCTTCGCAGGATCCTGCAGGATCCGGTGCCCTGACTGACCCTCGTTTGCACTGATTCCCGTCTCTTAGGCCCCGAAAATCGGCCCTCGGACATCTCCCGGGGGGCGTCCTGGCCAAAAACTTCGAGGCGGCTCCGGCCGCGGCGCCGAGGCGCAGAGGCTCCCCAGCAGCCCGATCGACGAGCCTCGAGCCTCGGGGCCAAACATTCCTCCTGCAGGGGGGGGGGCCTGCCCGACTTGGAGTTAAATCGGGCGTGTCCCCCGGCAGGGGCATCTTCGACGAAGTTTTTCCCAAAAGTACCCCAACAAAAATACTCCAAGGTGATCAACAAAAAAGCCCACCAAATAGTCTCCCTACTACTTTTTGACTATCTTGGGATATTCCCCCTGTAGGGGGACAGGCCCGACTTAGAGACAAGCCTTCGGAGGCACCGCCGCCGCGCTGCCGGCGGCGGTTGAGCAGGGACCGACCGTCCCGGCATTCCTCGAGTCCTACCACGAAATGCTCTCAGAACCCAAGGATGTTCTAAGAACAAAAACAAAGTTCTTAGAACATAAACCCGATGTTCTAAGAACATTTCGTGGAAGCCACAAAAGTGTTCTAAGAACAAAAACAAAGTTCTTAGAACATAAACCCGATGTTCTAAGAACATTTCGTGGAAGCCACAAAAGGTTCTTAGAACATTGTTTGGTAGGGCTATAGCCGAGCCAGGACGCTTCGCCACTGCTTGCGGCGGAGCGCAGCAGGAGCAGCGAAGGAGCCTCCCCGGCGGGTGTCCCGGCCGGCCTCGGCCACGCGAGGGCGCCCCGGCGCACGACCGGACGCGCGGCGCGAAGACCGGGGACGCGAAAAGCGCCAAGGCTTAAGTCGGGCCTGTCCCCCTACAGGGGGATTTTCGACGAAACATAAAATATACCCCAAAAATGCCCCAAACAGGTCATAAAAAAATAGTTCCCACATTATGTTTGTATTATTTTTTGGCTATTTTGGGGTCTTTTTCTATTTTGCATCGAAAATCCCCCTGTAGGGGGACAGGCCCGACTAAAGACAAGGCTGGGCCGCAGGGGCAGGGATGCAAGGGGTGACCTCGGGAAGTCGCTCGTCCTCGCTCTGGCCATCGCTCGGGCGTCCATTCCCTGTGCCTTGATCGGTCTCACGCGTGGTTTTCCTCTTTCGCAGGGTGTTCCAGGCTCCTTGGGACTCCCCGCCGAGGCAAAGTGCACACGTCAGAGCGATACCGAGGACTGTGCGGGCTGGCCGTGTCCACAGCCACGCCCTCGCGATCTGGATCCCGGGGCGCGATGATCCTGCGGATCGGCGGCGAGCCCGGAGAGGGGGAGGTGAGGAGGGGCGGGCCTCCTCGGAAGGCTCGGAAGTCCCACGGCCTTCTGAGAATGAAGGGGCCCCAGGACACACAAATAAGTGCACACAAATGAGAATGTTCCCCACATTTTCCCATATTTTTGGGGCTTTTGTCTTCCCCCCCACTTCCCATATTTTCCTATATTTTCTGGGGAATCGACGATGAATTGTGTCTGTGTGTTTTTCTCCCTCCTGAGAGAAGTGTCCTGGGCCTTCCCCGACGGCACGGACAGCTTCTCCGAAGGCGCGAGGGCTTCTGAGATGTCCCGCCGCGTGGGTAGAAAGATGAGGCAGGAAGGCATTGGAAGAAGATTGGGCGTCCGCCCGCCCCCTGAAGGGGAGGGCGGAGGGAATACCACTCGACTCCCGAAGTAGGACAGCGGCTAAAACAGATTAGGATTGGAGCATCCAACAATACCGACTCTCAACGACCGACGAGTAGCGATGTTTGCTGAGACGCAGCCAAGATCGGGACAAACTCTGATAACTCTGGGATCTATGGAAGCCAACATGTCTTGAACATGTATCGGGCGCCGCGGCCATCTCAAATCTTTCCGCAGCGCTCTGAGAGCGTTCCGGAACGCACTGAAGCGATTTATCGCGATCCTAGAGGCCTTCAAAATTTGTGCCGTTCTTCCATACTGGAGGCTAGAACCTCGCTCGCTTTTCGCGCGCGTCTTCCATACTGGAGGCTAGAACCTCGCGTGCTTTTCGCGTGCGCTTAGGTCCTAGCAAGCTCTGGCTGCCGTCTAATGTGTTCGGCATCGGGAAACGTAGTGAATAATTCGTTCTTTGTGAAACTCCCCTTGGGAGTCTTGGGGTCGTCTTGGTCCGTCTGAAGGCAGTCCTGGAGCGTCTTGAAGCCCGCTTGGGCCATCTGGGGAGCATCGTCGGCTTTCTCACGTTCCTCGGGGAAAATGAAAGTGGGCGGGCCCGCGGCCGGGCCTCCAATACCCCGGCGTATGGCAGGTTCGTGTCGGGCCGGCTTCAGCGTTGGTTTCCGACACCGTGGGAATCTTTCAAGCTTGAACGATCGGTCGTTTCCGAAACGTCAGATCGTTCAATGTCGGCCGACTCTGGGTCGCCGCCTGCGTTCCACGTTGAACGCCGGCGGCGGGGTCGCCGCCGGTCAACACGGCGCGAACAGACCTGTGTGAGGAAACCAAAGGGTAACGATACCGCTACTCCCCAGAGCTCTCGCGAGGTGCGTTCTGACCAGGACTTCGGGGCGAGAATCCAGCGGTGGCGACGACGGTCTCCCAGCAACGAGAAAGCGGGCGATGGGGCAACGGTAGGGGTACCGCCTCTTCCTCCTCTGCGTATGATATAAGTGCCAACCACGGCGGGCCTGCGCCGCTTCTGCGCCGAAGTGCTCCCCCCCCTCCCCCCGCCCCCCCGCCTCTTCCCCCCCCTCCCCCCCCCCGCCTCCCCGTCACGTGTGCAAGATCCGCGGGGGGGGGGAGGAGAGGAGGAGGAGGAGGAGGAGGAGGAGGAGGAGGAGAGGAGGAGGAGGAGGAGGAGGAGGAGGAGGAGGCGGGGAGGAGGAGGGGAGGGGGAGGGAGGGGAGAGAGGAGGGGAGGAGGAGGATGAGGAGAGGAGAGGAGGAGGAGGAGAGGAGAGGAGGAGGAGGAGAGAGGAGGAGGGGAGGAGAAGGAGGAGGGAGGAGGGGAGGAGGAGGAGGGGGAGAGGAGGAGCAGGAGGAGGAGGAGGAGGAGGAGGAGGAGTGCCCGGCGGCGCAGGCGCGCGGGGGAGCGCGCAGGGGGAATGGGCCTCGGGGCACCAGCACAGGCACCCCACGACGAGGTCCAGCGTCCACCTCGGCAGGCGGCACCGCGGCAGTCGGGCGCGGGAGCGGCCGCAGACGGGGCTGCGCCCGTGGCCTCCTCTCTCGCGCCCCCGTCGCGCTGCGCGCGCACGGCACGCTCGGGGCGGAGGCGACAGAAGCAAGCCCAGCCTCCTCCTCCTCTTCCTCCTCCTCCTCCTCCTCTTCCTCCTCCTCCTCCTCCTCCTCCGCCTCCGCCTCCGCCTCCGCCTCCGCCTCCGCCTCCGCCTCCTCCTCCTCCTCCTCCTCCTCCTCCTCCTCCTCCTCTTTCTCCTCCTCCCCCTCCGAAGATACTGCATACGTGACGGGAAGGCGGGAAGGGGGAGAGGCGGGGGAGAGGGGGGAGGAGGGGAAGCGCGGCAACGTGGCGAAACCGAGACGGTGACGAGGCGGCAACGAGCGACGACGTGGAGAAACGCGCCAGCCCCAACCAGCGCACGAGGCGGCAACGAGGCGGCAACGAGGCGGCCACGTGGCGAAACCTCGCCAGACCCAACAAACGCATAAGGCGGCAACGAGGCGGCAACTGGCGGCAACGTGGCGAAGCCTCGCCGGACCCACCCAGCGCACAAGGCGGCAACGAGGCAGCAGCCTGAGAGAACGCCGCGGAGGCGGCAACTGGCAGCGACAATGCGACACCTCGCTGGATCCACCCAGCGAACGAGGCGGCAACGGGCAAGGCGAAATCGAGACCGCAACGATTCGGCAACGGGCGGCGACGTGGCGAAATCTCGCCAGACACAGCCAACGCACGAGGCGGCAGCTGGGCGGCAATGAGCGGCAACGGGGCGACACCGCGCCAGACCCACCCAGCGCACGAGGCGGCAACGAGGCGGCAGCGAGCGGCGAGTCAAGACTCGAGACACGGTGGCGGAGTGTTTTTCCAAACCTGTGCTGAGGTGCACGCAGGGTTCTGTCTCCTCTCCCTGAGGACTTGGTTTTATCCAGCCACAGGATTGTCCGCGCGCCCGCCGGTCGCCGCCTCGTGGCCGCCTCGTGCGCTTGCTGCCGCCAGCGAGGTGTCGCCACGTTGCCGCCGCGTTGCCTCCTGGCCCCGGCGAGGTCTCGACGCGTTGCCGCCCGTTGCCGCCTCGTGCGCCGGGTGTGCTGGGTGAGGCTACGCCATGTTGACGCCCGCTGCCGCCTCGTTGCCGCATCGTTCGCTGGGTGGGCCTGGCGAAGTTATCGGGCCCCCGAGACGCCGCAGTCTACCCATGATCATGCCTCATCCTGCACTTTCGATTTGCACTCGTACCATCCCAGCCCAGCCAGTATTGACACCCCCGGATGCAATTCAAATCATACTATTCGCGCGCACTTGTTATTCTCAAACAAATAATTGTCCAACTATCCCTGGCGGAACATGCCACGAAGCCCACGCGCACGCCGCCGCGCGCGCATGTCAACATCCTTCAGCAACCACTGCATCGACGGTTGGGAGGTGAGTTTCAATTTCGTGTCGTGCGCGCGGGCGGGAGAGGCGAAGCTGCGCGGGCGGGCGAGCGGAATGAACTCGCCATTGCTAGGGCGAGACTGGGCCAAATGATGTTGCACCCCCCAATTGGCTGGCGGTGGCCCGGGGGTGTCCCGCCGGTTGGATTGCGGTAGCTTGCGAGTGTTCCGATGGTGTCTCGATGGTGTTCCGTTGCTGTCTCGATGGTGTCCCGATGGTGTTCCGATGGTATCGCGCTTGTGTCCCGATGGTGTCCAGATGGCGTGCCGATGGTGTTCCAATGGTGTCCACATGGTGTCCACATGGTGTTCACATGGTGCTCCGATGGTGTGCCGATGGTGTCCTGATGGGTGTCCCCATGGTGTCCCTATAGTGAACCGATGGTGTCCCGACGGTGGCCAGATGGTGTCCTGATGGTGTCTCGATGATGTCCCAATGGTATTACGATGTTATCCCAATGGTGTCGCGACGGTGTTCCGATGGTGTTCCGATGTCTGTCGCGTAGGATCAACCAGAGAAGAATTACTGAGATCGATGGATAGCGAGACCGATCGATACGGAGGTCAATCGATAGACAGTGGGATCGATTGTGAGATGGATCGTGAAACCAATTAATAGTGATGTTGAAATATTGATGCAGTGGCTGGGGGTAGGATCGATCGTGAGATCGATGAGCCTAAACTGAGACCGATGGAAAGAAAATGCGGCCGATCGTGAGACCGATGGACGGGTGGTGAGTGCGATGGTGGGGTCGACAAACAGACGGTCCCGATGGCGTCCCATCTCGGGCCGGGCGAAAGGGGGGGATAGCAAAGGGGGGGCTTGAGAATCAGCTCACGTAGCTGATTTTCCTGGCGCCTCCCGGCGCCGGAGGCGGCAAAGTATCGAAGAATGGGCCTGGCGGCGGGGCCGAAACCAGCTGCATGCAGCAGATTCCGTACCCCCCCCTTTCCCAATCCCCCCCTTTCGTCCGGCCCGACCATCGCAATTGTCGTGAGTTGGTTTCACACACTGCTCACTCCTCGCCCGAAGGGTGGCCGGATAGTTCTTGACCATGTCAAGAGATGCCTAGCCCAAACTGAGTAGAAACCAAAAAAAGGTGGCGCTTCAACGAAGAACTAGTCCGAACATCTGCGCGCACATCCACTGTCAGACTGCCAGCTCTCAGCAAGCATGGTGAAGATTTGTTGCTGCTTCTAGGAGAAACGAAAAGCAGACACGCACAACGGCAGTGCGTCTTCGAACGTGGCTTTGAGCCAGCATCTCAAATCAGTCCACCCGCGCCACTCGCGCGCACGCAATTCGACAACGTTCAACCACCAGCGCGCGCCCACCGGCTTCAACCAAACAACACCAGGCGGGCCACACACGCAAGCTTCCGCGCGCGCACGTCCAGATCGTGCCCAGATGCAACGGTTTCTCCTGGCGCGCACTTCAAGACCATCCTCACAGCCGCAATCGTCATCATCGCCGGCGTCGCGATTGCCCTCGTCGTCATTCTCATCATAAGCATCCTCACCACCAACAGCACCATCCTCAATATCATCACAGCCGTCGTTGACCTCATCGTCGACGCCGCCGCCGATGTCGACGTCACCATGGCACCGCGCCAGCCCGAGCCACCGACCCACACTGAAGCGCCCGCGCGCGAGGGAACGGCGCGAACACCAGAGTCCCTCCTGATGATGGGCATGTTTTCCACCACCACCATAAGTGGGAGGGGGGGGTCCTCCTCCTCCTCCTCCTCCTCCTCCTCCTCCTCCTCCTCTTCGTCCTCCTCCTCCTCCTCGTCGTCGTCCTCCTCCTCCTCGTCCTCCTCCTCCTCCTCCTCGTCCTCCTCCTCCTCCTCCTCCTCGTCCTCCTCCCCCCCATCCAACTTATGGTGGTGGTGGTGGAAAACAGGCCATGAACACCAGAGCCCCTCCCGAGCCCCAAGCGGTCTTGACTCTGCGCGCTGCTGCCGGCTGCCTCCCGCAGCCCCTCCCCTCGGGCTCTCCGTGCTCACTCGGCTCGGGGCAGAGATGGACAAGCGCGCTCCACGACTCGCAGGGTACCAACTCGCACATGGCCTGGATCCGCCTTCAGGGACTTGCGCTACGCTGCACGGCTGCAGGCATATGTGTGTGTGTGTGTTTTCCGACGTGTGCGAGCAATTGAGCAGGGGCCGACAGTCCCAGCCTTCCTAGAGTCCTACCACGAAGTGTTCTTAGAACCCACACGTGTTCTAAGAACAAACAAAATGTTCTTAGAACATTAACCCGATGTGTTAAACCAAGACAGTCTCAATCAGACATGTTCTAAGAACCTTTCGTGCAAACCACGAAAGGTTCTTAGAACATTGTTTGGCCTGGTAGGACTTTAGGCGAGCCAGGACGCCTCGCCACTGCTTGAAGTAGGCACTTTGCGAGCAAGGGGACGCGCTCGCTGAAGACGGGCGCCCTTCGCGGCCCGGCCGAGGCGCGCGCTTCTTGACCAGGTTGAAGGCGCTGTCCTGCCCGGAGCCGGCGGCACGCCCGATGGGGGAGAGCGAGGGGGCGGGCCTGACCGGAAGGCTCCGGAGGCCTCCAGCCTTCCGAGAGGCGTTCTGCAAGCGGGCCTGGGGCGGAAGGACGTGCTTCATGCACAGGAGGCCCTCAGCTGGCCAGAGCTCACAGAACATCCAAGGGGGGTACCCTCCCCAGGATGCGTGAGAGCATGCGACAAGCACGAAGAACAGCAGGGTAACCCCCCGGAGCGACCTGCATCTCATACCTCGGTCCGATTGTAAGCCTTCCCTGCAGCCGCACACGGCTTCTCACAAGGTGCGAGGGCTTCCTGGAAGCCCCGCCAGCTTCCGAGAAGGACTGCCCCCTCTCCCGTCCTCCCTGGAGAGCCCCGCCGGACGGCAGGGGGGGCTGGAGGAGCAGGGGCAGCAGAGGCAGCTGCAGCTGCAGCAGGCGCCAGGGGAGGGAGGGGGCCAATGAGAGGAGGAAGGGGTAATGGCCAGCTGCTCCCCATCTTCAGCACCATTAATCTCTCTCCTCGCGGGGCATTCACATCAACGACGGACAGGCCACGATGTAGCCATTAACTGCAAGCAGAGACAACCCGATCACCTGTAGATGCAGCCTGCCTGCGACAAGAACGGCCCTGTCGCCCTCAAAGAACGGACCTTACCCAAGATCAAAGCAGGATATCGCAGGCCTAGAGGTTGACACCAACACCAAGATCGGCGGTGTACCTCCACCGAGGGAGGACGACCCCGATCTCGGTGCTGATGGTAATATTCTGGCTTCCAAGCTGGCCGAAATATTACCTCCAACGCCGAAATCTAGGATCATCTTCCCCCTGTGGAGGCACCCCCCTGTGTTGGTCTTGGTGCCTATTTCCAGACCCCCAAGGATAGAGTAAGATCACATAAAAATGGGGGGAAGGGAGAGGGCAGCGGGGAGATGCATGGAGCTGTGCAGGAGTTGGGGTGGACTGAAGGCAGTCATACTTCCAAGCTCACGCGCTGGGCCTTCACGGCCGACCCCTGCCAGGGTTGCAAAGGGGAAAGGATCCAAACTGCTAGGGATCCCCTGCTCCTGCATCGGGCATCTCTCAGGGGAGATGAGGTGCGGGGCGGGCAGGTGGGAAAGAGAGAGGGAAGACAGACACCGAGCGTCTCCCAGAAACAGATCAGCTTGTCGTTCCCCGAGGTCACGATCCACTCGAAGGGCTGCGGCAGAAACACTGCGCTCAGCACGTCGCTGTGGTGGCCGTCGACTCGCCTGCCGATCTAGGAGGAGGAGGAGGAGGAGGAGACACCCGACAGCAGAAACCAGAACATCTCAACTTCGTCCCTCAGAGGCTCGGACTAACTAATTACGGATGGAATTCTTGCTTAGCGTATCGCGGCGGCGGCCCCGGCAAGAAGCTTTGCCCTGCAAGGGGATCGCGTGTCGCTCCGCTTCGCCTGGGAGCAAGGCCGTGCTTGGAGCGTGGTGCCGACGCGTGGCGGGCCAGAACCTGCGGCGCGACATGCCACGAAACAATTCCTGCCCGTACTATCTGCGGCGAGGTGGGGAAGGAGGCCGGGGCGGGACAGGAGCAGGACGAGCAGGAATCCGTGGCACCTCAGGACCCAATGGCCAGCAGTAGTGCTGCAGCTCATTGCACCCGCAAGAGAACTGAGTCGGCCCACCATGCAAGGGCAATTACCCCGACGGTAGGACCCCGCGCGTCCTTCTCCTCCTCCTCCTCCTCCTCCTCCTGCAGTCTCCTCCCGCGGGAACCTCCTCCCCCTTCCTGCTTCTCCTACCTCCTCCTCCACTTCCCGACTCCTCCTGGAGCTCGCTGCCTCCCCGTAAGGCTTTCATGGGCTTCCTGGCGCCTCCTGGAGCCAATTGGACCAGCAAGTCGACGTATGTATGGTTCTTAGCAAGTCGACGTATGTAAGTGCTGGTTCTTAGCAAGTCGACGTATGTATGGTTTGGATGGTTTTCATTGCCTGTGCCTCCGCACGATCTCGAGGATCACGCCTGCTGATATTTGAAGAAGTGAGCAGCGCAATCGTCTAAGACACGACGGGGCAATCGCTCTCACCAGAAACAGTGGTTCGTCGACAGCTCTTCCTGCTAGCAACTCTTCCTGCTAGGGGGGGGGACCAGGTCACCGGAAGGGAATTCCCTAAGAGAGGCCACGTTCTGCCCTGGATCTTGCCGGCCAGCATCAGCATGGCACGTGAAAAGAAGATGGTAGGCCGCGTGCGGACTGGACATCCCAAGTGCTACGTGCTGCTTGCAAAGCGGCAGGCGGCACGGCCAAAGTGACCCCGATCTTGACCAGCGAAGCTTTCTGGCGGAATTCTGACCGTCCAGCGAAGCTGTCAACGTAGTGCTGAGCAGCCCGAGAAGACTCGAAGTATTGCAGGTTTTCACATCCCGTGTCCTACGCTCCTGCGGGTGTATGACTTCTTGCGTGCTTACTTGGCTCACACGTTTCCTGCCCCCAGGGAGCTCCACCTATGGCCCCCAATTGGTGCGTTCGAATGGCGCTCCCGCGCCCATGTCGGCGTATCCCTCACACGTTTCATGCCCCCCAAGGAACTCCACCCATGGCCCCATGGGGGTATGTTCGCATGGCATCCCCGTGCTCATCTCGGTACATCCCTCGCACGTGTCGTGCCCCACCGATGGGTCGACTTGGACCACATTGGAATCCAATAAAAACCGAGCACGAGGCAAACTGGGGCCGAGCAGATCCGTCAGGTAGGCCCTGGGAAGGTCCCTGAAACGAGCATGAGGGGAAGAAGATCACGGCAGCCCCAGGGAGGCTGCAAGCAGTGGACCACACCGCGTGTCCGCATCAACAAACTCCTCCTGCGCATCCTCCTCCCCTCCCCCTCCCTTCCCCTCCCCCTCCCCCTCGCTCCATGTCCTGCTCCTGCGCCTCATCCCGGCGCGTGCCCAGGTCCTCCTCGTCCATCTCCTCCTCATCCTCGGCCTCCTCCTCGAGGAGGGGAGTGACTCAGTTCCCCCTCCTTTCCATCCTCCTCGACTTCCTCGTCCGTCCTCCTCTCCCGTCCTCCTCGCCCCCCTCGCGTTGTCCTAGTTGTCCTCCTCGTCCTCCTCTCGTCCTCCGCCTCCTCGTCCTTCTCGTCCTCCTCGTCCACCTCTTCGTCCTCCTCGTCGTCCTCCTGCTCGAGGAGGGGTGGGGTGGGTGGGGGGGCACCCTCCTCGACAGAGGCATATGCCGGGGCGGCCGCGGCGGGAGGGGGGGAGGAGAGGGGAGACGCGTCCCCTTTCTCGACGGCACGGCCCAAAAGGAGGGAGGAAGGGGGGAGGGAGGAAGGAGGGGGAGGGAGGAGGGAGGAGGGAGGAGCAGAGGGGGAGAGGAGGGAGGAGGAGGAGAAGGGAGGAGGAGGGAGGAGAAGAAGGAGGAGGAGGAGGATACGCAGGAGGAGGAGGAGGAGGAGGAGGACCAGTGCAAACCCAAGACGCATCAACGAGGTTGCAATATATTATCCCTCAAAGTTCCATCCTCACGAGACCCTCGGGGAATTTAGTTGACTTGCGGGCAATGCCCCATGAAAAAACAACCGTACGCAAATCCTCGGCTCTGCCAAAAAATGGTTCCTGAAACTCCAACGCCGCGAACCAGCGTGATTGTTGTGCCCTGGCAGCCCTGAATCGCCCAGAATGCCGTTCCTGTGGACTTCAACGCAACGAATCAACGTCAGCTTCGCGTATGGATAGTTAATCCTTAAAGGTGCTACAGCATCATGACTGGACCTTCAGCCTCACAGTTGCTTGAAACTGTTGCAGGCGTTTCAGCCGAATGTGCGCGGCGCTCAGGCGAGAGCCACATTTCAGAAAGAACCAGCCTCCGCTCCGAAACTGCTGTAAACTTTGGAGACGAATGCGCGCCGCGCCAACTCGAGAGCCACATTCTGAGAACGACGTGTGCGGAGGCCTCAGGCGAAACGCCCGGCCGGGCCCACCAACACGTGGTGCGACGGGGAGGCATTCTGCAGAATGGGAAGGGATGGAAGGAGGGCGAGGGCGAGGTCTGGCCGTCGCTCGGACGTCCATTCCCTGTGCTTTTGTTGGTTTCGTGCATGGTTTTTTTCGCCAAGTGATCAAGGATGCTCCTCGATGGTCCCCGCCGAGGAAAAAACTGCACACGACCGAGCGATGCCGAGGAGAGGGATGGAAAGAGGGAGAGGGCGAGGTTCGGTCAGGGATTCTTGCTTCGCGGGTCGTCGCGGCGGCGGCCCCGTCGCTCCGCTCCCCGTGGCGGGAGGCTCGGACTACTCTGGACTCCGATGCCCGGGGACCACGGCTCTCTCATGCCCGGGGACCGCGACGAGCAGCAGGCCGGAAGCGGTAGAGCCACACGCTAGGCCAAAGTTCCAAGCCGCTCGCGCATCGACGGACGTGGCGTACGTGTCGTTGACGTCGACGTCGTCCACGTCGGCGTCGACGTCGACGCCGACGCCGACGTCGTCGTTGTCGCGGCCGTCGTCATCGTGTCGCCCACGGATGAGTAACCAAAAAAAGGACTCCTAACCCTTCGGGAGGGGACCTAAGCCAGGAGGGCCCAAAACACATTAGGGACATGGGGCCTTTTCCGACGATGCCTCGAACCAGACCGTCAAGATTGTTCATCCCCAGTGCACCGACGGGGACCTTAATGAGGCCACGTCTCCATCGTGAGCGGACGCCCACGATGGAGACGTGGCCTTTGTAGGTTCGCGCCTCCATCGTGGAACGTCCTGTCCAGGAGATAGGGGTTCTCTTGTCCTCGGTGAGCGGACGCCCGCGGGGCCGCGCACCCCGCGCGCTTTGGGCGACCGCGCAGCCCGAGACCGTGCGGTGACAGACCGTGCGGTGACCTCGGCACTCGAAGAGGCCTCACCGCACGGCCCGTCACCGCACGGCCTTGGGACACCACACGGTCCCAAAGATCCGACGTCGTGATTTGTTCAATGCGCGGTCCCCCGAAGTCTCGATCCATTCCCCTGGACCGGTTTTTCACCCCGAGTTGTTTTTTATGGTCCCGAGGCCCGGCGAGGGCCCCTAGAGTCCCAAAATTGAGAGAAACCTCCATCTTGATGTTTTCAATGCGGAGGAGGAGGAGGAGGAGGAGGAGGAGGAATAGGAGGATGAGGATGAGGATGAGGATGATGATGAGGATGAGGAGGAGGAGGAGGAGGAGGAGGAGGAATAGGATGATGATGATGATGATGATGATGATGATGATGATGATGATGATGAGGAGGAGAGGAGGAGGAGGAGGAGGAGGAGGAGGAAAGGGAGGAGGGTGTGGCCACCACCCCGTCTGGGGACCCCCGGCACCCCCCTGCACGGGGCGCGCCCGCCTCCGGCGCTGCAGGGTGCCCGGGCGGTGCAGGTGGAAGCTGCTCTGGCCTCGGCCGCGCGCGGCGGGGGGCGCTCCCGGGCACTCGCCGCCAGCACGTGGCGGCGCGCACAGCAGGAGGAGGAGGAGGAGGAGGAGGAGGAGGAGGAGGAGGAGGAGGAGGAGGAGGAGGAGGAGGAGGAGGAGGAGGAGGAGGAGGAGGAGGAGGAGGAGGCGGCGCGCACAGGGGTTTGGGGGGAGGGGGGAAGGCTGCTTAGAAGGAGTCTGCTTCTCAGAAGGAGGTGGCCCTGCATCTTCAGGGAAGGCCCACACCAGAAGCCTTCCCCCCTCCCCCATACCACCCCTCTGCGCGTGGCCGAAGCACGTGGGCACCCGCATGCTGCACGCTGGGGGCGTGGAACTCCCAGGGGACGGTGCCCTGCCCTTCCACCTTCGGTGGCAGCTCGTGGAAGCCTCCCATACCATCTTGTCGGCTCTTGCGAATCGACGCTAAATCGACGCTAGTCGACGCTTGGTCGGCGCTCCTCGACGCTAACTGACACCAAATCGGGGCTATCTCATCGACTCCCAGACGCTGATCGACGTTATTCGACACAGAAATAGGGACATGAGAGGGTATACCAGGCTCCCATGATTTGCTTCCGAATTCCAGCTGCCTCCTCCTCCTCCTCCTCATCATCATCCTCGCTCCGCGCGGATTTCGCGGATCCACGCTGGAACCCCCTCCCTGGCGCGCGGAGAGCGCCACGGGCGGCGCCAGAGGCGCCGCCAGGGGGGGGGGGAACGGGGGCAAGCGCGGATCCAAGAAAATCGCAAACAGCGCCAAGGGCTTTATGTTCCTGGCGTTTTCTTCTCCTCCGAAGGCCTGGAGGGGAGGCGAAGCGGGGAGGACGACCGGGGCTCGCCCCCCTCCCCCTCGGGCGGCTGGCATGATGGGGGGTGACCTCCCTGGGGGGTGCAGAAGAGGGCCCTGTATGGGGCACCTTCGGGCCCCTTGGGGAGCTAGCGGGGCCCGAGCGGGGCCCGAAAGGCCCACTTTGGGGCCCTTTTCCTCTCCCCCTGGAGGCCTGGAAATGGGCACGAACACCAACACAGGGGTCTGCCTCCACAGGGGGAAGATGATCCTAGATTTCGGTGCTGGTGGTAATAGCTCGGCCACTCTGGAAGCCAGACTATTACCACCATCACCGAGATCGGGATCTTCTTCCCTCGGTGGAGGCACGCCGCCGACATTGGTGCTGGTGTCAACCTCTAGGCCTGCAATCCTCGCTCCTCCTCGCTCCTCCTCGCGCTCCCCCGAGCCGCGCGCGGGCCCTCCGTGCCGGCGACGGGCGCGCGCGCGCGCGCGCCGCGAGGGCAGCGCGAACCCGAGGCCCGGGCCCTCCTCGAAGATGACCACGCTCTCGAAGGGGTGCTCCTCGCGGGCGGCGGGCACGGCCGCGCAGTTTCAAAGCGTATGGTAGGGACGCACGTTGCAGCCCCTCCCTCGCCCCTTCCTCCCCTCCCTCCGCTCCCCTCCCCTCCCTCCGCTCCGCTACCCTCCCTCCCCTCCCCTCCCCTCCCCTCCCTCCCTCCCTTAGGGGAACAGAAAGTGGCATGAACATAACAACTCGGAGGTCCGCGCGGATCTCTCGGATCGGCGCTGGGGCCCCCCGGCGGCGCCTCCGGCGCCGCCCCTGGCGCGCTCCGCGCGCCAGGGAGAGGGGTCCAGCGCCGATCCGAGAAATCGGCGCGGACCTCCGAGTTGTTATGTTTATGTCACTTCTTGTTCCCCTATCCCTCCCTTCGTCCGCCCACTCGTAGCAGGATGCAAACCGTAAAGTAAGGGCGCAGGATACAGCCGGACCTGGGCCAGAATACCATCCTGCATAGAGGAACAAGAACGGCACAACAC
Organism: Prorocentrum cordatum; assembly: GCA_963575745.1. Classification (NCBI taxonomy): domain Eukaryota; class Dinophyceae; order Prorocentrales; family Prorocentraceae; genus Prorocentrum; species Prorocentrum cordatum. Next base: position 724,858 of record CAUYUJ010017283.1, read on the forward strand.
ACAACCTCTTGGTGGAGGTCCGCGCGGATTTCTTGAATCCGCGCCGGACTCCTTGGCGGCGCGGAGCGCGCCAGTGGCGGCGCCAAAGGCGCCGCGAGGGGAGCCCAGCGCGGATTAGAGAAATCCGCGCGGAGCGCCACAAGTTGCTGCTTATGTCGTGTTTCTTCTGCGAGTATCGTCAGGGCGCACGATACAGCCGGACCTAGGCCAGAATAACATCCTTCAGGAGCATGAGACCCTCCGTCGACCACAACGAGCAGAGCATGCAAGGGTAGCCTCCCCCAGGATGCACAAGAACATCCAACAGCCACGAAAAGCTCTAGGGTACACTCCCCGAACCGACCTCGATCTTACACCTTGGTCCAACTGTAAGGATACAAGGGCCTTGGACGCCCATGCCGAGGCTCCTCGAGCGGGGCTGGTCATCGAGAGTGGTCGAGGATGAGCCAAAGATGGCCGAACAGGCATACTATCAACCCATGTCGTAAGGATGCGCAGTAATCGAACATGTAAGGGCCTTGGCAAGCCATGTGGTGTTTTGTCGAGAGGGCTGGCCAGCGAAAGCCGGCAAGAATGGGCCGAAGGGGCAACGATGCAAGGGCAACCTTGGGAAGTCGCTCATCCTTACTATGCGGGTTGATTGTATCCTTACTATGCTCGCCCTCGCGATCTGGATCCTGGGGCTCTACCCCATGGATCGGCGCCGAGCCCGGGGGGAAGTCAGAAGGCGCGGGCCGTCTGAGAGGTTTTCCAAGCCTTCCCCGAAGGCACAGAACACCTCTCATCAGAGCCCCGAATCATCAGGGGTAACTCGGGTCAGGGGTAACTCGGGGTCGTTTTTCGGGATTCCGATCCCGAGTTACCCCGGACCCGACTTACCCCGGATAATTCGGGCGTCCAAAGCCCCAAATCATCAGGGGTATCTCGGGTCAGGGCTAACCCGGGTTGGTTTTTCGGGATTCCGAGCCCGAGTTGCCCCGGACCCGAGTTGCCCTGGATAGTTCGGGCGCCCAATCTCAGAAGGCGCGAGAGCTTCTGAGAAGTCCCGCCGCCTTCTGAAAAGAGGCCTCCTCCTTCTCTCTTCCCCCCCTCGCTCGTCGGGAGCGGCCAAGAAGGGGGTGTCCAAGAGGGGGGGGTGCAAATCATGGCCGGCGGCATGTGCGCGGCCCAGCGGGGGGGCCAGGAACGCAATGAAACAAGAAGAGGCGCCATGAAATCTGGAGAGATATCATGGCCCGCGCCATGATATCCACCACCCCTTTTGCCGCCCCCGAAACAGGCCCGACTTAAAAACAATGACAAGCTGCACGTCGTGACTCTTGCCTTAAGTCGGGCCTGTCCCCCTACAGGGGGATTTTCCACGAAAAATCAAAAATACTAATCCCAAAAATCGTCTGGGGACTATTTATTTGCTATTTTTTGACCTTTTCCGCCCCCGAGCTCGCCGCCGAGCAACGCCGCGCAGCCCTCGCGGGCCGCCATCCCCGGGGCGCGCTCCCGTGGATGCGCGGTCGCTCGGCTGCGTCCCGCGCGGGGGGCGCCCGCGGGTACCAGGCGCCCCCAGACTGAAGGTCGGGCCTGTCCCCATACATCAAGGGGAACTGGGACACACAAGTAAATACACACAAATAAACATATCCCCCATCTTCTTCCATAGTTTCTGGGTTTTTGTCTTCCCCACCGCTTCCCATATTTTCCCATATTTTCCTGGGGATCGACGATTAATTGTGTCTGTGTGTTTCTGCCCCTCCTGAATACAGAGGGATTCTCGACGAAAAATGAAAAATACCCCAAGAATGCCCCAAAGAGGTAAAAAATACTCAAAAAAAATCCCCGGCTCAGCTGGCAATCGCTCGGGCGTCCATTCCCTGTGCTTTTTTCGTGGTTTCGTGCGTGGCTTCTTCGCCAGATGATCAAGGGATGCTCCTCGATGGTCCTCGCCGGAAAAAAATACGTGCGTGGTTTTTTCGCCAGATGATCAAGGATACTCCTCGATGGTCCTCGCAAAAAAAATACACACGTCCGAGCGATGCCGCGGCTCAGGGCCCTGGCCCCGCGAGGCCGTGGACACGGACAGTGGCTTCCGCCCACGGGCTCCGGCCAGTAGAACGCCTTGTCGAAGTGGCACTTTGTGATTCCAGGGCGGCACGGCACGGTGACCTGTCGGGTCGGACGGAGGGGGCGGCGGGGGAGAAAGCAGAGGGCAGGGGGGGGGGCTAGCGTCAGGTCGGGCGTGTCATCCGATAGGCGGATTATGAACGACAAACGAAAAGCAGTCAAAACAGATTCGAACATAATACAAGGTAATGGAAAAAACCGTCCCCAAACGATTTGTTGACTATCTTTGGAATGTTCCTCCTGTAGAGGGCCACGCCCGACTTAAGGCTAGCGACACAGCTGACGTAGCAGGGTCTTCCCGGCGCCTCTCAGCGCCAGAGGCGCCGACGCCTTCGAGAAAACGCTCGGCGGCGGGGCCGGAACCAGCTGCATGCAACAGATTGCGTGACCCCTCCTTCGTATGCGCCCCCCTTGGCCTTCTCGCCTCCTCGTCGCCCACCCCCTCGCCTCCTCGCCTCCTCGTCGGCTTCCTCCTTGTCGCCTCCTCCTCGCCCCCCCCCCCCCCTCCCCTCGCCTCCTCGCCTCGTCGCCTCCTCGTCGCCTCCTCGTCGCCTCCTCGTCGCCTCCTCCCTCCGCCTCCTCCTCCTCCTCCTCCTCCTCCTCCTCCTCTCCTCCTCCTCCTCCTCCTCCTCCCTCCTCCTCCTCCCCTCCTCCTCCTCCTCCTCCCCCTCCCCCTCCCCCTCCTCCTCCGCCCCACCCCCCCTCGCCTCCTCGCCTCCTCCTCGCCTCCCCGTCGCCTCCTCCTCGTCGCCGCCTCGCCTTGCCCAATCCTAGGGAGCAGCATGCTGTATGCGCACAGGCTTCGGGAGGCCCGCGCGGATCTCTTGGCTCGGCCCTGTAAGCCCCGCGCGCGGACCGCGCCGAGGGCGGCGCCGGAGGCGCCGCCAGGGGGCCCAGCGCCGATCCGGAAGCTCCGCGCTGAGCTCCAAAAGTGTCTGCTGATGCCGACTTGTCTTCCTCGGAATGCCCCGTCTCGTCTGAGGTCGGGCATGTCCCCCATACAGGCGGATTTTGAGGGACAGATCAAAGAGATAGTCGAAACATGCTCAGAATGCTCCCGAAGAGCCCAAAGAAAGCTGAAACAATTCGTCCCCTGACCATTTTTTGCTGATGTTGAAGTTTCCTCCTGTAGAGGCACGCGCCCTACTTGAGCCTCTGCCGAGCTGTCTTCCTCGGAGGACCACCCCCCCCTCGCCCGACCCGAGCCTTGGACGGCTCGAACTCGAAGACCTGCCCGGAGAGGTCGGCTGCGTGCAGGCGCAGCTCCTCTGCCACGGCGCAGACGAACTCCACGAACTCGATCCAGGTCGCCTCGCCGGACATGTCGGAGTCGATGCCCTCGAAGAGCTCGACGATGGCCAGCTGCATGATGAACCTCTGCTCTTCGCTCGTGGTGAACTCCTCCGAGTGCGGCCGCGGGAACACCTGGGAGAAGACCTTGAGGAACTCGTGCGACTTCAGCGCCCCGCCGTGAGACTCGAACTGCTTCTCCAGGAAGCGCAGCAGCTGCGCGTGTATCATCCGCAGGAAGCTCTGGAAGGTCTCCCGGACACACTGCCGCAGGCCGATGTACCTCGCAGGGCGGGGAAGGCACCCCTACCCACGGCCTCGCGGCCGGGACCCCCTCCGTCGCGACCCCACGGGGAGACCTGCCAGCCTTCGGCTCAGGCCCTGCACGGAACGCGCCCGTGGGGTCGCGCACCCAGTGGCATCGCGCCTCGCTGTCAAGACCGCCAAGGTATCAACATCGACATGGCTTGGAGGCGGCCATGGGGTCTGAGCGGGACGGGCCCCGCGAAAGCCGGTCAAGATTCGGGGGTAAGGGCGAATGCGCCCAAAATCGGTCCTCGGACCCCTCGGGCGCCACCCGTTGCAGCATGTCACCTCGGGTCCGATTTCCAGGGTCCCGGAGCCCAGAAACGGCCCCAGGAGGCAGAAAAAGGCAGAAGGCCAAATCGAACCCAGAACCTCGAACCTCACCCCCTCCTTCCTGCTCGCCAGGGCCCGTGCTGCGGTGCTCAAAAAGACATGGGCATCGATATCTCTTTTTCTAGAGGCCTCCCACATGGGGACCAGGCAGATGGGGTCGGAGGATCGCGCCGCATCGGCAACAACACATCGGCGATGCATCGGCGTGGAGAAAATCGGGCTCTACATCAAGACGCATCGGCGATGCACCAGCGATGCGGCGCGATCCTCCAACCCATTCGGCGACTCCGAAGGGTGCGGTTTGCAAAGGGTGTGGTTTGCAACCGGCGCCCTGGGGGGCAAGCCCGGGGGCGGGCGGGGACCTCGACTGAGCTCTCGGCCGCGTCCCGAGGAGGCCCAGCGAGGACAGTGTCGTGCTCCCTGGGCCCCAACGGTGCCGATCGCAGACCACACCCCGGCGTAACCATACCCTGCGTAGTCGCCGACCCATCTGAGCGACGACCACAAACGGGTCTTACGCGACATGACGCAGCGACCCCACGCGGTGGCCTGCGCGGGCAGCCCGAGCGGTACGCTGCGCCGGAAGCGAGGGCGCCCACGCGCGATCCTACGCGGGAAGCTCACGAGCCCACGTCGGCGCAGAGGACCCCGCTTCTCTTGCGCCGCTCCTCTGGGAGGCCCAGGCCCTTCGCTCGCGGGCACCTCGCCGCGGCCTTCTGCGGGTCCAGCGGCAGCTGCAGCAGGGGCTTGGCGGCCATCGCCGCGCCCTCTGCTGAAGGAATCGCTCCCTGATGGGCCCATGTTCCACCACCACTACCGTAGGTAGGACAGGGAGGAGGAGGAGAAGGAGGAGGAGGAGGAGGCGGAGGAGGAGGAGGAGGCGGAGGCGGAGGAGGCGGAGGAGGAGGAGGAAAAGGTGGAGGTGGAGGAAAGCCTCCCCATCCACCCTTCTCCCCCGTCCTACCTACTGTCGGGCCGCTGAAAGAAGGAACGCTGAATAAGGAACGAAGCCTCTTTTTGGCCCTGTAAGCGCCTCCGTGCCCCAGGAGGGCAAGAGGAACAGCACTGGAGGAACCTAAGGAACATCGAGCCCCTTCCGAACCCAACCTATTCCTTCAGCGTCTTGACTGTATGGCAATGGTGGTGGGAAGTCTGCCCATCAGCTCCCACCCCCCAAAACTGGGAGGGCAGCGGCCCCCCCCCCCGCGGGGGCCGTGCACGCGCAGGCGCCCGCCCCCCCGCCACTGGCTCCTTTCAGGAGCGGGCGGAGCCTTTGTTGACGGCAGCGCGGGGCAGGCAAAAGCGCGAGGCAGACGAGCAGCGCCACACCCCGGCCCTCCTCCTCCTCCTCCTCCTCCTCCTCCTCCTTCTCCTTCTCCTTCTCCTCCTCCTCCTCCTCCTCCTCCTCCTCCTGTCGATTTGCACCACATAGCTCGCTCCTCGGCCTCCTCCCGGCAGGGCAGGCGGAGGGTCGTTCTCCAGCTTCGGCCTCTGGGGGCCCTTTGCCGGGCCTCGGGACCGTAGAGCGCCGCCCCAGAATGATGACACACCACTGCCGGGGAACGTGTTGAGACTTCTGGGTGTCGTCGGCGTTATGAACAGATGATGACGTCGGGGGTCCGGCGACGAAGACTAAGGCGTCCTCGTTGGGTTCCGAGTAGGTGGGCCGCGTCGCCGATGCATCGGCGACGCATCGACGATACATCGCCGATGCATGGGCGACGTCGGCGGTGCATCAACGACGCCAGCGCGGAGAAAATGGGGCTCTACACCGAGCAGCATCGGCGGTGCATCGGCGATGCGGCGCGATCCTCCGACCCCATCTACTCGGACCCCATTTGGGAGGCCTACAATGGGAGCTCGACCACAAGGCACCTTCCACGAGAAATCCAACCCTGAGACCCCAGGACGTCCATTGATATTTAGAATGGGAACGTCACGCTTTCCATATAATAACCACAACCCAAGAAGCCCACGGCACCCTGAAGGCAAGCAGGGTGTGTCTAGGAGCTTCCACTCTACTCGGACCCCATCTAGGAGGCCCAAGAGAAACCCACACCCCCGACGCCGTGATGTCTGTCGCGACTTGGAGCCCCAGAGGGCATCGGCGGCAACGCTCTGAGAGCGCTCCAGAGCGCGCTGGAACGGATTTATCCCATTCTGGGCCCGTGCGGCGACGCGAGGGAGGTCAGGGAGGAGGAGGAGGATGAGGAGAAAGAGGAGGAGGAGGGGGAGGAGGAGGAGGAGGAGGAGGAGGAGGAGGAGAAAGAGGAGGAGGAGGAGGAGGAGGAGGAGGAGGAGCATTCTCGAGCACACTTATGTGTATAAATATGATTGCACTTATTATTTGTTCTTCTTCTCTCGAGCACCCATCCTGAACGCGTTGCGTCTGGGAGCAGATCGTACTGGGGCCTGTGGGGGTCTCTTTTGGGGGCTTCCTCTTTGGGCTGCCTTGCGGTTGCCTTGGGAGGTTTTGGGCCGCTCTGGGGCCGGCTTGAGGCTATCTTGGGGGCTGTTGGGGCTGTCTTGGAACTGTTTTAGCGGTTTTGTGGGACTGTTGAGCTGTCGTGAACGCCGTGAATGGGGCTTGTGCTGACCTCTTTAGAACCTCTTGGGGGTCTTTTGAGGCCTCATTGGGGAATCGTGAGGTTTCTTGGGAGCTTCTTGGGGCCTCGTGAGACTCTCTTTGGGGCTGTCTTGCGGCTGTCTTGTGAGGTCTTGGGCGGCTCTGGGACCGTCTTGGGGCCCTCTTGGGTAGTCTTGGGGACCTCTTGGGTGGGCTTGAATGCCTGGCGAACCGAAGAGTCGTATCTATTATCATTGCACGCTTCTCATTTATAACTTGACGATCTGGGCCTCTTGGGGCTTTCTAGGGAATGCTCTCGGAGGCCTCTCGGGAATCTTGGAGGCCTCTGGGAGGCCCTGGTGGCGGTACTGGGAGCGAATTGGAGCCGGCTTTCTGGCCAGGAGCCCGAACTGGGAGCGAGTTGGAGCCGTCTTCCTACACTTCGGGTTGCACGATGCCGACACTCGGATTCACACGCCACTAGGTATGCCGATGCCCACTTCCCCATGCATCCCAACTGTCAGCTCGATCTGCTGTTCAATGTTCATGCCGACGTGCTGCTTGATGGTAATGCCAGGCTGCACTTCGAGTACAACTGTAGTTTCATTTCGATGTGCATTCCGATGGCAATCTGACATGCGTGCCGATTCGAGATCCCCACGGGCCGAGGCAGCCACGAGACAGCACGCGGACAAACGCATCCGAATCACCACAGGCCAACCTACGGGCCGACCCGTAGGACAAGGGCCCAGAAGGCAACCGCAACAACACAACTGATTGAACAACCACGGGACACTCCGCGGGGCAACAGCGAGATAACCGATCCACCGGACAACCACCAACATCATCCAACTGGGCAACCACGGAACAACCCACGGAAAAACCGCTGGACAAGCGCGGGAAGCCCACGGGACAACTACAGTAAGGACCCGTGCAATTGGAAGAGAAGCTCGCTGCACGGCCTGATCCTGTCTGCGCCTGCACAAAAGGCACCCTCGCGCAGAGTTCGCCTCGCCTGCACGCGCCACACGAGCCGCAACCGCAACCGATTCCCGCTTGGGGTCACGTCGCCCTCGCGCTCAAATCTTGGATGATGTGCATAGCGTGAGTGTGCGTACAGCGGTCATGCTACAGAAGCGGTCGCTGAATAAGGAGCGACGGATTTCTTGCTGGCCACGGCGAGCCTCGGCCACGAAGCGGTTCCCTGACCTGGATTAAGAGGAGCGGCCCAAAGACCAGCGCGCCTCCTAAATCCGAGGTGGCCCTGATCGCGGCGTGTGCACTGTAGAGAAAGAGAAGACGAGAGCAAGAGAGAGAGAGAGAGAGAAAGAGAGTGAGCGAGAGCGAGCGAGAGAGGGAGAGAGAGGGAAGGAGAGCTTGTTAGTCGCGTCGTTGCAGGTGTTGGTAGCCTAGCAAGACAGGCGATGTTGAAAGCAGTGTCAAGGGACTGTGCAGACAGGCGCAGAAGGGGGCGATCAGTAGCCAGTCGCAGGCAACCTGGCCTGCTCGACGACGCCCCCCGCCATTTCCAGGAAGCTTCTGGCCTCATCGGCGCTGGCGCCTGCTCGCCCCGCAGCCGGCGCGAAAGAAGTAGCAGTACGCAGGAAGGCGAGTGCATGAGGAGCTAACGAGGACGTTGAGGAGTCGCTGCTGCTGCGTGGGCGCCCAAGCGGGGTTCAGGCGCGAGCTAACAAGAGGGAACGCCCGCCGATCCCCTCACAGCGCGAGCGAGAAGGCGAATCAAGTATTTTAGGAGGGGACGTGTCGATACCTGCCCAAGGCTTCGTGGGGTTTTCGAGTAGACCAGAAATTTGGGGCCCAACCCTGGCATATACGGTTTGGGGGCGTCTATCCTCGATAGGGATGCGTCCGAATAGCCCCTGGGGGTATATCCCATGAGTTCCCCTCCCTGTCTGAGCGGCTCTACGTGTTTGTCGTCGAAAAGTCGTGGGCTGGGGGGGGAGAATCATCGCCTGCGAACCTCTGCTGCCCCGCCTCCCCCCGCCCCCCCGTCCCCATGGTAAAACGTCCGAATCCTGCGAAAAGCGGGTGGTCCAACGCTCTGGGAGCGTTCTGGAACGCGCTGGAACGGGTTCACCCTCGCCCTGGCCCCGCCCGGACGGTCCAGGCTGGCACCATCACGGCCTCATGGTGGCCCAGAAGCGCCTCTCACCAGGGGGCAAACCAACCGACCTGCCTCGCTTTTGACCACCCTCGCTTCCAAGAGATGCCAAGCGATGCCAAACTACGGCCCGTACTGGTCCGGCCGCTTGACGAGGCGGCGCGCGGTAGGAGTTGGTTTTGCCTGGCAGCGAAAGCGGGGTAGGCAATTCACGCCCTGACTCACGGAAACCCCAGTGAGCCTGAAAGCATTGGACACATCAAGTGGTGCTTTGGCGCCGAGCCCAGCGGGGAAGACAGAGGGGAGGGGGCTGCCCGGAAAGTTCAGGAGGCCTCCGGCCTTCCGAGGACTTTCCGAGCCTCGGCTCCGCAGACGCGGACGCTTTCTCACAAGCCCCGCCGCCTTCTGAAAGGCCTGCCCCCTTGTACTTCCCCCCTGGCCTCGACGCCGAGTGCAGCGTCTGTGGGAAAAAACACGCGGTGGGAAAAACACACACACACACACAGCGTGTGTGTGTGTGAGTGAGTGAGTGAGTGTGGGGGAAAAAACACACAGTGTGCTTTTTCCCACGGTGTGTGTGTGTGTGTGTGTGTGTGCGTGCGTGCGTGCGTGCGTGCGTGCGTGTGTGTGTGTGTGTGTGTGTGTGTGTGTGTGTGTGTGTGTGTGTGTGTGTGTGTGTGTGTGTGTGTGTGTGTGTGTGTGTGTGTGTGTGTGTGTGTGTGTGTGTGTGTGTGCGTGTGTGCGTGTGTGTGTGTGTGTGTGTGTTTTCCCACTGTGTGCTTTTTCCCACAGATTGCCCTGCAGGGGCTCGCGGTGCTCCCTGGCAGAGGCAGCCCCAGCAAACCCCGCTCCGGGCAGCGCGCCCGAGGCGAGGCCGCGGCGGGGCAACCTATCGGGCTGCCTGCGCCCGACAGCTTTTGCGCGCCTCTCGCCGGGAGCGCAGCGAGACAACCGCGACCACGCGTGCCAAGAGTGCGATTACCAGCCTCGAACGTATCCCTATCCCTAAGATTGACACTCCAAAAGGCGATGACAATCTTAGGGATGCGCCCTCAACAGATGAGGGAATCCCCAAGATTGGCATCGTGATGAGGAGGTGCCCAGCATAGGGATAGGGATATGTTCCAGGCTGGTAAACAGTGAGCGTTGTGTGTACGATGATTTCTGAGCTACTGTGGGGGAAAACACACACAGACACACAGTGGGAAAGAAAACACACACAGTGTGGGGGGAAACACACACACACACGCACACAGTGTGTGTTTTTGTGTTGTTTTCTTTCCCACAGTGTGTGTTTTTGTTCCCACAGTGCGAGCGTTGCGTGTACGCTGATTTCTGAGCTGCTGTTGTGTCGTCGGATTCGCTGGACAAAACGTCCCGACGGTCTGGAGCGGAGCATCCGATGGATTCATACCAGATCGACCGTCGCAGAACTAGCAGCGATAGAAGCGATGGAGTGCAAAGCTGACTGAAGTAGCAAATCTGATACGAGCTGCGTCCCATCCCATCGCCCGTACCACATATTGGTTCTAGTGAATTAGATTCGCTTGTTGTAACAAGGCTCGGCATTAGTGCCCGCTCTCACACGTCGCTGCTGATGGGGTTGATTGCCGATGGATCGCCGGGGTGGCCCAAGAGAACCAGAAGGGAGCCCAACAGGAACCCGACATGAGCCCAACAGCGCCTAAACTGGCCGCAAACCCAAATCCAACCGAGCGACGAGAAGGTGCCGACGTCAGACAGTCCTCGCATGATCCCAAGGGCTCTAGAAAGCACGGATGAAAAACCAAGAGAACAGCCCATCAAAACATAAACACAAACCCAGCGTAACTCTAGAGCCCCACGAGCGCTGACAAAACAATAGCTCCAATATGTTGTTTTCACCCCAAGCTACCTTCTTGTTGGTCTCTCGCACGAGTGTGAATTACAATGTCGTGGCCACCCCTTCGAAGGCCGAGTCACCGTTTGCATCTATCAGCCGCAAGCGCGCGCGTTGTCGTCGAATCGCCTGCCGCGACGCAGAAATCTGTAGGCACAATGTAAAGCCCCAAAGGCATCCAATGCAGACACCGCGAATTAATGCTATCGCCGCCAGCCGTGATCCTTGGAGCGAAAGGCCGGCTTTTCGTCTCCATCCATCACGCGCTGGCGGTTCCAGCTAGGCCGTCTACGAGGCATTCTTGAAGGAGGTGTAGGGACTGTTCACCTATCCCGCCCTCCTGGCAAGGAAGAGGGGCGAGGAAAGAGGGAGAGGGGAAGGAGCGGCGGGAGGGGGCTGCGGGAGGGAGGGGGCGCGGTAGACGCACAGTGGGTGCACCCTTTTCGATACCCACTCGAAGGCGAACCCTCAGAAGCACTTCCTGTGAACGATAGTGGGGCCAGACTCGTCATACTCCCCCTTAGAAATCCACATCTGCTGGAAGGTGCTCAGGGATGAAAGGATGGACCCGCCGATCCACACTGAGTACTTGCGTTCGGGCGGAGCCACGACCTTTATCTTCATCGTGGAAGGCGCTAATGCCGACAATTCCTTGGTCATCCGCTCGCCGATTCCTGGGAACATGGTGGTGCCACCAGACAGCACAACGTTAGCGTACAGGTCTTTCCGAATGTCGACGTCGCACTTCATGATCGACTGGAAGGTCGTGTCGTGAATGCCACTGGCTTCCTTGCCCACAAAGCTGGGCTGGAAGAGAACCTCGGGACAACGGAAGCGCTCGCTACCGACAGTTATGATATTTCCGTCAGGAAGCTCATACGTCTTCTCCTTGTCCGAGCTCTCTGTGGCAACCTTCATCTCGGTGTCAAAATCGAGCGCAATGTAGCAAAGTTTCTCTTTGACGTCGCGCACGATCTCGCGCTCAGCCGTGGTTGTGAAGGAATAGCCACGCTCAGTAAGGATCTTCATCAAGTGCTCCGTGAGGTCACGCCCTGCCAGATCCAAGCGCAAAATCGCGTGCGGCAGAGCGTAGCCCTCATAGATGGGCACAGTGTGCGATACGCCATCGCCGGAATCCATGACGATCCCCGTGGTGCGTCCAGAGGCGTAGAGAGAGAGAACTGCCTGGATCGCGACATACATCGCAGGCACGTTGAAGGTCTCGAACATGATCTGCGTCATGCGCTCGCGATTCGCCTTGGGGTTGAGGGGCGCCTCTGTGAGAAGCACGGGATGCTCCTCCGGAGCAACGCGGAGCTCGTTGTAGAAAGTGTGGTGCCATATCTTCTCCATGTCGTCCCAATTGGTCACGATGCCATGCTCGATTGGATACTTGAGGGTGAGGACACCACGCTTGCTCTGAGCTTCGTCGCCAACGTAGCTGTCCTTCTGGTCCATGCCGACCATGATCCCTGGCATCTTCGGGCGGCCGACTATGGACGGAAACACAGCGCGTGGGGCATCGTCGCCCGCAAAGCCGGCCTTGCACATGCCGCTGCCATTGTCCACGACCAGAGCGGCGACCTCCTCCTCGCCCATGAGTGCGGGGTAAGCAGATGGCAGACGCCCACGGCGACCAGATGACCGGGAACTGGTTTGGGGGCAAATGTCCCGAACGACCTTCGCCAAAACGGCTTGAGCCAAAATGGCCACGGAAAGCATAGCTCTAACAATAGCCCCAACAAGCTCACGACTGCTGACCCAAAAGAGCTCTGGATGATCAGGCACGGGCATCGAAGCCGTAGCCCACCCAACCGATTAGACACGCACTTAAACACGGCTGGCGATTCGAAGCTTATAAAATACTCAACCCTGAATTCCTTCAATCATCCACAGTCTTTCACTCCTCTCCCTCCTATTGGCCCCAGAAACGGCAGGGGCGTTTTTTTGCATCGTTTCCAACAAATGTCTCTTGAACATGAAACAAAAATGAGACAACGAGAACAATAATCGGCAACACAAAAAACTACTGAATTGGAGCCGGAACCAGAAACAACAAAACAACAGCGACAGAACCGGCAACAAAAAACGACGTGGAAGACAACGACGACGGCAAAACGGAACCTGTAAAAAGACGGCCCTGTTGTTTCCAGGGGCCACTAAGCTCTCCCCCTCTTCGCTCTCACATACTCCTCAAACTGCCCCAAAGCAACGTATATCTGTCTCCCTCCACGTCTTACTCCTGCTCCTTCGTGCCACCGAAACGTAACCCTCGCTGGGGTACCAGATCAACCTGAGACATCGTAACGAAGCGTTTCTAGGGGGTCGGCGGAATGGCGCATCTTACCCTCGAGAGCATTGGTGCTGTGAGACACAGGCCGCCCTTGAATTTGCCCATCCAGCGGGGTGTTCCAGCTTGCCCGTGGACCCAGCAATCCCACGGCGGCTGATGCGAGCATCGGTGGAGAGACGAGAAGATCTGCTCCCCCTGCTCATCAACCCAGAGCAGAGAGCGCTGAACTTCAGCCCGCCCACGCCGCTGGAAAAACATCCAGCTCCGTGGAGACTACGCTCGAACAACTTCGGCTGCCCGTCGAAAACAAAAACGCAACTAGGCGTCAAACGCCCGCCGGGCCGAGGAGGGACGGGGTCCACGATGAGCCCGGCGCACTTCGTCGCGCGCCCCTTTCCTCCCAGCCTCCTCGCCCAATGCCGGCGCAGACGAGACACATGAGGAACCCTTTGTGAGGCGAGGAGGAGGAGGAGGAGCAGGAGGAGGAGGAGGAGCAGGGTACAAATCCTCCGGTGCGCGCATCGTCCCCGCCGAGGCCCGAACCCTGTGACGCTGCGCCCTTCGCGATCCTGTCGGCCACGGTCCGCGTGGGGCGACCCAGAAGGGGGCCCCGCCTTCGAGGATCGAGGTCGATGGCGTCGCCTCCTCGGCGGAAGGCGGCGGAAGGCGGACCGAAACAAAAACGAGGGTGGCTCCGCTGGCGGAAGCCCCTGCGAGACTACCCCGGCCACCCTGCTGCCGCCTGCGGCAGGGCTGTACCCTCCCCGCGCGCTTCTCCTCGGCCCCTCCGCCGCAAGTCATGGCAAGCAGTCCATTCGGCCTCGGCGTTGCCACCAGCCACCGTCAATCGCCAACCACGACAGCACGAGGACTATCACAGCAGACATGGACGCCGGTTTCCCTCGATTGACGCGGCGCCGAGTTCATTGCCTTGCGCATGCTCGGAGCAGCGCCACCGAGGTGTACACCACCAGGGGTGGCGCGCCCAGTCAGCACCGCTTGTCCCACGAGAACGGGCGCGGACAGGCTCAAAAACAACAGCGCAATCAACTGCAGAGCCCCGGCGCCCAGCCCGCGCCTCACCAGCATGAGCACGAACGAGAGCACGATGACCCGTCGGCGATATCACTCCCACCGCCATTCGCACACGGGTTCGGTGCTGGAAACCCTTATCGGGAGCGGCCAAGAGGGGGGTGTCCAAGAGGGGGGGGTGCAAATCATGGCCGGCGGCATGTGCGCGGCCCAGCGGGGGGGCCTGGGACGTAAAGAAATAAGAAGAGGCGCCATGAAATCTGCGGAGATATCATGGCCCGCGCCATGATATCCACCCCCCCCTAGTCATCACCCCCCTCTTTTCCGCCCCCGATTAACAAAACGTCTCTTGGAGACGTATCCCTTAATTCCGCCGCCTTCCGCTGGCCTCCGCCGAGGAAGGAGGCGTCAACAACTTCGACCCTCGGAGGCGAGGCCCCTTCCGGAGCGCCCCACGTGGACCGTGGCCGACAGGATCGCGAAGGGCAAACTTGGCATGGCCTTCTCATCAATGCCGACATGGCTCCACAACGGCGGCCAGCACGACAGCACGACGCAAACAGGGGGAAAACAAACCTACCTCGCTTTTGACCACCCTCGCTTCCAAGAGATACCAAGCGATGCCAAACTACGGCCTGTATCGGTCAGGCCGCCTGACGAGGAAAAGCGCGTGGTATGACTTGAATTTGCCCGGAAGCGAACGCGGGGTAGGTAATTCACGCTCTGAGCAAAGGATGTCGTAAACGACGCACGTGTCCGTATCCGCTGCATCGCGGGCCCGGCACATGGGCCGGGCCCCCGCGAATACGGATAGCTTTCCCGCGGACGCCCCGCGCGAACAATATCTGGGGAAACCACAAGGAGGCGGATCCAGCGGTGGCGACGAGGGCCTCCGAGGAAGCCCAAAAAGGGGAAAACGAGGAAAGGGTAGAGATATGGGTACCTATTCCTTTCTCTGAATATCCGTGCGACCGCGTATCTGCGGGATCGCGCCCCGGAATCGAGACCGCGAGGGCGAGGATACCGACATGTCCACCGCCCGTGGAACACGACGCAAAGGACGGCCAAGCAGGCCAGGCGCTGCACAAGCAGGCAGCACCCTCGGCCAGCGGCGCCAGCATGATGCCGGGTGTGGCTGGCGCTTCCCGCTGGGGCGGCGCGCCGTCGCCATCGGGAGGCACGGGTACAGCACTGGCCCCAGCAGTCCTTGTCGCCCTGCTCCCCCGACTCCTCCAGAAGTAGTCGGAAGACGAGGGTGACCGGAAGTACTGGGGAAGCGAGGAAGGTTCCTCCTGGTAGGAGAAGACCAGCCTCGACCCTGTGTGCCTTGATGCTCGGTCCCCAATCCACCACTACACTGCTCCTCATCCCCCTCGATGATCAAGCTCCCTTGCTGTCCACCCATCTCCGCTGACCTCACACGTATTCTTCCTCGTTGCCAACGTTATCCTCCTCCTCCTCCTCCTCCTCCTCCTCTTCCTGCTCCTCCTCCTCCTCCTTTCTCCTCGTCCTCCCTCTCGTCTGCCCGACACCTCCCCCGCCCTCATCCTCGGCCACCTCTGCACCCTCCTCCTGAGCCACCCATCCTCGTGCTCCATATTCCTCCTCTGCCCCCCT
Organism: Prorocentrum cordatum; assembly: GCA_963575745.1. NCBI lineage: Eukaryota > Dinophyceae > Prorocentrales > Prorocentraceae > Prorocentrum > Prorocentrum cordatum. Next base: position 740,414 of record CAUYUJ010017283.1, read on the forward strand.
CCTACTCAGCCAACCCAAGATATATACGTTCAATGATACGTATCTCGTGGGCGGATTTCCACGGTCGATTGCCCTCCTCTGGCTAGACAGGGAGATGCACAAATGCAACGAATCCATCAAACTGCTGCGCCACAAGAAATTCCTTTTTTGTGGCCATCGCCGTCGTGGACGTTGCTGCCGTCATCAACGTCTGTCTCGTCCTCTGTCCAACCCCAAGAGCCTGCATGCAAAAACATGCTACACCTGTCTTCATGTCTGTCGAGCTTCCCACTGCGCATGGAAACACTTCCCCTCTGCCCACCCGTCACGGCTATGAAGTCCGCGACCTTGGTGTCGGTTGCCATGTCACTGGCAAGCGCCTATGCGCTGTCGCATGGCGGGGTCACGAAGGCGCGCTTAGCTGACATCCTAATGACAACGATCACACCTGGAAGAACACAGAGGGTAACATAACGGGATGCAATCTGAACTCGACAAACTTCGGTGACCGTGTTCCCGCGCTCGTCCCAGCTTGTCCGCGCTCGATCAAACAACCATGAACCAACCATCGACGGCCCCGAATCCATCAGTCAATGTAGTTGTTGGACTTTGCCAGCTTCACTGCCGTAAGATGTAGGTAAAACCGTGCCCCTGATAATCACAGCCTGGGAATAATGAATCTCAGAGTCCTGGAGGAATATTAACCAATTTCCGTGGCAACTCGGAAATATGGATGTGCGGATTGCTCTGGCGGAGCCTCCCTGGCGCTAAAGCGGGGCTTCATTTGAGGAGGAGGAGGAGGAGGAGGAGGAGGAGGAGGAGGAGGAGGAGGTGGTGGGGGGAGACGGAGGGGAGAAAGGGGAGGGAGGAAGAGGGAGGAAGAAGGATTGTACAACAAAGGTAGATCTAACGGGTTCTTCTTGTAAAAGCTTGAAGTTCCTGGTCGTTACTCTTGATAGGTATGTTCTGGCGATTGTCGAGCCCGGGAGGGCGAGCAGGGAGGGGACAGTTAGGAGAGAGGAGTGAAGGGACGAAGGAGGGAGGAGGGAGAAGCGAGGGAGGGAGGAGGAGAGAGAAGGGAGGAGAAAGGTAGAAGGAGGTAGGGACGAAGGAGGGAGGAGGGAGAAGAGAGGGAGGGAGGAGGAGAGAGAAGGGAGGAGAAAGGTAGAAGGAGGTAGGAAGAAAAGACCACTGATGACAATGTACCCCCACCGACCAAGAATGTGCTGCCCGGAGATACTCAATATAGGAAGGGTGAGGAGGGGGGTGCTTCAACATCCGCGACATGGGATCCGTCACCCGCCACCGTGCCGCGAAACTATGGGTAGAACGCTCTCATGCCCCTTCGGGTTCCCGGTGCCGAGTATCATATATGCCTCTACAAAGGACCCAAAGGCCCCATGCCTCCAACATTTTGTCGGGCGGCTCTCCAGCGATGCTTGGCGCTCTCGGGGCATGTCGCAGGCCTTTCCCCGAGGGAATAATTACAATTGGGAGCCAAGGCTTCGGACGTTCCACCTGCCATAACACAGCCAAAAGATTTGATAGGGACGCGCGGTGAGGATGCAAGGCCCCTGGAGGCTCCAAGTTGGACGTCCCTGGACGTGGAAAATGGCGGAAGATTGGCCGAGGAGGCAGCCATGGAAAAGTTGTTAGAGCAATCTCCTGTGGCCCTACCGCGAAATGTTCTTAGAACCCAGAAATGTTTGAATAACGAAAGCAATGCTCTTAGAACATAAACCGTATGTGATCAAACAAGACAGACTCCGCCAGAAATGTTCTAAGAACATTTCGTGGAAGCCACACAAGGTTCTTAGAACATTGTTTGGTAGGGCTATAGGCGAGCCAGGACGCTTCGCCATTGCTGGAGTTTTGCCTGTGTGTGTTCCCAAAGAGGGCAGGTCCCGAGGCCATCTCTGGAGCGCCGGTAGGGGCGTCCTGCAGTGCCTCGGGGCCGGCCCGAGCGAACCAAAACCTCGAGCAGCGACCGACCGTCCCGGCAGTCCTATAGTCCTACCACGAGATGTTCTCA
>CAUYUJ010017283.1:744924-864406 GCA_963575745.1 Prorocentrum cordatum
GTAAGGAATCGGTGTTTATGCTCGGAACGGTGACAGATTGAATGTCTCCCAACGAGAACGCGCTTTGACTCGCATCATCTTCGATTATTGTATAAGCTGGGACTTCGGAAGGGTTTAGATAGCACGCAGTGTGGCAAATGCAAAGGGCAACGCTACTTTGAAATTGATTTATGCTCAATATGTGAAACTGTTGGGTGATTGAGATGTGAGTTCGAAGTCCAGCTCAAGGTCAGAGATGCGATGAGGCGTTAGCCAGCGTGGACACCAAACTTGGAGTTATTGTCCTGTGGAAATGGAAAGTATGTGGCGTAAGCTGTGGGACGTGGGCTATGTGGTGTATTGCTATGTGATGTACGCTTCACGGTGTAAGTTATGTCGCGTAAACTATGTGATGTGAGCTATGTGAGGCGAGCTGGGTTGTCTGGCCATTGAGGCGTAACCTATGTGGTGCGCGCTAGGTCGTGGAAGCACTGCGGTGTGAGGCATGTGGTGTGACCTAAGCAGTGTAAGCTATGTTGTGTAACCTATGTGGTGTGCGCTGCCTGGCCTGAACTATGTTGTATAAACTATGTAGTGTGTGCTATGTGGTGACTGGGCCCCTCAAGTGGGCGGCAACGAGGCGGCCACGAGGCGGCGACCCAGCGAGACCTCGGCGGACCCCGCCGAACGAACGGCAGCGCGGCAGCCACGAGGCTGCAACGGGCGGCGACGCGGCAAAGCCTCGACGGGCCCTCCGAGCGGGAGGCAGCGAGGCGGCCACACAGCGGCGACGCGGCGAAGCCTCGGCGAAACCGCGGCCGCAGGCGGCAGCGAGGCGCCCACGAGACGGCCACACAGCGGCGACGCAGCGAGAGACCTCGGCGTGACCCCCTTCCGTGGGCGGCAGCGGCGCAGCCGCGAGGCGACCACGGGCGGCGACGCGGCGAGACCTCGGCGGACCCCTTAGGGCGGACCCCTCCAAGGGGGCGGCAGCGAGGCCGCCACGAGGCGGCAGCGCGGCGAAACCTCGGCGGTCCCCCCCAGCCTGGCGGAAGCGAGGGGGGCACGGAGAGGCGGCGCGGCGAAACCTCCGCGGACCGCCCAAGCGGGCGGCAGCGACGCGGCCATGCGGCGACCACGGGCGGCGACGCGGCGAAACCTCGGCGGTCCCCCCAAGTGGGCGGAAACGAGGCGGCACCGGGCGGTGACGCGCAAAGCCTCGGCGAGCCCATCCAATTCCTTCGTGGCGCAAGTGAGAGCCTCGAAGTGCAAACCCTGCCTGGAGAGTGTAGACTTAAAACGGCCCGCCCTCCCACCGTTTCATCATTGGAGCTTCTGGTCTCCAGGATGGTATATTGTCCAGAACCCTGGGCGAAACGCCCAGCCCACCTCACTGCCACGTCTGGTGGAGCGATGGAGAACACATGGTTGAGAAAAGGGGGGGAGGAAACGACGGGGGGCGGAGGCAGGAGGCACGAGGCTGAGGACGGAGACGAGGGGGGAGGGGGGGAGGGGGGGGGAAGAGGGGGGGGGCGGCAACGAGGGGGAGGAGTGGTGGGGGGAACGAGGGGGATAGAAATGTGGAGGGGTGGAAGGGGACGAGCCGGGGAGGGTGGCAGGAGGAAGGCCGAGGATGTGACGGCAACAAGGGGAGCAGCTGAAGAGACGGATTCAAGTGGGGAAGGGATGGAATGGTGATTGGCAGGGAACGGATGATTAACCAGGATAGGATCCCCAATCCTTTGGGAGGGGACCTAAGTCTAAGTTAGGAGGGCCAAAACGATTTGGGATAGGGGCTCTTTTCTGCAGATGTCTCCAACCAAACCGCCCAGAATTATCCCTAATGCAAAGACGGGGACCTTAGAGAGGCCACGTCTTCACTGTGTCATTAGATGTAAGAAGGTGTAGCCCTGAGCTGCAGGAAGGTGTAGCCCTGAGCGTATGTGGATGCCCGAGCTGCAGGAAGGTATAGCCCGAGCTGCAGAAAGGTGTAGCCCTGAGCGTATTCGCCAGTGTGATTTTGCAACCAACGAAGAACTCGAGCCCGACCAAGGCGCGAACAACTACCGGACGACCCGAACGACGAGTATATTGCCACCTATCCCGCGAGCCCGAAGTGCCGTGCGTTCAAGGCGAGGCGCACCAGCAAAACGTGGGGCAAGCATGCCATGATCAGGAATGGGCAGGGAGATCAAGCACATCCCCGCTGGAAGGGAATCCGGCGTCCGAGGAATCCTACAAGGCCGGTTGGGAGGCGCGGTTCCAGCCCTGCACAATGCCCGACGGACGACCTGCGCAGGGCCATCGACCCGTCAGAGATCCTGCCGACGCGGTAGCTTCACACGGACAACAATGATGCCACTCGTCGGGCACCTTCACACGACGAGTGCCCAAAGCAGGCCACTACGAGTACGAGCAACATCTAGTCACAAAGACAGCCAAATTATGGCGGGCGAGGTTAAGGAGACAAACGCGCCGACACTGACGGACGCAAATTTGCCGGCCCAACGGACCAGAGGCGTGCTGAGATCCCTGGTACCAGGATTCGATTGTTAAACTGCGTGCGCGTGTTGCGGCCACTGGGGGTCCCAGTTCGAGAGTCCCAATGCTGGACTTCCCAGGGGCGGTATTCAGGGCCGCAACGAGCGCCCAAGGAGCGCTCCGATGGACCTCAAGGGAGCCAGAAAAGGCCATTCGAGTCGGGATCCACGGGTGGCAAGCTCAATGATGGCCTCCACAAACCTGCAAAAGGTTCCAGATGGCCTCAAAATTATCCAATACAGCTCCAAAAGGCCTCCAAAAGGCAAGAAATCATGCATTTTGCTATGATGGAATTCCGCGTTACCACTTGTCCGTCCTCCGACCGTCCAAGACAGCCCAGACAGCCCCCCAGTTTGACACAATTCAGGCAAAGACGCCCCCAGGACGGCAACGAGGCAGCTGAGTAAGGCCCGAAGACGGCCCAAGATTTCTCCCAAAAAGCCTGTAAACCCGGAACGAGGGTCCGAAGAGCAGAAACCCGAACTGAAATTTCACTTTCGCGACAGATGCCCCCCCACACAACGCCAGCAAGCCCACAAGAGTGCCCCAAGGGACATTCAAGAGGTCCCCGGGGAGGCTTCCAGAGGCCACAAGATCGCCGGAAGAAGCCCCCAAACCGCCCCCAAGAAGCTCCAATAATGCAACCGCGAGTACGCAGGCAGCTGCCAACGATGCTACAATGATCCCCGGAGAGGCTCCCAAGACAGCCCAAAAGGGCCTCACCGGGAGCCCAAGAGGAGCCCAGGAGAGGGGGGGACAGGACCAGCCCTCTCGGGCCCTCTGCTCCGAGACGCTCATGACTGCTCACGCAACACTTCCAGAAAGCTACCACTGCCCATCATCGCCGCAAGGCCAACGGACACGCGTGCAAACGCCAGCGTTAAGTCGGGCCTGTCCCCCTACAGGGGGATTTTCGACGAAAAATGACAAATACCAAACAAATAATCAAAACATAATCCAAACATGGTCTGGGAACTATGTTTTGATTATTTTTTCGACCATTTTTGCGGTATGTTTGGGGTATTTTTTCTGTTCGTCGAAAATCCCCCTGCAGGGGGACGGGCCCGACCTAACGCCAGCGATAGAATGGCCTTGGCCGACGGAGTGAGCGAGGCGCTGAGGACGGAGCGGGCACCCCGAGGGGCACAGGGAGCAGCCCCAGAGGCTCGCTCGGGCACGGCGGCGCGTCGCCCTGGCCTTCTGTCGGGCGCGTCCCCCTACAGGGGGATTTTCGACGAAGAGTATAAACAAATACCAAACAAATGCCCCAAGAAGGCCAACAAAACTACCAAACAAATAATCCCCAGACTATTTATTTAGTACTGTTTGACGATTTTTGGTATATATGTTGTATTTGTCGTCGAAAATCTCCCTGTAGGGGGACAGGCCCGACAGGCCCCCTGCTAATCCTTTACCAGCCTGGAACACATCCCTATCCCCATGCTGGGCATCCCCTCATCACGATGCCAACCTTAGGGATCCCCTGATTTTTTGAGGGCGCATCCCTAAGCTTGTCATCGCCTTCTGGCGTGTCAATCTGAAGAATAGGGATAAGTTCGAGGCTGGTAATGCATGGCCATACATCCGGGAAGGGGCGATACTGTGGCAAGCAATGGCATCTTCCGTCTGAGGGGGTGCACCAGACGTCGAGTGTGGGGAACTTTTTGATTCGCGGGTCGAGAGCGCACCTCTTCTGGTCGAAGCTAAGAGGGCCGCGCGAAGCTTGAATAAATAAAGAGGGGGGGACAGAAGGAGAGCGGCCTCACGGCGAGGCCAGGAGGATGCAAAGCCTCGGGATCAGCCGGTGCCGAAAACGAGTGTGGAGAACACAGAGACACGAGTTTGTCATTGCCGGGGGCCTCACGCTCGAACATTATCTGCTCGGCTCGCATCTTGCAGAAAACGTCTCTCAAAACAATCGGGTTGATCGGCACCCGCGTCGAGGACGAACTGACTGCGGGGTCTCCAGAATATTCTAAACAAAAAAGCCACAATGCTGAGGAAGATTCGCCGTTACGGCGAGTGACACGGCGTCGAGGACAGCTTCCAAGACTATGGGAGGCACCTTAGGACGATTGACGTCGGCCGCATCGCATTGTACGCAGACGAAACAACCCGATAACATCGATTGCGACCGAATGACAGAGGCACGTCACAAGCCGCAGGATGACAATACCAACATGGACGAGCGACGGGCGATACACAACGGCCACGGGTAATTTCGGTGCGTCGTCAGATCCACGAGGATGGACCTCACAACACGACTGGCGGAGGGCAACTCTCGAAGCCACGATCCAGACAACCCCGTCGAGGACATCCTGGACTGCCAAGATTGCCACAGATGCCAAGGCACGCATGGTCAAGATCATGTTCAAGAATGTCGACTAGCAGCGGTGGTCGCAGTCGGCGACCCGATGTTCTTGAACGTGGGAAAGAACAATATGTCACGCCAGGCAAGAGTCGATGTCCGGATCGCTGAAATCGCGAATACAAACTTTGGGCGCGGTGACCTGGTAAAAGGTAATTCCTATGCTGTGGCGCTCGCAACGAATGAAGGGAGTGGTTCGTAGGCCATGGCAGCTTTCAAGGCGGTCGAGAGTGGAAATATAATCAAGGCGCACCTGGCGGAGATCCACTACAATCCACTCGACGACCTGCTCCAGAAGAGTGGCACGATTCCCAGCGGGCGCAGGCTCTTCATCTATACCGGCAAGAGAAAAGACAACGGCATAAACAGAAACTTCCGGCGCTCCGCGCGCATTTCTTGGATCGGCGCTGCACCCCCTCCTGGCGGGCGGAACGCGCCGGGGGCTCTGCGCGGGAAGCGCCGCCATGGGGGTCCAGCGAATCGAATCGAGGAGTCCAGCCTGCCTTCAAAATGGGTCCGCACCCAGCAGGCTTTGGCCGACGGCATACAGTCGGGGCCTTGACCTAAGGAACCCAAAATAAGGAACGAGGCCCCTTTGTTTCCATAAGTTTAACTTCGACTTCCGATCGAAAACATAAGGAAAACCTGAGGCAAGCTGCGAAGCACTTAAGGAACGCGGAGCCCCTCCCCAACGAAAAGGGTTCCTTCTTCAGGGCCCCGACTGTAGCGAAAAGCGGCGTCATGGCGGCAGGCCACCTGCAGCGTCCAGAACAGCGGCAGCAGCGCAGTCCCAGCGCGCACGAGAGCGCAAGGACGCTCGACGGGATGCCCGGAGAGCCTGCAGGCTCAAGGACAGGAGTGAAGGGGCCCCAGGACACACAAATAAATACACATAATACAATAGTTCCCCATACTTTCTCATATTTCCTGGGTGTTTGTCTTCCCCCCCACTTCCCCTATTTTCCAATATTTTCTGGGAATCGACGAGTAATTGTGTCTGTGTGTTTCTTTCCCTCCTGAAGGAGCTTCGCAACAACCTCCAACACAACTTCGAGAGAACTGCGGGAGGTAGCTCGGGAAACGTGTTGGGGACGGGTAAGACAAAGCTTCCAGGACACGCTGCGAAACAAAACAACCTGCTGCGGAGATGCCTGCCCAGGAGCCGTGGAAGCTGGCGTAGCCCTGCTTGCCGGCTTCTTCTCCAACAACCCCTTTCGCTCTTCAAGGAGCTATCCAGGAACATGCGCCACATGTTGCTGCAGGCTCACCCAAGACTTGAAGGCCGACGAGGCGGTGTCCGAGATGCCATATCAACAGATTTGCTTTTCACGCATGATGGCTAGAAGACGATGTCGGAGATGGGAGGGAGACCGAGGACCGGTACGTTTCTTGTAACGAGCCCTCGTCTGGTGAGGTATGAGCCCTGCTGGCCCAGCGCCCAGCAGAGGGGGCAGCCCAGTACCCTCAAGGGGGCCAAGTAGTCCAAAGGGGGTCAGGCCAAGTATCCAAAAGGGGGTCAGGCAAGGCAATTCACACATACTGCAACGCCGTTGTGGTTGACGATGGGTGTGGCGCCAAAGGTGGCACAGACGTGCCAACTACAGCTGCGCATGATGGCAGGTCGGACGGAGGACAAGGCCTGTCATCATACACGCGAGGGCATGGTCGACAAGCACGACCTTGGAGTAACGATTCGCCGACGGAGATTCCCCAACCTCGTGAAGAGGATGCTCTCTGCGTCTGTTCTGAACGACAGGTTTCTTAGGGGATGGCAAGACGACTTTGGCGAAGGGACATGAGCCGCCGCATGTCCTGGACAAACTGAAGGGGCCGAACGAGCCTGTGTGCGACGATACCTAGACAAACGCGTACGAAATGGCAGAAACATCTGCATGATGGATAGTGGCGTCGGCTCCGGAATCTTAGTGCAGTGGTGATGGATAGTGGCGTCGTCGGACTTAGCAATGCCGCTCTAATATTCCACGCAGGTCTGCAAGCAGACCAAGAACTGCATATCAACCGTTTCGAAATCTGACCACATGGTGCTGTTATGACCTGCTCCTGATATATAAAACCGCAGGCTGGCGAGCGTGGAACTGTTAAGCCGCTGAACCGAACTTGGTACGAATCGGCCTATATATGTATATGAATGAGCACATGTATAAACATATGTGTCAGCGCAGTGCAGCTCCTGACCGTACGAACGTGGACAAGCTGGCTCGCGTGATGCTGGGCGCTTTCGTCCCAGACGATGGGCGATCGTCCGAACACATCTCGCGACGTCCTTCAGCAGCCCAGGGCGAAATCCTGGAGGCTCTTCAGACCGCAGGCGGCGGCACGGCACAGACCACTGACACCGCGTCGCGATGCCACAGCCCTGGCTCTGATTCAGACCCTGGGCCACCCCTGGCTGGAGCGCGAGCGAGGGACGACCACCTTGAAGGGGACCCAGGACACACAAATAAATACACACAAATAAACATATTCCCTATATTTTCTCGTATTTTCTGGGTTTCTGTCTCCCCCCCCACTTCCCACATTTTCCCATATTTCTGGGTTATCGACGATCAATTGTGTCTGTGTGTTTTGTTACCTCCTGGCTGGAGCGCGAGCGAGGGACGACCACCTCACCCCCGAGAAGTTCGGAGTGCTCCGCTCGCTCCTGGCCGGAAGCCGAATCGGGATCGGAAGCGGATCGGATCGCCAGAGATGAAGAGGCTCCAGGACACACAAATAAATAGGCACAAATACAAATATTCCCCATATGTTCTTCCTATATTTTCTGGGTTTTCGTCTTCCCCCCCACTTCCCATATTTTCCCATATTTTCCTAGGGGTCGACGATTCATTGTGTCTGTGTGTTTTTTCCCCTCCTGAAGGGAGTCGTCCCGAATGGCATCGAGATCACATTGCGGCGCCCGGCGCTGCCTGGCCCCAGCCGGTCCCGGTGAATCGAGTCGAGTCGATTCGAATCGGGAACGCGGCCAGGTCGGCGAATCGCATCGCATCGCATCGCAACGCATGCGGCCCTGGTGGGCCCCCGACGCACGAGAAGCCTTCCATCCCAGGCGCCCCACTGGACAGGGCGATGGGGGTGGGAGGCGGGGGATCACCTGGCGTCTTCGGCGGAGAGTCTGGGACGGCCTCCGCCTCCCCACCCGCCCTGCCTCTTCCCTCTCCCTCATCGCTCCTCCCCCTCCCTCCAAGCTCCATCCCTCCTGCCCACCGCCTCCTGACTCCTCCCCCCCCCCCTACCCCCCCCCTCCCGCGCCCTCCCCTCCCCTCACCTCCCTCCTCACCCCCTGCCTGCGCTCAGGTCCTCCTCGGCAGCCCGGCTGCGGGGGGGATCAGAGCCCGAGCCCTCAAATCGGCACGCACGCCGCTGCGGTGCCACCTGGTGGCGGGCTGGCCTCGATCATGGGCTAAGAAGAGATACAGTGAACCCGTCTCGTAAGGACGCACGGGAAGGATGCAAGGACCTTGGAAGGCCAGTTCGAAGCTTTCCGAGCAGGGAGCGGCCAACGAAAGTGGCCAAGGATGGGCCGAGGAGGCAAGGATGCGAGGGTACCCTTGGGAATGTCGCACATCCTTACCATGCGGGTCGATCGTAGCCACAGCCGCTGGCAGGGAACCGCCCCCTGGCGCCCTCCCCAAGCCCGACCCCGACGCCCCAGCGGTGATCACAGCTGCGCGGCGCCCCACGTCGGGTGCCGCGCGCAGGTCGTCCCTGGCGGCTCGGGGTCGGCCCGTCGGCCCCTGCGGGGGGGCGCCGGGGGCGGTTCCCTCAGCCCAACGGTTGTGGCCGTCTCCTCTTTGCCCCCGACTCTTGTCCCCCGCCTGCTTCCCGGATGGGCAAGCCTGGGAAGGGGGGGAGAAGAGGACGCCAGGGCGCACAATCGTGCGATTGCACGCCGGCCTGTGCTCTTCCATGAAAGCCGTTCCAAACCGTCGCGGCCCGATTCGGGTTCTGGCATTCAGCCGTGTGGGGGTGGGGCGGTATTCGCCTGCCAGGCATCGATGGCGGAGGAAGAAGGGGAGGAGGAAGTGAGAAAGAGGAGGAGAACATCTCGGGATGCACCGGACGCTTCAGGAGCGGCGCGCGGTCCGATGGCATCATGAACTGAGATGTTCCTCGACGCGCATTTGCGGCCCGAGAAATCACTGGGCCTTGAGCACGGAGGAAGCCCAGCGGTAGTCTTCCGCAAAGACCTTTACGACCTTCTCGTAGATGGTGCGATTTCGAAAGAACTGCTTCACCAGATTCGTGGAGCCTGTCCCATGACCTGCTGTGCTTTTAGACGGGAACAGGTCGCGCGAAAGGTCCATTAGTGGGTCTGAGTCTGTCATGCCAGCATCACGCCTCAGCATGTTTACCACCTGCTGCTGGATATGTGCTGGGGAGCCGGACAGTTTGCCCACGAAGTCGTACTCCTCGATGCGTTTGCCGCCACAGAAGATGTGCTGCGGATCGTAGTGAGCGTTGTACTCGCCAAGCGCCTGAACTCTGGCCATGTACTTCGGGAGCAGCTCTACCACCATCTTCTCAAACATTTCCACCTTCTTGTCTAGGGGCAGGTCGGAGACACGAGGACCCAGGCAATCGATCCCCCCGTACTCCCAAGCATCGCACTTTGACAACCAAGCGGACAAGAACCGTTCTGCAGGGTCGCGCAGGAAGATCCCCATCTTCCAACCGTTTGCTTTGGAGATGTTGCTGAGCCCGTCCTTGAAATCCGCTGCCCCGCGATTCACCCCAGGCTCCTGGCACCGTTCCTTTCTTAGAGTCCCCTCGACTCGCCAACAGACGACCGAACAAGTCATAAACAAGCCAGGCTGCCAACTAGCAAACAACGTAGCCGATAACCTGCTAACCGCGCAGCCAGCCAGCCAACCAACCAGCGAAGAGTTACCACCCTGCCAACCCTTTGGCGGCCAAAGTTTGGCCAGTCAACCAAACCATGCAAACGAAGCAAACCAACCATGCATGCAGTCCCAAAAAGAGGGGTCGGCGGCAGAGGACGCAGCCTCTTCAGATACTGTTTGAAGTGGCGGCCCTCCGAGTTGGACTTCCAGAAAGGGATAGCGTCCGAACTCGACATTCCGTTTAAGGCGTTCACCAACCTGTTGAACTGCGTGCATGCGTTCTTCTCAATGTAGCAGAAAGCAAACTTCTTGTCGGGCACAATCAGCATCCGGTTCTCCCAGCGCGTCCCCTCGTGGGGGCCTTTGAAGGGCCACTCGCCGTCGCGAGGGGGAGGTGTCCACCTGACGCCCACGGGCGTGTCCCCATCCGCCGATGACTGCGGGTCATACGGGTCGAAGACGTAGAAGTCGTCGAAAGGCGCTTCGAACGGCTCGGACGGAGATGCCCTCAGAGAGGCCGCCGCAATCGCGTCCGCGTGCAACCCCGCGGTGGCCAGCACGGATGCCGCCCGCAGCAGCATCGCCAGTGGCGCGAAGGAAAGAGTGGTGGTAAAGTATATCCTGACTACCTACCAGACCACCCCAACCCAACCCGAAGACCCGAATTTCGGGTTGGGGGCGGTATGGGCTCCATATGTGTTTTTTCGATGTTCCCGGACCCCCCCACAATGGAAATGGAGGGCAAATTGAGGCCTTCGGGTTGGGTTGGGGTGATTTGGTGGGTGGTGATATTCGGGTAAGGACACAGCCGCTACGCAATGAGGCCTGGCGCCCCCTGAGCACACGTGCCCGTGGCCAGGGACGGCGCTGCGGGGGGGGAGGGAGGAGGAGGACACGGAGGCGGACAAGGTCGGGGAGGGGGGGGGGACTTGTAGAAATGCAAGGATTGATGTTACATGTCCGTTGGTTTGATTGCTTGTTTCTATACAAGTGGCACGTGTGTGCCCAGGCTCATACAACAAACTGAAGGGGCGTTTGAAGCAGGAGTGAAATGCAACATCGAAGTCGCACTCGAGCGCAAGTGGGGTTGCCACACCTTGCGATGTGTGTACCAGGACCCCCCAGGAAGCCTCAGGAGGCCCGACTTGGATACCAGAAGAGGCTCCAGGAGGCCCCAGGATTGTGAGTGTTGTGCGTGTGTGTGTGTGATGTATGCTTTGTGTGGTGCGTGATTTTGGTGTGTTGTTGTTGTTGTTGTTGTTGTTGTTGTTGTTGTTGTTGTTGTTGTTGTTGTTGTTGTTGTTGTTGTTGTTGTTGTTGTTGTGTGTGTGTGTGTGTGTTATGTTTGTCTAGCGTGTGATGTGTTGGGCGTGATTTGTGTCTCTGTGTGCATGTAGTTCTGAAGCCCTAGGAGGCCCCAGGAAGCCCCAGGCGGCCTCAGGAGGCCCCAGGAGACCCCAGGAGGCTTCAGGAGGCCCCAAGAGGCTCCAGGAGGCCGCAGGAGGCCCCAGGAGGTTCCAGGAGGCCCCCAGGAGGCTCCGAGGCGGGGTCTGGGGTGCCAGAAGGTTCAGAAAGCCCCAGGAGGCCCCAGGAGGTTCCAGGAGGCCCCCAGGAGGCTCCGAGGCGGGGTCTGGGGCTCGATTTTGGAAGGATTTTTCAAGCGAAACCGCCATTCCCTGAGAATCGGGGTCACAAGTATTGAAATTACCATGTGTTTTGAAGGTGTTATGTTAAAATGTTGAAATTCCCATGTGTTTTTGGACCCTGACGTCACGATCTGCGTGAGGGGTGCCACCGATTTTCAGAATTTCGAGGATGTCCCGAGCGAAACGCCCAGAAAAATCGCGGACGCGTGCGCATTAATCGCCTCTGAGCTCTACTCCCTCGGAGAGGTGCGTATGAGAATATATATATATATATATATATATATATATATATATATATACATATATATATATACCTATACGACCACCCTTCGGGTGATAAGGATGTTCGGGGGGGGAACCAACGTCTCTCTCAATCGGTCTCACTATCGATCTCAGTATCGATCTCACTATCGGTCTCGCTCGATCGATCTCACTTGATCGACCTCACTCGATCTATCTCATTCGATCGATCTCACAATTGATCTCACAATCGATCTCACAATCGATCACACAATCGATCTCACATTCGGTCTCAATATCGATCTCACTATCGATATCACAATCGCTTTCACAATCAACGTCATCATCATCATCATCACATCATCAACATCAACATCATCACCAACATCGTCATCATCATGAGGGCACAGTCATCATCATCATCATCATCATCATCATCATCATCAGCATCATCATCATCATAAACATCATCATCAACGTCAGCACCATCATCGGGACAACATCATCATCACCATCACCATCATAATCTCATCACCAACATCATCATCATCGGGGCACAGTCATCGTCATCATCATCAGCAGCATCATCATAATCATCATCATAATCGGGACACCATCATGATCAACATCGTTCTCATCATCAACATTATCATCAACATCGTCATCATCCCCGGGACACCATCATCATCATGATCATCGCATCATCATCAACAACATCATCATCATTGGGGCACCATCATCATCATGAGCAACATCATCATCAACATCGTCATTATCATTGTCATCATGATCGAGACACCATCAGCATCACCATCATCATCAACACCATCATCATCATCACCCGCATCGTCATCGGTACACCATAATCATCGACATCATCATCAACATCATTATCGCCAGGAAACCAGTTCCATCAACATCATCATCACCAACATCATCGGAATCATCATCATCATCATCATCATCATCATCATCATCATCATCATCATCATCATCATCATCATCATCGGGACACCATCATCGTCATCATCATCAACATAATCATCATGAGCATCATCATCCTCATCATCGGGACACTATCATCATCATCGACACCATCATCAACATCATCATCATCTTCATCGGGACACCATCATCATCATCTCATCATCATCATCATCATCATCATCATCATCATCATCATCATCATCATCATCATCATCATCATCATCATCATCATCATCATCGCGGGACACCGCGGGACACCGGCGGGACACCGCGGGACACCGCGGGACACCGCGGGACACCGCGGGACACCGGCGGGACACCGCGGGACACCGCGGCCACCGCGAAAGGGAATCATTTGGTCCGGCCGCGCCTCAGCCACACGGGACACCAGCGGGACACCGGCGGGACACCGCGGGGCCCCGGCCGCCCGGAAGGGAATCATTTGGTCCGGCCGCGCCTCAGCCACAGGAGACTTTCTCTCGCCCGCCCACGCAGCTTCGCCTCGCCCGCACGGCACGCACGAACACGAAACCGAAATCGATTTCCCGGTAGGGGGGCTCTCCGTTCCACTTCGATCTCACCCCCCAACCTCCGATATAACGCAGGGCAATCAGTGGAGCACCAGAGCGGCGAGGGCAGCGCAGGGACGAAGGAGGGAGGAGGACAGATGGGGAGAATGCACGAGGAGGAGGACGGACGAGGGCGCGACAGTGGCGGTGCTATTGCTGTGGAACGCGTTCCAAGGGGGCTCTGGCGCACCGAGGGAGAGACGGGAAGTTGATGCACGATTCCGTCAGCCCTCTCGAGCGCACGTGGCTTAATCCTGAAAAGGTCTTTAGAAGCCCCCACAGTAGGGGGTACCTGATGCTTTGTCCCGGCCGCCTTCTTGGAAAACTGGGGTCCCAAGGGTAACTAAACAGTTGTTCCGCGGCACCCGCCGCG
This sequence comes from Prorocentrum cordatum, assembly GCA_963575745.1. Classification (NCBI taxonomy): domain Eukaryota; class Dinophyceae; order Prorocentrales; family Prorocentraceae; genus Prorocentrum; species Prorocentrum cordatum. The sequence continues at coordinate 758,490 of CAUYUJ010017283.1, forward strand.
CCAACAACGACGACGGCATCTATGACGACGACAGCTCATCCTCCTCCGCCTCCTCCTCCTCCTTAGGAAAGGTACGAGGCAGAGCGGGAGGAGGACGAGGAAGAGGAGGAGCAGAAGGAGGAGATTGAGGAGAAAGAGGAGGGGGAGAGGGGATGGAGAAGGAGAAGACAATGGATATGGAGGAGAAGGAGGAGAAGGAGAAAGAGCAGCAAGATGAAGAAGAGGGGCCAATTTTCGGACGAATCCCCTTTCACCGCCAATAGAATAGAGGGGACGGGAAACCAAAACATAGGACCCCTCTCGGTAAGAGCGCTTCTTCTCCCCACCCCCTTCTTCGCCTTCGGGGAAAGTTCGTTATCCTTGTTTCTGATAAGTACTTAGCCCCCCCCCCACCCGATCGGTGACGAACCCGGAACCATGCCACACCCCACCTCCCATTGCAAACTTCTACGTATGCAAATTTCAATTTGAACCAGAATCTGGATCATGCTCGGACGCTCCGTGATCACCTTGCATTCTGGTTTCTGGTGCCGACGGCGAGACCCGCATATCGCCTGCCGTGTGCAATGCCAACACCCCCGCCATCCCACGCAACGCATGAGAGAAGTGCCGAACTGGGGGCGGGTACCGCATGCGAACCCTGCCCCGGAAACCGTCGGTGGACCACCCTCTGGGACCACGGAACGTGTCAGAGGCGTGCCGATCCAGGGGCGGGTGCCGTATGCGAGTTATGCCACTGGGGCCGTCGACGGCGCTCCCTGGGGGACGATGAAGCGTTTTCGAAGCGAACATCCAACACCAAAGGATGCAAAGTGCACTTTGTACCAAAATCTGGATCATTCGCGGGCGCACCGCGATCACTTTACAGTGGTAGTTCATTGGGGCGGCGGGGCGGAAAGTACTGTCTGCTGTGCGCAATGCCAACAACCCCAGCCGTCTCTGCGGCAGAAACAGAATCAGTGCACTCTGCCAGGGACGGCGGGGGTAAAGGCCTCAGTGAGATGGCGCAAACCATTATCTTCATCTAGGTTGAACCAATTTTGGCCAGTTGGCGGGGGAGGCTGTTAAGGGAGAGCCCCGTCTTGGATCGATAGCCTCACAGTTGGCCCCAAACTGCCTGGAGAAGAAGAACAAAGAAAAAACTCCAAAAGACCCCGAAGAGGCGGCCCCCAAAGCATCGAATTCGCCCCACGAGGCCCCCCAAAAGCCAACAAGATACCCAACTATACATTAAAGAGGCGCTCGAGAGATAACCCGACAAACCGAAGAAGCATCTAAGGGGCCCCCCGCCAACACAAGCGCCCGATATCTCCAAATCGTGCCGCGCTCCTCCGTTCAGGGCAAATCCGCTAGGCATCGTGTCTGGGCGGGCTGGCGGGGGTGCTTTTTGGTACGCGGGCGCTCGAAGCGGGTCGAACGCCAGGCGAGCAGGGGGCTGGTGGGGATACTTTTTTGTTTACCGACCGCAAGCGGGCAGCCGCGCGGCGTCCATAAGTCAAACGACAGCCAGGCCTGCGCCGTACAGGGTGGGAGCCTAAACAGCAGCTGGCAAGCGCGGAAAGGAGGCGAGGCCGAAACCGAAGAAGAAGGGGGCGCGCAAAGCGAAGAAGCAGGGGACTGCCGCAGCGCCGCTCAGAGGCAAGCTACGAGCCAAGAGCACCAGGAGCACGTCGTCCTCAAAGTACTTGCACAGCGACAAAAGCCAACGTGTGGCCTGAATCCCGCGTACACTGGATGCCAATCGTCGAAAGTCGTGAGCCCGCGAGGAAAGCGCAGAGAGTTCCGCGTCCGTGAACCACCGGCCAGGAGAACCAAACGCCGCACCGCGCCAACGATGAACATGACCAGGAAGAACGCGAAAGCGCCGGCCGCGAGCCAAACCGAAGTATCGGAAGCTGCCAACCCAGCCCGTCCACCGAGGCTGACGTGGGGCAGCCGACGTGGAGCGGGGCCCGCAGGCCCGCGCGCCCCGGGGGGGGCGCGGAGGGCCAGAGGCGCCCTGTAGGGGGGGCGGCTAATAGCCGCAGAAACGCTTGATTTCTTGCGGGGCCCGCAGGCCTGCGCACCCTGGGGGGGGCGCGGACGGCCCGAAGCATTCTGTAGAAGGGGGCCGCAGAGGGGGGGGCGCACTAGCGGGGCGGGGCCTCAGCGAACAGCCGGGGCCAGCGCCGCCGACATGGATGCCCAGAATCAGCTCGCCTCGACGGGGGCGTCGGCACGTCGTCGAGGCGGTCTTTCACACTGCGAGGGGGGCGGCTAACAGCCGCGAGTCAATTATCTTGCCTCGGCGCCCCGGGGGGGCGACAGCGCGACGTCGAGACAGTCTTGCGCACTGAAAGAGGGGCGGCTAACAGCCGCAAGTAACTGGTCAGGTGTGAGGTAGCGCCCCAGGCGGACTCGATAAAGTCGGCCACGTTGAACGGCGGGGGCGGCTAACAGCCGCAAAATAATAGTCCGACGAGACCGTTGTGCGCAGGCCCGGGCCACCCCGGGAGGGGGCGCCCAGGGCGCTGCCAGCGCGCGGGGCAGCACGGGGCTGCAATATGGGTCGCCGCAAGGGCTCTAGCAGCAACTGGGGCCCACAAGACAGGGGCCGATCCCCAGGACGCCTGCGGCGCGCCGGGGGGGCGGCAGTCACCCAGGGGGAGAAAAGCCGCGAAGTGGCGCCCCGGGGGGGGGCTCTAGGTCCTGGGACGGGCCAACAGCCCCAGCTGGGCGCGTTCGAAGTGGCATTTGCGCGCGCTCAGAGGCGCGCAGAGAAGCTGGCCAGCCCCGTGGCCAGGAGGGGTGGGGCCCCGATGGGCGCCCCGAGGTATTGCGCGCGGCGTCCGCGAGCGCCGATGAATGCGACCTCCTGAACGATCTGGGCAAGACCTGGGAATGCGCCCAGGGCTGGCGCGAGCCCGCTGCCCTCATGGGGTCCGCAATTCTTGTCCACCAGGCGTCGCTGTCTTCGCGCGGCCCATTGCCTTTGGCTTTACCGGGGGCGCCCGCGTTTCTACCTCCGTCGTCGGCCCGAGAGCGGGCAGCCCCCCAGTTGACCCCGAGGTGGAGCGCAGTGTCCATTTTGAAGACGTTGCACTTGTGACTGAGGCATTCGTCGAGGAAGCGCGTGCAGGACTCGGGCTGCTGGCGCGTAGGGTCGGCGCAGGGGCGCCCGTGGGCGGGGGGCGCGCGGCTGTCCATATGATGTCATGCGCCAGTGAAATACTCGCACAATTCCCTCTGGAGTCTTTTTACGATCTCGGCAGGAGCCTCGCCAGTGGGGTTCAGGACGACGACTCGCTCCAGGGGGGCGTTGTCAATGTATTGCCCTGTCTCTGGGTCGTACAGGTCTTGTGAGTGCTCGGCCTGGGCACTCCCGCGGTCGCGCTGGTCTGGTGGGTAGTCCGCTCGTGCACTCCTGCAAGAGGGCCAGGGGCCAGACCGGGGAGTGGGAAGGTCGTCGTGCGCGGTTGCGCGCGTCCGCGTGGGCCGGCTCCAGCGGTCGTCCGACCCCCAGCCGGACCACCCTGTCCATTCGACCCAATGGCTACCGCAGGGGCTGCTGCGACTCGTCTCGCGGCGGCGGCGCGGGCGGCGTTCGCGCCACCCCTCGTTCCAGTCGAGCTCCTCCCCCGCGCCTGGCGGCCAGGGTCCCCCTCGGGATGCCGGGGGAACGCGGGGCACCTCGCTCAGGCAGGCGCGTGAGATTCCTGTCGCCCCGCCCGGCGAGCACGGAAGGGGCGCGTGAATCGCCGGCGGGGGAGGCGGGGCTGCAGGCCGTGTCAGCGTTCTCGGGGCTGTCCGAAGAGTGAGCCACCACTGGTGGCTCAAAGCTCGGGGTCGGAGAAAGAGCGACTGGTGCCCCTTGATGTCCCCGCTGCGTAGAGGGCAGGCCATTTCGGGGGCCACCTGCAGAGGTCTCCAGTCCCTCGTCCCCGCGCGCGACGGGAAAGGCCAGTCAACGAAACGCACACCTGGGGATATCCGCATCGCCGAAAGAACTTTCACAACTCGGAGGGGCCTGGGCCCAGGAGTCAAACTAGGAAACCACATGTTTTTTTACACCGACATCAATGATATAAAAAACTACGCCTCCTCTGTCAGACCTGTCATAACCAGCCCTCTATTCGATCTCCACAGGCCTAGCGCCCTCCTCGCGGAGGCGATGACACACGAACGGAAAAAAAGAGGAAGCAACCCTCGGGTGGTAAGGCCTCAGAGACTGGAGGGATGAGGAGGAGGGAGCCTGAGGCTCAGAATTCGAGCGAGGTCCGCGGCCAACTTTGAAGACTTGGGAATGGGCACCAACACCAACACCAACACATATGTGATTGCCCACTGGGGTTGTCGTCCCCATCGTACGTAAGGGCTACATGCCAGAAATCCCACCAGCCCTCTGGGCGACAGGTGGTCAAAATCAGAGTGAGGGGGCCGAACGGTCATTCACTGTCCCTGGGTGCGTGGCTGATGTGGAATTCCGCGGTGCGGATTCTTGTTGTTGTTGTTGTTTGTTGTTGTTGTTTGTTGTCGTCGTCCCGCCCGCAACCCAACCCGCGACCCACCCGCGACCCACCCCGCGACCCACCCTGCGACCCACCCGCGACCCACCCGCGACCCACCCGCGACCCACCCCGCGACCCACCCCGCGACCCACCCCGCGACCCACCCCGCGACCCAACCCGCGACCCACCCCGCGACCCCCCCGCGGCCCACCCCGCGACCCACCCGCGACCCACCCGCGACCCACCCGCGACCCACCCGCGACCCACCCGCGACCTACCCCGCGACCCACCCGCGACCCACCTTCGACCCAAACCACGTTCAAGGTACAAACCACAATTTTCGGCGCCTGCGGCGGTTTTTTTTGCATTCCTTCCAAGTGGAGAGCCCGCGACACATCCCGTGACCAACTCGCGACCAACCCGCGACCCAAACCACGTTCAGGGTACAAACCACATTTTTCGGCGCCTGCGGCGGGCATATTTTGCATTCGTTTCAGGTGGAGAGCCCGCGGCCCACCCGCGACCACGTTCAGGGTACAAACCACATTTTCGGCGCCTGCGGCGGGCATCCTTTGCATTCGTTCCCTGTGGAGAACCCGCGGCCCACCCGCGACCCAAACCTCGTTCCGTGTACGAACCAATTTTTGTTGGCGCTTGCGGCGGGCTGCTTTTGCATTCCTTCCAGGTGGAGGTGGAGAGCCCGCGACCCACCCGCGACCTAAACCACGTTCACTGAACAAACCAATGCCGCACAAGCGCGGCGGCGGATTCTTGCATGCCGTCTGAGCCCGCAAGGACCTCTTCACGCCCCGCACATCCACGCCAGCCCGTCCAGCAACTTTGCCCTGGCGAGTTGCCTTGATCAGAGAAGGCGGGGAGCATAAAGTGGAAAAAAGGATTGCGTTGCAGTTATCTTGGGAAAGGAGGGGGAGGCAGGATGAGTAAACAGGGGACGAGGAGAACGTGGAAGAAGAGAGGATGTAAGGAGAACGTGGAGAAAGAAAAGGAGGAGGAGCAGGAGGACGAGGGGGAGGAGGGGGAGGAGGGGGAGGAGGAGGACGAGGAGGGGGAGGATGGGGAGGATGATGATGATGGACGACAATGGGAGGACGATGATGGAGGCCGATGAGGGGGAGGACGACAATGGGAGGACCATGATGAAAAGACGAGGGGGGGAGAGGGAGGACGAGGAAGAAGGAGGAGGAGGAGGAGGAGGACGAGGTGGAGGAGGAGGATGACGATGACGATGAGGACGAGGAAGAGGAGGAGGAGAAGGAGGAGGAAGAGGAGGAGGAGGAGGAGGTGGAGGAGAGCGCCATCGACAAGGAAGGTGGGGGCCACGAGGTCCGCCGGCTCGACGACGCCCGCGTCGCCCGCGCCCGCCCCCTCACTCTTATCCGCAATTGCGGGGTGCTACGTATGTCTTCCTTTCTTCACAATCCTTTTTTCCCTTTTTTCGAGGAGGGTTTATCACTGTTCCCTACTAATCAACACCCCCTCCCCCAGGCGACTGGTAGCCAACAGCCCCCTGTAAAAAACAATCCAAAACACACTCTGCCTCCAAATTCGGAGCATGCGCAGCCAACCCGATGCGGCCTCCCCCCCACCATCCATATCACAAAAACAATACAAAACTGACTTGGCGGCGGCGGCGGCTGCGGCGGCGGGGGCGGCGGGGGCGGCTGCGGCGGCGGCGGTGGCGGCGGCGGCGGGGGCGGCGGCGGCGGCGGCGGCGGCGGCGGCGCTGCAGCGCGGCGGCGGCGGCGGCGGTGGCGGTGGCGGCAGCGGCTGCGGCGGCGGCGATTTGGCAGCGGGGGCGGCGGCGACGGCTTGGCAGCGGGCGGCGGCGGCGGCGGCGGCAACGGCGGCGCGACGCGGCGGCGGCGGCGGAGGCGGGCGGCGGGTGGCGGCAGCGGCGGCGGCGGCCGCGGCGGCGGCGGCGGCGGCGGCGGCGGACGCGGCGGCGGCCGCGGCGGCTAGGCCCCCAGTAGCTGCCCATCCAAAGACGACTGCTGAAAATGGTAAGGCTCGGGCCAGACTCGGGTGCTACGTATGTGTTGGGAGGGCGGGTGGGAGTGAGCGAGACGGCTTGCGGGCGGGGAGGGCGTCTTGACCCCTCCCCCTACCCCCTCCCCTGGACCTGGACGGAGCGCCCCGCGATGTGTCAGAGGGTCCTTCTTCGCACAAGATGGCTCCAAGATGGCCTCAAAGAGCCCAAGATGGCCTCCAAGATCGCTCAAGATAGCCCAACATGGCTCAAGAGAGCTTCCGACATGCCTCCAAGACGCCCCAGGAGGGCCACAAGACGGTTCCAGGTGCCCTTGGAGACCCTTCAGGACCCCTCCAAGAGCCTAAAATCAGTCAAACACCTGGAGAACAATGATGATGGTTACCTTCTCGCCGTTTCGCTTCCGATGCGCTGTTTGAGGCCTCAACATGGCCCCGAGATGGCCCAAGAAAGCTCCAAGAGGGGTCCAAGAGGCCCCCAAGACGGCCCCAAGAGCGCCCAAGATCGCCCCAAGAGCGCCCCTGTTGATGGCCCCGGAGGGGAGGGGGGGGAGGCAAATCGGGGGGTCGTTGATCGATGGTCCCCAAGACGGCCCCAAGAGGCGCTCCATAGCTCCCAAGAGGGCCCCAAGAGAACGCCAAGAGAGCTTCAAAAGAGCCCCACGAGGGCCCCATGAGGGCCCTAAGATGCCCCAAAAGAGCCCGAAGAGGACCCCAAGACCTCCAAAGAGCCCAAAGAGGGCTCCAAGAAGGTCCCAAGAGGGTCCCAAGAGGGACCCAAGACGGCCCCAAGAGGCCCCCGAGCGGCCTCAGAGAGCCCAAGATGACCTCCAAGATGCCACAGATAGCCCAAGCTGACTTAAGATGGCTCCCAAGATGCTCCAAACGGCCCCCAGACCGCTCCAAGAGCGCCCAAGAGCGCTCCAAGAGAGCCCCAAGAAGCGGTGTGCGGGCTCCTGAGGGGGAAGCTGAGTTGGGGAACCCCCCATCCTGTAATCGATGGCCTCCAAGATGATCCCAAGAGGGCCCCCCAAACTCCCAGAGAGCAGCAGCAGCAGCAGCAGCAGCCACAAGAATACTAGATGTTTCCATGAGTCCTCGTCCGCGTCGTCCTCATCCTAGTCCTCGTCCTCCTCGTCCCCGTCCTCATCCAAGTCCTCGTCCACTTATTCCTCCTCGTGCACAACCTCCTCCTGCTCCTCCTCCTCCTCCTCTTTCCCTCGCCCCCACGCGGCCCCCAAGGATGGCCCGAAAAGGCCTTCCAAGGCCACCCCCTTGATCCCGGAGATCTCTCCGTTCACCCTGGTTGCTCGCTTTGTTTCCCAAGATGTATCTCTTCGTCCCTTTACCCGTCAGCTCTCACGGGCAGGGCTTCTGAATGGGCTGGTGAGGATACTTGCTGATCGCGACCGCGGCGAGAAGATCGGGCGGCGTCAAGGGGCGAAGCACAAAGGCGACGACCTACCTGGTGAGGATACTTTTCGGTCGCGTCCGCAAGCGAAGGCGCAGGCGGAGTCAAAAGCGTTCCGGGGCGCGGTAACGGCCTAATCTGGTGAGGTTTCGCGAAACGTGAAGAATAATTCCGAGCACCCAGAAAAGTATCGAAGCAGTGTCTGCCCGACACGCTAGCGAAGTGTCGAACGAGTATCGCATCCCAGGGCCCGACACGTGAACAACTCTAGTTTCGGTACATTCTTGGTGCCCGAACAACTTTCTGATGGTCAAGGCTACGGTAAGTTGGAGCATCACAACGCCAGGGGACTATGAGCCTAGATTTCAGTGCTAGCGGTACGCACTGAACCACCTAAGCAGCCCGAATACTACCGTACCGCCATCACCGATCACTGATATCAGGAGTCTCTCCCTCAGGCCTCCAACAGCTGAACCCCCACACGGGTATCCACCACCCCGGCGTCGGTTGAACCCGGACGGGTAGGGTTCGCAACTGGCCGCCCCAACGTCGACCAACAATCGACACCCGAGCCCATGCAGGTAGCGCGTCCTGGCCAGGACCTCGAGACGGATCCCGCCCTGGCGACGCGCAGATTCCCCAGACCAACAGAGGGCAACAGAGGCACCTTCGAGCGCACAACCTCGAACCTCGAGCCTCGTCGTCGACGTCGTCCCCGCAACAGCCGCCCAAAAAGGTAGGGGCATCGAACAAATTACATCAACACCAACACAGGAGGGAGCTTCACTGGGGGAAGATGATCCTGGATTTGGGGGGCTGGTGGTAGTGCACCAGCCACACAAGAGCCCCAAGTATCACCAGCGATCACCAAGATCGGGATCATCTTCCCCCGGTGGAGGCAACCACCGATACTGGTGCTGGCGCCAACCTCTGGGCCTCCGAAAAAAGCGACCACACACACACACACACACACACGCAAGCACGCACGCACGCACGCACGCACGCACGCACGCACGCACGCACGCACGCACGCACGCACGCACACACACACACACTTACAGATGTCACCCATTCCCCTCCCCACCCCTCTCCCCAGCCCTCACCCTCCCCATCCCCCCCCATCATCCGCCCCAGGGACCCGCAACCTCGAAACGCGAGCCTCGTCGATGGTCCCCGAGAAATCAGCCGCAGGTCGATCCTCGGCCCTCCCTTCGGGGGGTGGGGTGGGCGAAGAGGCAGGGCGCGCACACGTGGGTAACACGAGGGGGGTTACACGTCGTTCATTGCTAATCGTGCTCATTTCTAATCGTGCTCATTTCTAATTGTTCCTGGCCCCCTAGTGGCCAGGAAGAGGCCCAGGATAGAACAATTAGAAATGAAAGGATATTGGCCCCAAAACAAAATCAAAGAACTTTCGAATGTTCAAAAATGAAAAAAACGTGCACCTCTCAAAGAGGCAGGGGGGGGCTTCTCGGGAGGCAAGTGCCTTCCAAGAGGCACTCCCGGCCTGCAGCCCAGCCCCTCTCGAGTCCTGAATTGTTTTTGTTTTTTTCTCGAGTCCTGAAGAAATGAGACGGGAGGTTAACTATCATTTTCGGCCCCTGGGGGCCCCTACCGGGCCTCGGGACCGTCAACAAAACAACTCAGGATGAAAAACCGGTCCCAGGCAAGGGGCGGAGACCTCTGGGGTTCGACGTCACCTAAAATATCAGGACGTCGGGGGTCTTGGAAGCAGGCTCCTCTGAAACCTCTGGCCCCTTTTCTGAGAAGGCCCAGGCCTCACAAGAAGCTCCCCGCCTTCTTGGTAGGCCACGGGGCCATCCCCCTCGCGCTCCCCCCCCCCTGCACGCGTCGCCAAATAGAACGGCCGGGCGTGGGCCGACCCGGCTCAGCGCAAACTCGACTCAATCGAATTCAGATTCACACATGAGCGATGCGAATGGCTGGGTGGCTTCCCTGACCCGGCCCAGTCAATACGCGAGGCCACCCCCCACCCAGACATCGGGCGTCCCGAAAAAATCGAGACAGAGGTTTTTATTAGTTTTTAGCTTCTCGGGGCCCTCGCCGGGCGTCGGGACCGTCAAAAAACGACTCGGGATGAAAAACCGGTCCCAGGGAAGTGGTCAGGAGGTCGGGGGCCCGCGTCTCGAAAACATCGAGACGTCGGATGTTTGGTCAGGGGAGCGGAGTGGCCCCAAAACTCACTGTCGGAACCCCGCTCTGCAGAGCCCTGCAGGATCCGGCGCTCTGGGCGAGCCCTGCTTGCGCGCGACACCGCTGCCTGCCGGCTGGAGGGGAGGCGGAGGAGGAGGAGGAGGAGGAGGAGGAGGAGGACGAGGAGGAGGACGAGGACGAGGAGGAGGAGAAGATGAGGAGGAGGAGGAGGAGGGGGGAGGAGGAGGAGGAGAGAGACGAGGAGGAGGAGGACGAGGGAGGACGAGGAGGAGGGGAGGACGACGACGAGGGAGGAGGAGGAGAGGAGGAGAACGAGGACGAGGAGGAGAACGAGAGGAGGAGGAGGAGGAGGAGAGGAGGAGGAGGAGGGGAGGAGGGGGAGGAGGAGGGGGGGAGGAGGAGGACGAGGACGACGAAGAGGAGGACGAAAAGGAGGAGGAGGAGGAGGAGGAGGACGAGGAGGAGAACGAGGAGGACGAGGAGGAGGAGGAGGAGGCGGCAGAGGCAGGCTGGCCTCTGGTCGCGGATCCCGCGGCTGCCCCCCCTGCCCCCCCGCAGGCCCGCCCCGGCCCGAGCGCGGCCGGCAGCTGCGGCGCGGGGGTGGGCGCGAGGTGGGAGAGCTGCGGGGCGAGGCAGCGAAAAGAGGGAGGGGTGGGGTTGACGTGCAGAGGGCAGAGGGAGGAGGAGGAGGAGGAGAAGGAGGAGGAGGAGGACGAGGAGGAGGAGGAGGAGGAGGAGAACGAGGATGAGGATGAGGAGGAGGAGGAGGAGGAGGAGGAGGAGGAGGAGGAGCAGCCCTGGACTGCCAAAGAGATTGGGGCGCGTCGTGAGCAGAGCGCAGACCGACACCGGGTCGGCCACGACATACCTCGTACCTCCAGTAATATTTCCCATGCCATACATCCCCTCACACTCTATTAGATACCTCTTACATGTCGTTTCGAGGACAGTGGTGCCGGAGTGGACGCGAGTCTCCCACCTCATGGCTTCGACAGCTCCAAATGAGCTTTCGACCTCGCGGCTTCGACATATACACCGTACGCCCACCACGAGTACACTTGCCCGGCAATTTTGGCCAGACCTTAATGGGCCCTGGAAACGACAGGGCCGTTTTTTTTACCGGTTCCGTTTTGCCGTTTTTTTGCCAGTTCCAACGCCCTTTTTTTACCGGTTCCGTCGCCGTTTTTTGACCGGTTCCAGCTGCGGTTCCAATCCTGGAGCCGTTTTTTTGCCGTTTCCGGTCGTCGTTTTTGTGCCGTTTCCATTTTCAAGGGACATTTTTCTGGAAACGGTGAAAGAACGGCCCTGCCGTTTCCGGGGCCCACAAAGAGCCAAACGACTCCACCTACACTGCGGCGTTTTGCAGGCAGTAGCACCAAGACTCCGTCGACCTCTCTCAGCCCTGCCTGGCACCGCAGGGAGAGAGAACCGCGCGCGGCAGCTCGCACTGCACTACGGGTGGCCTCGGCGCGAATCCTGCTCGACAAGCCTACACACCAACAGCTCTTAGCCGCACAGCTGCGACCCAATCGACACCACAACGCTCAACAACCACCGCGACAACCAGCCGGCACAGTGCACGGCCACACGCAAGCATTTCGGGCCAAAGGCAAAGGCAATGGGGGAACACTGACTGAGACAAGAACTCAGCAAAGGCAAAGGGCCATTTGGCAACCTCTCGGGCACGGTGGATACGCCCATCCAATTCAATAGATCCCGACCTGCGCAGCAGAACTCGAATACCAGCAGCTAAAGGTGACACATTCTACCAAGCAGCACCGACCTCACCACACTGGTCACAAGAGCAACACATCCCAAGACAGCAGAGGAAAACCACACCAAGACCCAAACCAAAACAAACATCAACAACGACTACGTACAACAACCTAGTTTCGGCAGCAACCCAGAACACGCAGCATACACCACACTTGAGAACCAGTCCCTGATCGATAGCATACCAAACGCTCACTACAGCGACGTCGTAACACAAAGACAAGCCTGGGGCCACTTCACTCGAAGTAGGAGCATGGAAAAAATCAAAGGCAACAGAACTCAGAACGCTCGCTTCACATATCCTGGCAGTGGACAGTGCAGGAAATCTTGCAGACCAACTACGCCGCGACTGGCGGTCATAAAAAAAACAGCTCCTGGACCAAAAACCAGAAGCACACATATTGCAGTACATCCGTATTGAAGACGATTACTCAGCTTGCACAATGATATCGGCAACAACCTTGAAGCAAGCCCCGCAGAAGCACGAGGACAACATCCACAGGACCAAGACGTGTGCCAATATAGAGAGGGGCTGATCAACAACAGACAGCACACACCCAGCCCACAATCACGAACAACACGCTCACAAGGCGTGCAACTCAACTCCAACCCACACGAGCGACCGCCATTCGTACCATTCAGAGCCACCTCACTTAACGCCAACACTGGCGACGAGACACAGAAGCTCAAGGCACTAATCAAAGCAGCCAGCGACGACCTCCAAGCCGACGACTGGACACTTGCAGAACTCAACACAGCTCAACAAAACATGGACGAGGAGGCCAGAGCACAACAACAACAACAACAACAACAACAACAACAACAACAACAACAACAACAACAACAACAACTACAGCCAGCAGGAAAGACAATGCGACAACTGCAAGCAGCAAACGACCACTTGTCCAACGACTACCACGAGAAACGAGAGCACAATCAAACGCTACGACAAGCAGAGCTACGCATGCAAGCCGGTAAAGCAACGGCTGTACGACAAGAAGAAACAACACGACGCGAGGCCGAACACACAACAGGACAGAACGAACAAGACACCAGCATCTAGAGAGTCTTACGGAACAATCCCTCCACTACCACATACAGATCAAGCAACTACGAACTCAGAACGACCACTACGCCACGACACACCTTAAGACGCGAGAAGCACACAGGGAGTCAGAGACCATCGTTGCAGAACTACGACGCGAGCTACGCGAAAAGCAAGCGCCACGACAAGACGCTGGCGAGCTCGTGCCCCCCTCCGCCCCCGCCCTCGAACGGGGGCGGGCCTCGCTGCGCAAGCCCCCCCCCCCCGGGCGCCCCAAAGGCAGGGTCGATCCACGCAACGTCTGTGAAGGGGCCCTGAGACACAGAAATAAATAAACACAAATGAAAGGATTCCCCATATTTTCCCATATTTTCTGGGTTTCTGTCTTCCCCCCCACTTCCCATATTTTTCCATATTTTCTGGGAATCGACGATTAATTGTGTCTGTGCGTTTTTTCCCCTCCTGAGTCTGGCGTCTTCGCTTCGCTTCTCGCTCGGAGGCGCTCTTGAAGCGACGGCAGCCCGACCGGCTGCACCAGCACGGCGTGGAGGCGCAAACCTGAGCGCACGATTGGCCAACGATGAGCCCCAAATAAAGTAACAACGAAAGCGACAACGGTCCAAGATCCACGAGATGCTTGAAACAAAAGCGGTCCGACCGACTGCCCCAAGACAGCGTGCTGTCGTGAACCCGAACGCGCGACTGGCCAGGGGTGGGCCCAGAACGAAAACAACACGAGAACGAAGACGACCCACGAGCTGGACCAGAGGGGTGCCAGAGAACCACACAGATATTACCAAAGCAATGTCTTGGCCGACACCTGGCCTTAGGTCGGGCACGTCCTCCATTTCGGAAGAAACAGAAAATAATAATCGTCAAACAACATTCCAAAACGGTCGAAACGTAATCTCAAAACATCGTCCCCAGACTATTGTGTTTGACTCCTCCAGGATATTCCCCATGTAGAGTTATGTCGGGAGTGTCACCCTACATGGGGGATTTTCGACGAAAACTAAACATACACCAAAAATACACCAAAAAGGTCAAACAAATACGCAAGAAATAATCCCCAGGCTATTGTTTAATTTTTTGTTGCTTATTGTTGGTGTATGCTTTGCATTTTCCGTCGAGAATCCCCCTGTAGGGGGACAGGCCCGACATAACTGCAGGGGGACATGCCCGACGTACCCCTGGCCCAACGAGTCCCCCCCTCTCCCCCCGGCGGGGCCGCGCCGCGCCACCCGCCCCTGGCGGCTGCGCGCAGGAGTGCCCCCTGGACAGGCCTGGCCTGACCCGCGGCCCCGGCCGGCAGACGGGCCCTCGCTTGGAAGGATGGGCCCGCGATCCACCACCGCCGCCAACAAGCTGGATGAGGGAGGAGGAGGAGGAGGAGGAGGAGGAGGAGGAGGAGGAGGAGGAGGAGGAGGAGGAGGAGGAGGAGGAGGAGGAGGAGGAGGAGGAGGAGGAGGAGGAGGAGCAGGAGGAGGAGGAGGAGGATCCCCTCCCCCTCCAACTTATGGTGGCGGTGATGGGAAACAGGCCCATCATGGAAATCCCCTCCCCGTGCTCTGGTTCGCTTCGCGCGTCCACTCTCTGAGACTCTCTCCCAAAGCGACCCCAAACGCTCCAAGGATGGCCCAGACGGACGTTCCGGAGCTGGCCTCGCCGGAAAAACCGCACACGTCCCGGCAATGCCATGCAGAACACCAAAAAACCGCACCAACAGAAGCGTTCGGAGCTCTCCCTGGCGAGCGGAGCGCGCAAGGGACAGCGCCAAATGCGCCGCCAGGGGGGGCTAGGGCCGATCCCAGAAGTCCGCGCGGACCTCTGAAGGTTTCTGTTTGAGCAACAAGTTCCTTTCTTAACCCATGCTCCCTCCTCCCTATTCCTCTCTCCTTCTTCGAGCCAGCCGGTATCGAATGACAGGGACCAATTCCCGGATACTCGGTCACGCACGACCCAACCTCGCATTCCAAGCCTAGCACGGCAACTTTATCGCAAAGGGAATTGACTGACTTACTGTTTGACGAACTGACGGGCCGCCGAAATTGGGCGTTTGACTGCCAAGTGCGCAGTATACAGCGAAACCGACGGGGGACATCGTTATTTTGAGCCGTCGAGTGGGGAAATCACAGGTGGTCCATTGAATCTTGGGATGCCGAATGCACAAGTTACGTCTCCATCGATAGCAAGCCAATGAACAACATATGGCAAAATCAAAAGCACGTCGGAAAGTACGGCACAGTCAAACGCAGGCCGAAATCAGCTGGGCCGCCGAATATGCAGTCTACGGCGCAACCGACAGCGGGCCAATTTATTTTGGGCCGCGGCGCGCACAACCTATGGCGCCACCATGAGCTGGTCATGTCATGCTGGCGCGCAGAATGCTGGCGCAACCCAAAGCAGGCCTGTTGATGTTCGGCGGCGCAGTGAGCAAGCCAAGGCGCAACCCATGGCGCACCCAACGAATGGCGCAACGTGCGGCGCCATCCCATGGCTCGTGGCGCAACCTATGGCACCACCCAGCGACTGTGCAGTCAGTGGACCCAGTGGATGGCGCACACGATGATGGCACGGCCAACGGAGCAACCCATGGCGCAACCCTCAAGACAAACCATAGACAAAAATAAAGGACTGCGCAAACTATGCCACGAACCGTGGGTGGGTCTGCGCAAGACTTGTAAGCGTTTTTTTGATTCGCCGTTTCGACATTTGGCGGAAGGGGGGTCAGAGGGGGGGCGTGAATTCTCAGACCTCTGCTGAGTGCGACTGTTTGCGACAGTGCGTCCTATGGGGGCCTGAAGCAGGCGCCCAAACCAGCCACGATCAGTCGAAAGACCTCTGGTGCTCTCCTCCTCCTCCTGGTGGCCGAACGGCCAGGCAGCACGCACAAGAGGAATGATCGTCACCATTGCCATGCGGAAGCGTGCTGATCTTTGACTGATACCTTCACTCTCTGTCGACAGTTCGGCGGATCCCCGCCTTCATCTGTAAGCCAAAGGCTGCGGCGGGCGCAGGCTGCAGCGGGCGCAAGCACGCTGCGACGCTCGCTCCCGCTCTCCCTGGCACCCTTTCACTCGGGTCGGGAATTCGAGCGCTCTGCGCGGCCCTCCAGCACACTGCGCACTGAGAAGGCCACTGGCTGCAGCCCGCTCAAGCGCCACTCGTTGCCAAAGCCCAGCTTCACGAGGGCCATCCGGTCGAGCTCGCCCTTCGTCAGCCCGTCCGCCAGCATGTCCACTGTGTCGATCAAGCTGAGCTGCGCCAGCTGGAGGCGGTCGATCTGCTCACGCACTGCGAGCGTCGGCACGAACATGCGCTTGTCCGTGGTCACCTTGATGGTGGCGGCGGAGACGGCGTCGAACACTGCCTTCGCGTCGATGGCCGCGATCATCTTCAATACTAGGTCGCCGGCCTCCTGCCGCACTCGCATCTCATTCGCTGTGCATACTCCTTCACTGATCTCGGTCAATGCCACGTTCATGAGGGTGCCGGTGCCAAGTGCGTCCAACAACGCCATAAGCTCGGCGGCGTAAGTGGACCTCACCACGTTGTTCTGCTTTCTGCTGTACCAGCCAAGCATCACAATCCTGTACGTCGATCCGGTTTGAAGCACCTCGTCGTCAGCCTCCAGCAACATGATCACACATCCTCGGATCGCCAAGCCTTCGAACTCCATGGCGTGGAAGGCTGAGTCGCTGACGACGGTCAACCGCACTCGCGTCATGTTCAACTCAATGAACCGAACTCCGAGCTGCTTCGAGTTCACCATGATCCACTTCAGCAGCCTGTTGATCTTCCGGATGTCTCCGACTGACGGCTTCTTGGCCTGCCGCTGGAGGTAGCTGACGTACACTGCAATGGGCGCCATCGTCTGCGTCATCCATGCGATTCCTCCGAGCAGCGACATGTATGCCGCGTGGGTCTCCTCGCTCACCTGGCCATCTTCGTTCTCCATCACATACTGGTCTTCCTGGAGCGGTCGCAGCTGCTGAACATAGTGCTGCTGATGCGTCCAGATGGCCTTGGTCACAGCGTCCTGCTCGTGCATGATACCAATGCACTCAAAGCAGTCGTACTGGCGCTTCAACTTCCCAAACTCGCTCTCGATCATGCTCAGTACCTTCTCCCGCAGGTAGTCCTCGCCGCCGCCCTTGAGGTCGTCCACGTGCGAGGGCACGATCATCTGCAACTCGCCCTTCGCGTCGTGGTACACGTAGATCTGCGGGTCGCTGATGAGCGCCTTGCCTCCTGTCTTCTCCGGCACTTGCTTCAACATAACCTGCCACAGCCTCGGCGCGTCCTTCAAACCGAAGCCGCAGCGCAGGAGCAACAACACCTCTGTCACAGGGTTGTAGTCCTCGTAGCCCTCCAGCTGCCGGAGGACTGGGATCGATCCTGGTGGCATCGTGAACTGTACCTTCCGCTTGACCTCGCCGTCCATGGCGGCGACCTGCTCGAAGGTGAGACCGCGCAGGAACGCCTGGCTGATGTCCGCTGAGAATAATCGCCACTTGCGCTGTGCGGTCACCTGATTCACCAATCGTTGTCCCCATCGTGTCGTAGTACCCGCAAACGTGGACAGCTCCGGTGACTGCATGTCCTTGAAGCCTCTCACCGTGAGCCTCGCGCGCACCTGCTTCTTGCCGTCGATCTCCTTCCACTTGAGCACCCAGCGCGAGTCGATGATGTTAGTCGCCTGATCCTTCGGGAAACGCTGGAATGCCTTCAACTCCGCCCAGCGTTGGAGCTCGTCCTTCATGGCCTGACGTACTTCAACTTCGTGAGCTCGGGCCTCTTCCAGCGTGAGCACGTTCATCTCGCGCTCGACGACAACCTCGCGCTTGCCCGTGTTGTAGACGCGCAGAATGTAGATCTCCCCTGACCCAGGTCGTCGCATGTGCTCCACCTCAGGGTGCACCCAGTACATGAGTGGGGCACCTATGCCGATCTCGACGCAGTCGGGTCGGGAATTCGAGGAATCATCCTCTACTGCTTCTGCCACGTGATCTGCGTCCGGGGCTGCGAAGAAGAAGTCGCTCTGAGCGCACTCGATGTCAACAGCAGGCAGAGCGGCCTGCTCCTTCAGGTGCTGCCAGCTCGCGAACAAGTACTCCTGGGTCGCGTCGCTGTCCGAGTCGCCCTCGTCGTCTTTGCCACCATCATCCTTGATCGGAAGCACTGGCTCGTGCAGGGGTGCAGGGGCCTCTGCCACCGCTGGCTCACCTGCACCTCGGGCTCCACGATCACGATCCGGGCCATCACGTGATCGCGATCTCTCTCGCGCTCCTTCGCCTGGCTTCACAGGCGGCTTCACGGGCGGCACGATGTCGCCGGCGGCGGCCGGGGCAGGAGGGGGCCCTCGTGGTCGATGGTGCCCTCGGTTGCTCCGACTCCTCGTGGAATCCGATGCTGCACTCGTCTGCCTGGATGCGCTTGATATGCTCGTGTCGGGCACTGGCATTGATGCACTTGTCTGTCTAGATGCGCTTGGAATGCTCGTGTCGGATATCGGCTTGTCCTGCCAGGTCATGTCGAAGTCTTCCTCCTGAAGCTCTGGCGGTTCCTGAAACGGTCCAGGTTCAGGTCGCTCTGGCTGTTCATACCGTCGTGCGTGTGGAAGGTTGCCGAACCACGGACCCCCAAGATGCGGAATCTCGGGTTCACATCGCCGAAGTTCGCGCACAGACTCGTCGTCCGTCATGATGAACTGCACGAAGCTGACGTCCCGCCAGTGTTCCTTGCCAAATATCGGAGCCAGCTTCAGTCGAGCAGATCCGGACGCCTCGTGGTACCAGGACAGCTCTGGGCGTCCGCGCCGCCACCACCACAGGAAGCTGTGGTCGCATCCGACCATGCCTTCGAGCACAGACACGCCATTGCCCACTCGCGCGCCGATGCACCCCACCAGGTAGAAGCCACTGGCGGCAACGTGCAACACCGCCAGGACCAACTCGCTGAGCTTCTGGCTGTCCGCGGTCCGCTTCCACCCGGCGTCGAAGAGCCACCCGACGCGCACGACCTTGCTGTCCAGCTGGTCCGCGTAGCTCATGATGGTGGCCACCGGGTCGCGCGATCCTGCCTCGAAGAAGATGTTGTTCGTGAACATCACGAAGTAGACGAGGCTTCGCCGAAGGTCCTGAGGTCGTACTTGAAATACTCGGCCCTGCCATCGAATGAGCACTGGAGGTCCGACCTGCAGCAAGGTCGCCGGGCCGCGCCACCCCGACTCCTCCTTCGTGCTCGGCGGCCGGTGGAAGTCAACCTGGTCACCGACCGCCAACTGCAGCGCCTCGTGCGGGGCACGCGTCTTGGATCGAAGTGCGCGCCTCAGCCTGTCCTTCGCGGTCATCTCCACCAAGGCTTGCATTGCAACTTCACGGAGCCGATGATGGTGTCGGGAGATCCCTGGAATGCCAGCCGATTGGTCGTCGATCTGGCAGTCGCTCACCGGCTCGAACTCGGCGAGCAGGGGCGGAAGTCGGCCGTACACCGCCTGGTAGGGGCTGTAGCCAGCCACGGTGATGAGGAGGTTCTTGATGAGGGCACATTCCATGATCACGATCTCCAACGGCATCACAATGCCTTCTTCCGCAAGCTGGGCCTGCACTCGGTGTATGATCTTGCGCACTAGGTCGTGATGGCGTTCCACCAGCTGCGCGTGCGAGCCCTCCTCTTTGGCCTTCATCTCAATGCCCCAGCGGTCCAGCCACTGGCACGCCTCCTCGCCATGGAGACCGCCCTCGATGTCGGCAATCAGCAGCTTCATGGGGCCATGAGGGCGTAGCCATCCCTGAGTGATGCCGGCGATAATCATGATCGCTGTCTTGCGTTCCAGAATGTGCAGCACCGTCCAGCGGGTCGCCTCATCGATCATGTGTGCCACCATCTGTTCGCCGATGTAGAGGATGTCCCACTGCACCATCTCGTTGAAACCCGTCGCGAGCCGAGAGATCGTCATGCTCTTCGGTCCCGGTCTCGTCCATAGCCTGCACACCCGGCACGTGTCGCAGATCTCCTTCACCAGGGCCAGCGTAGATGCAGGAGCGCCGGCCTTGGTCAGCATCTCTCTGAGGCGAGCTGCTGGAGCGTGCCAAAATCGAACATGAAGTCGTCGTAGCTGGCGCCGAACGACTTCCTGATGCGGGCTGTGCAGCAGTCGAAGCGCGTGCCCGAGGTCAAACGCGGCCCAGCCTGGCTCGTCACTTCCTCGAGCCTGCGTCCCCGCATCCACGCCTCGGGCTGGCGCGGCTGGGGCTGCAGCCGGCTGCTCCGCGACGGGTGCCTCACCGATGGCGTCCGCCGATCCCGAGGCGCCGCCTGATGGCTCGTCCGGCTCCGCCTCTCCAGCTGCTGGCAGACGCGATCGCAGTCGCCGTGCCGCCGCTGTCGCTCGAGCCACTCGAGGTCGACGCTCCGCAGGCACAGGTGGAGGCAGTGGCGGTTCAGGTTCGGCATCTGGCGCGTCGGCTCGCGCGGCGCTCGGTGCCTGGTTCGCAGTCGGCTCCTCGGAGGCTGGTGGTTGTCTCGGTCGTAGATCTCGAGGTCCAACTGCTCTGGGGAGAACACTGTCTGCTCGGCATTCTCCAGGTATTCGGGTATGTCGTGTGTCTGAGGCCGCGCGACCACTCCGGCAGGCCGGGCACTTCAGGTCGCGATTAGTCGGCACAAATCTATGCTTGCATGTCTCCCCTCGATCATGGGCTGGGTGGTCAGCCGGCCGATGATGCCGACATCCAGCGCACGGCTGCGCAGCGCGCGGTACTCCTGCTGCAGGCGCTGCCGCTGGTGATGCCGCTGCTGCTGCTCCTGAAGCTGGTGCTGCGGCTGCTGCTGCTCCAGCGGCTGGTGCTGCGGCCGCAGACGCCGAGGAAGCAGAGGAGCCAGCTGGTCCGGATTGCACGGCGGCCGCGGGGTAGCACTCGTACACCACGAGATGGTGTCCCTGATGCCTCACGCGCTCCACCATCTGGGAGATGCTCGCCGCCAGCTCCCGGCAGATGCCAATCGCCCACTCCGCGTGATCCTTGGGGTTCTCTAGTCGCCATTTGCCACGCTCTGGATGGTGTCCTCGGCCACCATGGGCCAGCAAGGCGTGATCGTGCTGGCCGTCGCAGCGAAACCTCCTGAGTCCGGCGAGCAGGCGCTCGTCCGAAGCCCAGAACTCCGAGGACTTCTTGACAGGTAGTCCCGTTCGCCGCCCGATCTTGCCGGCCATGCACTGGTCGACTTGGCACCACGCCACCGCGTAGTTGTTGGCGATGTGTTGCCAGTCGTCGAGCTTGTAGAAGTCGCTGCCCAGCGGCTGTTCCGACACAAAGTGGCATCCGGCGTCCATCTGAGTACACGCCGCTGCAGCGGCGATGCGTGCCAGCCCCACTGATGTCTTGCGACTGCGAAGCCAACCGTCGTAGTTGATGACCTTATTGAGCGCCGAGAACCCCTTCAAGCTCGTACAGGGCGTGCTAATGAGTAAAACAAGAGGCTTGCCATGATACAGATATTCCCAAAACTGCTTCTGGCCCTCGTGCGTCATCAAGTTGCAGCCGCAAATGAGATCGAAGTTGGGACCGCCCCGATATCCTCGTCGCACGAGTAGCCGGGTTGTTCCAGATGCGCCACCGCACAGCTCCGCGACGTCGTCGTGCTGCAGGTGGCCGTAGTAGAGGTTCATGTGTGTCCATATCCTTGACCGAGCTGAAGAGGTTCAGCTGCTCGTCTTTCTCGTTCAGGTGCGCCTCCGAGCCGATCATGCCAAAGAACTCGGACATCATGATGTACGGTTGCTCATCGATGTGCTGGTCCTCCCTGAGCTCGGTGCCGTAGCACACCTCGTCCAGCTCGTATTCGTTCGCCACGTAGAGTTTCGTGAAATCGGAGCCGCAGTCGTCGAAGACCTGCTCCACTATCTGCGGCCTCTTCTTCACCTTGCGCTCCGGGTCTGCTGCCTTGCGCGCCTTGTCGCGCGTCCTCTGCTCGGTGGGAAAGCTCGCGGTCAGCGCGCTCACCTTGCAGCCCGTCTCGTCGACGTCGTCCGCGAATGACACTCGGCCAGGTCGACGTCGCTCAGCTCGTGACTGCTCCTCGTCGGCTTCTCTCAAGGCCTCTGTCCGAGATCCTGGAGGCCCGGTAGTCGTCGGATCCGTCCTTGACGACCCGGGTCGGGAATCACCCCCGGCCTCACGGCGTGGTGTAGCTGTCGCAGATGGCGACAATCCGTCGGCTGCGTCGGATCTCGCGCCGCCGTCGAAGCAACCAGCGGCCACCATCCGCTTGACCAGAGCAGATACCCCTCTGGCCTTGAAGTCCAACCGATCTGCAGCAGTCTTTCGTGTAACATGTCGGCCTGCTGGCCAGCCGCAGCGGCACTTCGCGTCGTGGTCGTCGAAGTAGCTGCTGCTGACGATGCGTGTAGTCTGAGCTGCTGGTGATCCTCGAGCGTCACGAACCCCGAGATTGCACCATCGTAGTCGTCCTGAGTGCCACCTCCTGTCGTCCAGCAGCTCCAAGATGTCGGGCATATCCCACACCGCGCTGCCCTCGTCCGCCTCGACGATGCAGCAGCGATGCCCTTCAAGTTGAGCTCGAGCGATCTTACACTCGAAACGCTTGGCTCGCTTGTCGTTGCGAGTGCCTCGCGACGTGCCCGGCTGAGCCAGGCTGATCCAGACGAGCTCCGGCTGCTGGTGGCGCAAGGAATCCGCCCACTTATCCTCCTGCCCGAGGAATCTGTGAACATCACAGTTGCGACACACCGCATATCCGCATCCGTGCAGCGCGTTCTGGCACAGGTTCTGCAAGTCGCCGAACACCCATGCCGATGGCGGTCTCCCCTGTACTTCCCTGGTGCCCCCGCCGTCCCGAGCACCGAGATGGGGTGTCTTCGATCAGAGGTGCAGGCTGCCCGCGTCGGGCTGCCCGCTGGCGCTGTCCGATGCGGCACCGCTGCCGGATGACGTCGCCGTAGTGGTCCTCTTGCTTGCCGTCCTGGTGGATGCGGGAGTTGGTGCGGTTGCTGCAGGCAAGGATGTCGAATCTGATGTCGTCGAGGTCGCCAATGCCATCGTCCTCGTGGGTCCCGAACTCCCCGATGTTCCCGTCTCGTCGTAGAGGTCGCAGGGCAGCATGAGGTGACCGGCGTGGCTCTCTTCCAGATGATACTGCGATGATCCTGGGCTCAGCTGCAAGGAGTAGCCGCCCGGGCCGATGCGGTACATGCGATTGTTGAAACAGTCGAGCAGTATGCGCTGGCCCCGCAGCGATGCTCGCCCGAGCAGTGCCGGAACGCTGCTGTTCGGGAGCACCGGCGCCTCGTAGGTCGCGGCTTGTCCTCCCTGCAGTGCCAGTTGTTAGCGATGAGCGTGCGTGGCCTGCTGAGATCCCGAGCCCACACCACCAACCTCAAGCACCCGTTCGAGTGGGGTGCGGACAGGCGGTGGACGTCCTGCCTGCTGCTGTCGCGCTGCCATCCTGTTACCCCACTCGTCGCCAGTAAGGTTGCCTGGGCTCCCGGGGCCCACCAGCAGAGCCTCGCCGCTCCTGTCCTTCATGCGGGTGCGAACCAAGTAGGTCTCCCCGCTGGCGTTCTCGAACTGATCAACTCGCCACCATGGGAACCATGTCGGGCTGGTCACGGCCGCTGATCGCCCAGCTGTCGCCGGAGGCTGATCCTCCGCAGCTCGGTCCTGCATGCTGGCCTGGATCTCCGTCACTATGTCGTGCTCCGCGACGTTGTCGCGCATGTCAAGGGTCTCCCAGCTCAGAGCCTCGCGGAGGGTGTCTTCGTCAAGGTCGTCGATCTGCAGGCCGGGCGTCCGGGCGTCCTCGGTAAACCAGTGCAGCACTCCAGACAAGGCTCCAGTCCGCGGCTGCGCGGGCACGGGCGCATAGGCGGCCAACGTTGGGTCGGCGGCAGGAGCCCCAGCCTGCTGCGTCCCCGTCACGGCGCTGCCAGAGTTCCAGGACATGAAGTGCTTGCCCTTGCCCTTGCCCTTGCGCTTGGGGCAGGCGGCCACGAGGTGAGTCTCCGAGTCGCACTCGTGGCACCGCATGGTGCGGCCGTCACTGCCTCGAGGATTGGTGGCGCCGGGCGTGCCTGCCATGTAGTGCTTGCCGCCCTTCTTCTTCTTACCTTTTCCTCCTGCCAGCGAGCATGGGTTCACCACCGATCCTCCAAAGTGGTATCCCTTGCCGTGGCCTCGCCCACGTCCGAAGCTGCTGCCGCCCTTGCCGCTGTTCATACGAAGAGACCAGTTGCTGCGCGGGAAACGAGAGCGGCGGCTGTTCCGTTGGACAAAGTGGCGAAACCTACGCTTCGCGAACAGGTACTCGTGTAGCAGGGTGTCGTAGTCCCAGCCCTCGGAGTCGCCATAATACTCCTGTAGTTCCTCCTGAGTGAACTGGGAAGTGTCCAAGTCATCGTCGTCGGTCATCGAATCATCGTCCCCGGGCTCGTCTTCGTACAAGTAGCTCGAGCAGACGGCGCAACAATCGTAGCCCTCGTCGTCCTGGACTACGTAGTGCTGTGGTGCGGATCCAGCGCTCCCTGCCGCGCTGGATGCGCTCTGACCATACATATAGGCGGCCGTGTCGTTCCAGGTGTTGGCGCCGCTGTCATTCTCGCCCGTGAACCAATGATGCCCGTGATATCCTTTGCCGCGGTACCCTTCGGACAAGTTCTGAGGTCCTGCGTGAGTGTGCTCCGCAAAGTGGCCCTGCTGCCGCACCATCCCGATCACGCTATTCAGCTGATCGATCGTCAATGGCAGCTGGCCGCCGTTGGACTGCAGCACCAGGGGGTACACCGCCTTGGGCACATGCAGGGCCTCCAAGAACAGCAGCGAAAGCACCGGCGTCGGCAGCACGAGCGGGTCGTCCAGCTGCGCCACTCGGGCGCGCAGCGCCTCGAAGCGCGTGATCGCGTCATCGACGCTCTCCCGCTCCTGCCTGCGGAATGTGAGAAGCTCGACGATGGTGCTGATCGATGACTGGACATCGAGCGGACCAAAGCGCCGCCTGAGTCCTGTGATCAGCATCAGCACCCCGTCCTCGACCAGGTTGCCGAGCTGGTCGAACCTGCCGTGGGCGATGGCCTCGACCGGCACCTCGCGGCAGAGGTCCCTCGCCGTGCCGCCGAGTCGCTGAACGATTGCTGGGCCGCGCTGGTGTTGTTGCAGCTCCGTCGCCGCGCACCACAGCATCACGTCCTGGACCCACAGCCTGAAGGGGTACCCGCGCTGCTCGAGGTACGGAGCCCAGAATGGCGGGACCTTGGAGGTGCTCTGCTGCGCCAGCTCTGCCGCCGGCAAACCCTGTACATTCTGCTCGTGATGCTGTCCCCACTGTGGTGCTGGTAACCTTGACTCGCCGATGCGCTGGCCGCGCTGCGGCGTCATGGGCCTGAAGCCCGGTGGCTCTGCCGAGCCCGCTACGTTGATCAGGATGACGAGGAGGCCGATGAGCAGCCCGATCTTGCTCGGCGTCGAACTCGTCGAAGAGAAAGAGCATCCAGTACTTGATGAGATTGTGGCCTGCGCCAGGCAGGCCGCACATGGAGCGGTCGTAGCACAGCAGGTACAACGCCTTGAGCTCGACTCGACCCCATTGCCGTGGTCGCCACGCTGCGGCCCCTCGCCGCCCACGTCGCACGCAGAGCCGGCCGGACTTGCAGCCGACCCTGCAGAGCCCACCGGCTCCGCTACCAGAGTCGAAAGACCTCTGGTGCTCTCCTCCTCCTCCTGGTGGCCGAACGGCCAGGCAGCACGCACAAGAGGAATGATCGTCACCATTGCCATGCGGAAGCGTGCTGATCTTTGACTGATACCTTCACTCTCTGTCGACAGTTCGGCGGATCCCCGCCTTCATCTGTAAGCCAAAGGCTGCGGCGGGCGCAGGCTGCAGCGGGCGCAAGCACGCTGCGACGCTCGCTCCCGCTCTCCCTGGCACCCTTTCACTCGATCTACTCCATGGGGGCCGGAGGGGAGGGGTGCGAGGGCCCGCGCCGATCAGCAAAACGATGAATGATAAAACGCGCACCTGGTGCTCGCTGCCTGGGATGGCCGATGGAGCCCCGGCGGCGAGCTGCCCTGCGGCTGCAATCGGCGGCGGTTAGGGCAAGACCTCCTCCTCCTCCTCCTCCTCCTCCGCCTCCTCCTCATCCTCCTCCTCTCCTCCTCCTCCTCCTCCTCCTCCTCCTCCTCCTCCTCCTCCTCCTCCTCTTCCTCTTCCTCTTCCTCTCCTCCTCCTCCTCCTCCTCCTCCCTCCTCTCCTCTCCCTCCTTCCCCATTGCCTCCTCCTCCTCCTCCTCCTCCTCCCCTCCTCCCTCCCTCCCCATTGCCTCCTCCCTCCTCCTCCTCCTCCTCCTCTTCCTCCTCCTCGTCCTCCTCCCTCCTCCTCCTCGTCGCTGGGCACCCTCTGGGGGGGGGGCGGGGGCAGGAAGGCGGCGCCTGGACGCACAGGAGCGCCGCGCCGCCACGGAGCCTGGGCCTGCCCGAAGTTTTCCCGCCCCGCGCCGCTCCGAGGTCCCGGGGGCCCTCCTCTGATGGGCCTGTTTTCCACCACCACCACCACCACCACCACAATTCGTCGGAGGGGGGAAGGAGGAGGAGGAGGAGGAGGAGGAGGAGGAGGAGGAGGAGGAGAGGAGGAAGAGGAGGAGGGGGAGGAGGAGGAGGAGGAGGAGGAGGAGAGGAGGAGGAGGAGGAGGAGGAGGAGGAGGAGGGAGAGGAGGAGGAGGAGGAGGAGGAGGAGGAAGAGGAGGAGGAGGAGAAGGAGGAGGAGGAGGAGGGGAGGAGGAGGAGGAAGAGAGGAGGAGGAGAAGGAGGAGGGAGGAGGAGGAGGGGGAAAGAGGAGGAGGAGAAGGAGGAGGACCTCCTCCCCCTCCTACTTATGGTGGTGTTGGTGGTGGACAACAGGCCCATCATCATCTGGGACAAGCTTTTTGTCCTGAGCCGTTTTCAGAGGCATCTTAGATGGGGTCCGAGCAGATGGGGTCGGAGGGTCGCGCCGCATCGCCTATGCATCGGCGACGCCAGCGTGGAGAATATTTGGCTCCACATCGAGCCGCATCGCCGATGTTTTGAAGATGCGGTGCGACCCTCCGACCCCATCTACTCCGCCGACCCCATCTGGGAGGCCTAGAGTTTTTGTTGTTGACAATCCAAGGCCATGCGGAGGTCCCCGGAGCCCCAAAGGCGACGAGGCGACTCTGGACCTGCGTCCCTCGGGGTCCGCTTTGCTGCGCGGCGGAGATGATCGTGGGCCTTCTTCGGGAGCGTCCTAGAGGGGGGCGTCCAAGAGGGGGGGCGCAAATCATGGCCGGCGGCATGTGGGGGGACCAGGGACGTATTGAAATAAGAAGAGGCACCATGAAATCTGGGGAGATATCATGGCCCCCGCCATGAAATCCACCCCCCCTTAGTCATCACCCCCCTATTGGCCGCCCCCGACTTCTGCGTGCTGGCGTTCGGCCCCTCGGTGGTCAAGTGGGGTCGGGCGGCACAGTCAACCCGTATCAAAAGCATGCGCGAGAAGGACGCAAGGGCAGGGCCATTTCGGAGCTTGTCCAGCGCGGCGCGGCCAACGAGAGTAGCCCAAGGATGGGCTGGGGAGGCAAGGATGCAAAGGCAGCCGCGGGAAGGGTGCCGACCCTTCCTGTGCGGGCTGGCCGTGCATGCAGGGGGGGAGGCGGCATCGCAAGGCAGCAGGCTTTTCTCACGGGCGGCGAGCGGCCCCCAGCCCGAGCCTTCCGGGAACTGTGTGTGCACTGGGCTTCGCCCTGCAAGGCTCATCTTCGGCATCCCGAGGAAGGAGCTAGGGCTTGAACACGGAGGGCGCCCAGCGGTAGTCTTCCTGGTAGAGCTCCACCACCTCTGCGCCACGAGAACCGAGACACGGACACCCACCGACGAACTCTGCATGTACCTCCCTGTGTATAAAAAAAAGCTGGCTCTCAGTGGTGATTTCTACACCGCCACCCTCCCCTGAGGCCCAGGAGCAATCCGATGGCGGGTGTCTGTGAATTTGTTTTGTGGCGGAACCTTGTTGTAGATCGTGCGGTTCCGGTAGAACTGCTTCACCAAGCTCGTAGAACCTGTCCCGTGACCTGCTGTGCTCTTTGACGGGAAGAGTTCGCGCGGAATGTCCATCAGGGGGTCTGAGTCTTTCATGCCAGCATCGCGCTTCAGCATGTCCACCACCTGCTTCTCGATGTGCGCCGGGGACCCCGTCAGCTCCCCCACGAAGTCGTACTCCTCGATGCGCTTGCCGCCGCAGAAGATGTGCTGCGGGTCGTAGTGGGCGTTGTACTCGCCGAGCGCCTGCACCCTGGCCATGTACTGCGGGAGCAGCTCGAGCACCATCTTCTCGAACATCTCCACCTTCTTGTCCTGGGGCAGGTCGGAGACACGAGGGCCGAGGCAGTCGATGCCCCCGTACTCCCAGGCGTCGCACTTGGACAGCCAGGCGGAGAGGAAGCGTTCGGCGGGGTCGCGCAGGAAGATGCCCAGCTTCCAGCCGTTGGCTTTGGAGATGTTGCTCAGCCCGTCCTTGAAATCCGCCGAAGCCCTTGCAGGGGCCACCGAGCTACCAGGACCAGGCAGCATCAACTGAGCACACGAATCATCACCATCATCATCATCATCATCATCATCATCATCATCATCATCATCAGCAGCAGCAGCAGCAGCAGCATCAGCATCAGCATCATCATCAGCAGCATCAGCAGTGACAACAACAGCAGCAGCAACAACATCATCATCAGCAGCAGCATCAACAGCAGCATCAACAGCAGCAACATCATCATCATCAGCAGCAGCAGCAGCACCAGCAGCAGCAGCGACAACAACAGCAGCAGCAACATTATCATCATCATCATCATCATCATCATCATCATCATCATCAGCAGCAGCAGCAGCAGCAGCAGCAGCATCGTCATCATCGTGGTCATCATCATCACCATCATCAACATCGCAATGTGGCAACAAGTATAACTAGTATGACTACAGAGGACAAAAACAAATCCACCCCCATAATAATCATTCCGACAAGCGAAGCCGTTTAGTAAACGCACCCACAGAAGGAGTCGAACAGGGCAGGGCTGCTGAGTAAACGCCCAGGGCCGTTTGGCAAACGCCAATTATCGGGTCCAAATGGTTTTCTCTCCCTTGGTACCAGCCCGGCAGCTTGGCAACCGCGCAGAATCGCTCAGCTCCTCAGAAGGCGAAATTCGAAACTTCTCAACGCAAGCGCCCCCCCCCCCCGGACGACCGAAACAGGCCGATTCTCACGCCACGGTTGTCGGGGATCATAGACAGGTGCAGCAATTGGCCGGGGCTCCAAGGGCCTCGCAGAGATGCCGCCCGCGCTCCCAGGGCAACGCTCCACGCGTGGAGCCCGCGCTCCCGAGGTCATGCTCCCCGTGAGCCCGCGCTCCGGAGGCACCGGATCCCTCGCTCAGAAATTATGGGCCCGCGCTTCCGATGCCGCGATCGCTATACGTCCGCGCACCCTGTAAGAACGGTTTTTTGAAGGCAGATCTGCCTTCAAAAAAACATTTTTTGAAGGCAGATCTGCCTTCAAAAAACCGTTCTTTCAGAGTAGACCATTTTTTGAAGGCAGATCTGCCTTCAAAAAACCGTTCTTACAGAGCAGACCAGTCTTTCCTCCTTGCAGGTAGGCTACTACCATCCGCAAACAGAACTATGGGTCAGAGCATCCGAGCCCACAGTCCTTGACAAGATATCCTGGCGACGAGCCCAACACATTTCCACTGCGTGAAACACGTCAGCTGGAATGCTCAATGCACATGGGCATACCGAGGGATATGCAGTACCACTGAACGCTTCGCCAAGACATGGACTACTACACTCGAAGCTGCCCAAGTCACGCATGCACTCTTACTGGGATCTTCGGTGGAGTTCCCTATGGGGCACGAATCGTGTGAAAGGTATGCCGAGCTGGACCAGAGTACAAAAACGAGCCTTGCGATCGAAGCCCTCGGTGGAGCTCCTTATGGGGCCCCAAATCGTGAGAGGGGTGTGCCGAAATGGACTCGAAAACGCATGCGACCCCTGCCACTGGAGCCTTCGGCGGCGTCCCCTTATGGCGCCACGGCCACGAAGCGTGTGAGGGGTGTCGAAATAGACACGAATACGCATGCAAACCCTGCCACAGGAGCCTTCGTTGGAGCCCCCTGGGAGGACACGAAACATGTGAAGGGTGCGCCGAAATGGGCCCGAATACGCATGCGAATCCTGCCATTGAGACCTTTGGCGGAGCTCCCTGTGGGGCCACGGAACATCTGAGGGGTGTGCCCACATGTAACCGAGTACCCATGCCGCTGGAGCCTTCGGTAGGGCAACCTCTGGGGCTACGAAACGCATGAAGGGTGCGCCAAAATAGACCCGAGCACGATTGCTGCCGAAATGGGCCCGAGCACACATGCAAACCTGCCACTAGAGGCTTCGGCGGAGCCCCCATATGGCGCCATGAAGCGCGTTATTGTTGTGCCACAAGAACTCCGAGTACGCATGCGAATCTTGCCACTGGGGCTTTCGTGGTGGAGCCCCCTATAGGGCCACGAAGCGTGCGAGGGGTGTGCCGAAATGGTGGTGGTGGTGGTGGTGGTGAGAGGAGGGAGGGGGAGGATGAAGAAGTGGAGGGAGCAGCGAGACGGGAGAGGAAGAGGAAGAGGAAGAGGAGAGGAGAGGAGAGGAGAGGAGGGCGAGAGTGAGACAAGGCGCGGCGCTGCGAATTCAAAACGAGAACCCAACACACAGGAGAAACAGAGAAACATGCAGCCCCGCGCCCCAAGAAAGCCCGCGCTCTGGAGGCCACGATCCCTCGCGAGGAGGAGCGGTGCCTCGCTCCCAGGACGGCGATCCGACGATCCCCTGCTGAGCCGCGCCCGCAGAGCAGCGATCCTTCTTCTAGACGCCACGGGTCCGCACTCTCGAGGCCACGGCCCTGTGGGAAGCACTGGCGGACCTGGGCGCTCTTCGGACCACGCTCCCATCGCGAAGAGCTGGCTGCGGTACGCGCTCCCCAGGCCGCTCCGCGCCGGCGCAGCCACGGCGCACCGCAGGCTGCCAGGTCTCGGCGTGCACGCAGCCACGATGCCCAACAATACACTGGATGCTCATTCTGGGGACCTTCCTGGAGCCACTCGCTCCACTCGTGCGTCGAAGCTGCGTCGAACGTCCGTCGATCTGGGTCGACCCTGAGTCGAACCTGAGTCGAACTTGAGTCGAACTTGAGTCGGACTGGGGTCGAACAGATCCGTTGGGTGGGCTCCAGGAAGGTCCCCCAAAACGAGCATCTAAAATACACGCCGCTGGCTCTACCCCTTCCTGTGTGTTCTTCCCATGCTCAAGGGCCCGCGAAACGAACAAGCCGGCCATCCATACGCACGGCCAGCCAGACAAACAGCCAGCCAGCCAGCCAAGTCACCAAACCATCTGCCGCTCAGGAAGCCAGACAACCCGCCAGCCGTCCGAGCTGCCAGTCTGCCAGCCACTCCGCCCGTCAAACAACCATGCCTGCAGTCACAAAGGGGTACCAGCGGAGAAGGGCGAAGCTCATTTAGATACTCCTTGAAGTGGCGGCCCTCCGAGTTCGATTTCCAAAAGGGAATTGCGTCCGAACTCGACATACCATTCAAGGCGTTCACCATCCTGTTGAATTGTGTGCATGCGTTCTTCTCTATGTAGCAGAAGGCAAATTTCTTGTCGGGCACGATGAGCATGCGGTTTTCCCAGCGCTTCCCCTCGTGGGGGCCTCTGAAGGGGAATTCGCCGTTGCGAGGCGGAGGTGTCCACCTGACGCCCACGGGCGCATCCCCATCTGCCGATGACTGCGGATCGTACGGGTCGAAGACGTAGAAATCGTCGAAGGGCTCGTCCAACGGTCCTGATGGAGATGCCCTCAGGGAGGCCGTCGAAATTGCGTCCGCTTGCAGCGCCGCAGTGGCCAACACCCCTGCTGCCCGCAGCACCATCCCAGCAGTGCGAGTGAAGGAGTGTCAAGTATACTCGTCGAGGCGGGGCAAAATACTGGCTTGCCGTCCCCTGAGCGCGAATTCCCGCGGGGGATGGGGGAAATGTGCAATGAGGAGGAGAGGGAAGCGGAAGGCGGAGGTCGGGGAGGGGGGACGGCGGGTAGAAAAGGGATTGCGGAAGGAGAGAGGGGATGAGGGAGAGGAAAGGAGGAGAGGTGGGAAAAAAAGGCGGAAGAAAGAATGGAGGGAGAAAGAGGGATAATAAAAACGGAAGTGGAGAACAGTTGCGTGACGTTGGCGCTGGTGTTGATCATGGTGAGGACGTTGATGATGAGTTCTCCGTATGGGCTAGAGGCAGAAACTCGGATCGACTCATTGGAACACGCACCACCTACATGCCAGGGCGTCTTCCTCTTGCCAGCAGCCGCTGGCAAGCTTGGGCGTGGATGCGACAATCCCTACGACCATCTCGGAGGCGGCGGGACTTCTCAGAAGCCGTCGCGTCTTCTGAGAAATTGTTTCTATCTAAGGGGGGGGGCTCTGAAAACTTCTCAGGAGGCCGGGGGACTTCTGAACCTTCCGAGAAGGCCTTTTCCTTCTTTCTCCCTTCCCTTCCCACCCCCCCACTCGCCGCCGACCGTCGCTTGGGGAATGCGACTCGGGAGGATCTGCAGGACCATCAGCAGAAGGAGGGGGAAGGAGAGGCGGAGAGTCCGATACGCTGTCCTCCCCAAACTTCAGGTCAAGGATCGGACACCCCACAAGCAGGAGGGGAGGAGGAGGAGGACGAGGCGGAGGAGGAGGAGGACGAGGAGGAAGAGGAGGACGAAGAGGAGGAGGAGGAGGAGGAGGAGGAGGAGGAGGAGGAGGAGGAGGGGGAGGAGGAGGAGGCGGAGGAGGCGGAGAGGATGGGCAGGGGAAAAGGAGGTGGGCAGGCGGGGCAGCCAACGCAGGAGGCCGAGCGGCAAAGACAGCAACGGTGAGGGGGCCCAGGGACGCACACAAAAACATAGACACACATCCTCGGATTCCCCCATCTGTTCCTATCTTTTCTGGGTGTCTGTCTTCCCCCCCCCCCACGTCCAATATTCTCCTGCGCTTTCTGGGGGATCGGTGATGAATTGTGTGTCCGTGGGTTTCCTTCCCTCCCGAAGCAGGCGAGCAGCAGCAGGGAGGGCAGGAGAGGGACGAGGCGCAGCAGGAGCGGTCGAAGCTCGGCACGCACACGAATGAGATCCTTCGCCGTCGGGGACGCCTGCCCCAGGACGGCTGGAAAGCTCCTCCTCCTGCTCCTCCTCCTGCTCCTCCTGCTCCTCCTCCTCCTCCTCCTCCTTTCCTCTCCTCCTCCTCCTCCTCCTCCTCCTGCTCCTCCTCCTCCTCCAGCTCCTCCTCCTCCTCCTCCTGCTCCTATCCTCCTCCTCCTCCTCCTCCTCCTCCTCCTCCTCCTCCTCCTCCTCCTCCTCCCTCAGAAGGTGAGGAGGAGAAGGAGGAGAAAACACAACCAGGAGGTGAGGAGGAGAAGGCGGAGAGAGCACGACAAAAGCACAGCGCTTCTCCTCCTCCCCCCCCGGCGTCAGGGTGGCAACTCTCCCGCCGCCCCCGGGGACCTGCGCTCCCCCGCGACGGAAGAGCTCCTGTCATACAGCCCGTCGCCCGCGCCAGAACACAGAGGGCACCACGGGTGTGCTGGCCCTCGCCCGTTCAAGCGCTGCGCACGGGGGGGGGCACGAGCCCCTCCCCCCCCCGTCGGGCGCGGGGGGGGGCGGGGGGCGAAAAGGGGCCCTAGGACACACAGATAAATACACACAAATAAAAGGATTCCCCTATATTTTCCCATATTTTTAGGGTTTCTGTCCTCCCCCCCACTTCCCATATTTTCCTATATTTTCTGGGGAATCGACGATGAATTGTGTCTGTGTTTTTTCCCCTCCTGAGAAAGGCCAGGACAGCAAAGGGGTAGGGTCGAGAATCAGCTCGCGCAGCTGGCTCTCCCAGCGCCTCCTGGCGCCGGGAGGCGCCCACTCAGTTATCGAGGCGTGGGCCCGGCGGCGGGGCCGAAGTCGGCTGCATGCACCAGAGTTCGTAACGCCCCCGTTCCCTATCCCCCTCTCTCGTCTGGTCCGATCCCTGCCTGCGGCGGCAGAAGACAACACCACCGACACCGCGCCGTGGGGAACCCAGCAGCCTGCTACGGCTGACCGAAAGAAAAAACAAAGCCTGCGGACGAACAAACGAAGGAGTCACACGCGGGCGGGCTCCGAACGGCAGCGTGTCATTGATGCTGCAGGGCTCGAGCCAAACAGTGTTTTCCGTTTTGTGTTCGCTCTCCCTCATTCTGTCTTCCCCCCTCCTTGTTCCTGCGAGACGAAGTCAAAACGAACAAAACGGCCCACGAAATCGCCCAAACACCGTTCAGCTAGAGCCCTGGTGTGTCATTGATGCTGTCCTCCCCTCCCGAAGCTGAAGCTCCACGGTCACCTGGAGTCGCACCGCGAGGGCCGACATCACGAGGAGCGCGAGCGCTTTGCGCAAGGGCTGCCCGGGGCTCTCTGGCAAACCTCGCCGCGCTCGACGGGCCCGTTCGTGCGCAACCTGCGCGGCCTCTGCGCCAACCGGCCCCGGGAGCCTCCCGAATGTCGCGCCCTTTTGGCGGGCACCGCGGCCTTTTTGGGACTCGTGGGCCCCCCCCCGCGGCCCCAGATAGCACGACAATGGTTCGGTGGCAACTCATGGGAGCCACCCATACCATCCTGTCGGCTCTTGGCAATCGACGCTAATCGACGCTAGTCGACGCTAATCGACTCTGAATCGACACGAATCGACGCAAGATCGGCGCTATCTGATCGACTCCCGGACGCCAATCGACGCTAATCGACGCAAAAGATGGAATTGAAAGGGTATGCCAGGCTCCCATGACTGGCTACCGAAGAATGTTGTCCTGATGCGATTGCCCCAGCATGCGTTCCACGAAATCCAGAGTATCTGGCGTCACTCGTTGCTGGGGCCCCTGTGGGGCAGAAGTCTCTGAGATCTGGGACATCTGGGAATGGATCCAGACCCAGGTTTCTATCCGCCACGCCTCCTTGGAGCGCCAAAGAAGCCCCAAGACGGTCCCACAAGGGCCGTCCAGGAACCCATCCAAAGCAACACCAAAAATCTCAAAAACAATCGACTGGCGTGGCCAGCCACACTCTCGCCAACTACTTGGCTACATGGGCGTCTCCGAGAGGCAGGGGGCAGCGGTGATTCACCGCAGGCGTCCTCGACATGGCACCACAGCAGCACTACACGTGTCTGCTTGGCGCCCCTGCTTGGAGACAGTGTTCCAGCTTGTCTGTGGCGATCCGTCTTGAGCGCACCGCCCTACTGCTTCCTCGCAAACCCTCGAGCTCCAGTGGAGTTTCCGCTCGAGTTCCCGCCGCTGCGCCGAATTCTCGCCGCTGCGCCCAGCAGGTTGGACCTGGCGTCAGCGTACGGAGACCCCGATGGCAGCTGTGCCTCGTACGGGTCGGGGGCGGAGAAGCCCTCGAACGGCCCGAAGTTCGGGGTCGGCCAAGAGGGGGGCGTCTGAGAGGGGGGGGGGCGCAAATCATGGTCAGCGGCACGGGCGGGGCCCAGCGGTGGGCCAGGGAACGCTTTGCAATAAGAGGGTGGGCCATGAAATCTGGGGAGACATCGTGGCCCCCGCCATGAGATTCCTGCCCCCCTTGGTCCTCGCCACCCTCCTGGCCGCCCCCGAGAAGTCCTCCGCCTGCTGCTCGAACTCGCCGGCGGGCCCGCTCAGCGCGCTGCGGGCCGGGGCCCTCGCGGGCGCCACTGCGACCGCGCGCACGTGCACCGCCGCAGCGGCCAACACCGCTGCAGCCCGCAGGATCATAACGGCCCCCGACATCCTGTCGCTCCGATTGGCTCGAGGCGTGGGCCCCCGAGGTCTGGACTCGTCTCTCTGCTCCTCTCCCTCATGTTGCGACTCCTCTTCCTCACCTTTCTGCTCCTCTTCCTCATCTGTCTGCTTCTCTTCCTCCTTCTCCTCCTCCTCCTCCTCCTCCTCTCTCCTCCTTCTCCTCCTCCTCCTCATCCGCCTCCCCCTCCTCCCCCTCCTCCTCCTCCTCCTCCTCCTCCAACTCCTCCCTCCTGCTCCTCCTCCCTCCTCCTCCTCCTCCTCTCTCCTCCTCCTCCTCCCTCCTTCGAGGGTCTCCCGTGCTGCCCCAAGACGGCAGTGCCGCGGCTTGTCTTCGGCAGCCTGGGGGTGAAACAGAATCCTGAATGTATAACCCCTGGCCCCTCAAGAGAACGCGCACTCACCACACGTAGCCAAGAGAAGCACCGGTGCCTGGCTTCTAACGACTTGGACCCTGTAGGCCTTGTCCATCGACTGCACATGGTCTCGGTATGAACTCTCCCCCCGAGCAGGAATGCTTCCAGATCAAGCCCCACCTGAGATTTCATTTGACTGCGCCAACGTCTGCTCCCACAGACGACGTCCGTTGACGGCACCAGCAGTCTGGGACGTTCCTCCTTAGGCAAGGCTAGGAAATGAAGTATTGCCCAGTCCCTCCCGAACATGTCGGTGACCGAAACCAAGCCCCCGCCGCGCTTCATCCGAGACGCCCGGCCGATACTGTCCCAGCCATAAGAAATTTTGGGGTGACAAGCTGGAGCCTGGATTGAACGGTGAAGCCCGCCCTGACGGGCATCACGCCACGTAGGATCGTCGTCAGGCTTTGGCAACGCTTTTCTGAGGCGGTGCCGCGCAAAGAGCACAACTACGAGCGCTGTGCATGAAGCAGACTTACACGTGGCCCCGCAGGGCGGTGGCGCTGGCAAGCAGAGCGGGAACGCCGAGCAAGGAGTGATGGGCAGACGAAGAGAGAAAGCCTCTGGGTGACACTTGGAGCATCTCCGCAAGGTCTGTACATTTATGGCCGCCCGCAGCGAGGGCAGCTCGCACGCAGAGATGCAGAGGAAACACGCACGTTCGCTAACTACAGAGCCCCGGGGCACCTCGCCGATGAAGGCCGAGAGCAACGGCCTGCTGGTGCGACCGCCAAAGAGCGCGGGGAGATGGTCATGCAAGCATCAAGGGTACAGTCGGGGCGTTGACCTAAGGAACCCTAAATAAGGAACGAGGCCCATTTTTTCCATAAATTAAACTTCGATTCCGTATCGAAAACCTAGGGAAAATCTAAGGCAAGCTGCGAAACAATTAAGGAACGCCGAGCCCCTCTCCAACGAAAAGGGTTCCTTCTTCAGGGCCCCGACTGTACTGGTACCGTTACTTCCCTGACCTCTGTGGGGCGGGCGGGGAGCCCTCGAGCTTGAATCGGCGATGCGTCGCTCACAGACCACAGATCGCCGACTCCCGATAGCGACTCCGCCCGGTCCCAAGCCCCAATCCGTCGTGATGGATGGGCGATTGGGAGTCGATGCGTCCTCCCTGAGGCCCTCTCCCCTGACACTGCCCCTGATCCCTTGGGGGGCATTCTGACCAGAGCTTCGAGAAGAATCGGGCCGTGGGGACGAGGGCCCTCCGAGACGAGCAGCGGCATCGGCATCGCTCCCTCCTCCGCTGGCCCAGTCTCGCGTGGGGCTCGGGCGCCGGGGAGACCCCCGAGCGCCCCGTGAGATTTCTGGACTCTAACTCGGCTCCCTGGCGGCAGCTCGGCGCGCTTCCGACACACCCGCCACGCTCTCGGCGCGGCGCAACTGCTGGAAGGCACCCCGAGGCTCAAAGAAAAGCCGGGGCATCCACAGAAACGCTTGGATACCTCGAACCTCGAACCCCACCTCTGGAAGAAGAAAAAACTTCATCAACATAAACTGTTGTCGGCGCCGGAGGTTGTCGGCGCCGGAGGCGGTGCCAGGGAGGCCCAGCGCAGATCCAAGAAATCCGCGCGGACCTGCGAAAGTTTATGTTTATGCCATTTATTGTTCTTCGATCGACGAACCTCATCTCGAGTGGACCTCGGGCATCGGGGAGACCCACGCACACCCCACGACGGCTCTGGGCTCCAGGATCCCGGCGACGCCCGCGGATCATCGGAGCCCTTGTGCGAGCGGCCCTACCACTCCTTGGCGTCGAACCGCTCACGTCGCGTCATCCCCGTTGCCCTTCCCCCCTCCATCTCCTTCCATCCTCCCTCCTCCCGCCTTCCTTCCTTCTTCCTTCTTCCTCCCTCTTATTGCCCTCCTCCCCGTTCTTGAACCCCCGTGCCGTTTCCCTTTCCCTTCTTCCTCCTCCCTCCTCACCTGCGCTGCTGGACCCCAGCTGTGGATGGACTCTCTTCAAATGCTAGCATGCGCCGTCGGGGCATCGATACATAGCGGGAAGTCGAAAAATGCGGCGACAAATGCGGCGGGACTCGCTCTTCAGCACCGAACGCCCATGCTCCTGAAAGGGGGCCGACAGGCCCCCTTGCCCGGAATCGAGACGGCGGTAAAGGTAGCTCCCATAGGGCCCCGGGATGCTCGTAAAGGCCTCCGAAAAGACCCCGAGGCCCCTCGATAATCACAGTGGCTGTACCCTACTGCTCAGAACCTGTTGCGCTCCTCGAACCTTCTCTTCAAATGGCGATGCCTTCTGCTCCTCGTAGGGCAGCTGGGCCTCTCTGGGCCTCCTGTAGGCCTCGGGCTCGTCATTATGATCATCCTTCTCACTGCTCTGGTGCTGATCTCAAGTAATGTCCATATCGTAAAAGTCCAGGCCCGTGAAGCAGCAGTCGGTCAGGCAAGCGAAGTAGGCTGGCTGCGGTTGACCCTCTCCTGGTAACGGCGCTACAACACGATGCTGCCCGCGGTGATACCGTATGCGCTCTGCTCCAGAGCGTTGCGTAGTCATGAACTCTCGCTCTTTCTCTTGGTGGGAGGATCCGTGAGTTGACTGGTTCCCTCGGTCCACCGAAGATGTACTTCAGGTCGTTGCATTGCTGCCCTCGCGCTGGCCACGTCGATGGCTGCACTCTTGTCCTCCGCAAAGCCCGCCTTGAAGTTGGCCACGTGGTCGTAGCGTAGCCTCCCCTGGAGTCGGTCACGCTGGCAACAGGGACTCGCCCTGCTATCAAGTAGGGTCTCATGAGGCCGAACTCGTTGTCCATGATCTCGAGCAGCACGGCGCGGGTGAGTTCTGCCACGGCCAGTCCTTCCGATATCACCAACGTCTCCCCGCACAAAATGATGAGCACACTTCCTCTTCAACGTGTGGCTCTTTCAGGATTGGATGGAGATGGTGGCGGGCTGTCATTTGAGTATCGTCCTCTGCGTCGCGAAGACGATGCATTCTGCCTGCGATGCTCCATCTCGCGCGTTTGCCCAATCCGCGTCATTGAAGGCCGCGGGAGCGAGCTTGTGAAACGGGATGTGCTTGATCTTCAACTCCACGCTGCTGGAACTTAGTAGTCTTTCTGCCGATGCGTTTCGCCGCCAATAATTCCTCGACCACCAGCTTGGGCATCTTTCCTTGGAGTACTGCACCTGGCCCTGACAAATCTGGTCTGCACTCGTGCGCCAAGAAGGAAATCGAACCACGCAGGCTCCTTGCTGGATGAGTTCGTCATGATTTACTTATGACTGGGGCTCCCTGCGCCTCTCCGTCGCACTGTTGATGAGCTGGATGCTGTCGGAGCTCTGACTCTGCGACACGATGATCTCGGTGCTGTCGTCATTATGCATGAGCTCCTTGCCCGTGGACTTGCCCTTCTTGAGATGCCAGGCTCCGAATGGAAACCAATCCCGCAACTTCTTGCAAGTTTCGTCAAAAAGGCTGCCACCTCCGCCAACGACGTCGTCCGCCTTCAAGCCCATGACGCCAGGAAGGCGCTTGTCGCCGCGCAGGTAAGAGACGCAATCGTCGAATACGGAGAATTTGAACCCGATCTCCTTGGCGCACTTGGTAAAACCTGATAGCCATTGCAATGGGGGGTCTTCAAGTCCGCAAACCGCCGTGAATCGCCCCACCAATGAAACTCCCTCCACTTCTGGAATGCCTGTCCGGGGTAACCCCACGCACCGGCTTCCTCGCGATCGATAGATGGGATCGCCTGCGGCGAAGGCCGAGGCGATGTCGGTCAGCTGCAACGCCCACTTGTCTGCACACAGACCCTGTAGAATCAAGAGCACGGAGTCCTTCCCGACCCCGACAACGGGACTGTAAGTCTCGAGAACTAGCGCCGTCGACCATGAACACCAGCTGCCTCTTGCCTGCGCCCGCCTCCTCTGGGTCGCCGCCCTTGTCGGTCAACGCCCGCCGAGAGCCCATGATCCGCCAAGCTCGTTCAGGTTCCCGTCGTGCCTGCTCAGCTTCGGCGGGTGGAAGTACACGCGCCGCTGGAGCGTTCATGATGGCGCCCTATCCTTGCCGCTTCGCCGCGACGCAGGGCTGGTGCCAGAAAGTGTTTACCAGGGACTTCTCGGTGATCTCCCGACGAAGTCGCTGATTGGTGCTGGTAAGTAGTGCTGTACTGACTTGCTGCCATTTGATCGTCCTGCCCTTCTTCTTAGGTGGAGCTCCCACGTCCTTAGCTATCTTCTCCTCGATGGTCGTGATGCGCTCTGTCACCAGCATGGCTGAGCTAGGAGCATCGGATTTCTGCTTGATGGAGAACGGATCGTCGTCGCGGTGGTCGTAGCGCATCGTGGGCGCGGAAATGGGATCTGGGTCGACGCCCCCTGCCGTCCCGATCTCCTTGATGGGTGGCTGCCATGGCGACGGTGCTTGATCGTCACCTGCGGGTTCTGGTGGTGCTGCTCGTGGTACTTTGTCTTCTTGTTCCTCGGGGAATGGGGGGAGGCATATTTCTGCGACGGGTTCTCGTGCGTGCGGCGACCGCAGTTCTTTTTGTTGATCTCCTCCTGCATCGTGGTTTTTACCTGCTCCCGAGCCGTCGCCTCTCCTTCGTCAGCGCGTCGAAGCTGCTCAGGTGAACACATCCGCACACCTCCCTGATAAGAACACCAGACGGTGTTCGGTAGCTCTGTCTGAACCGCCCGTGCTGGTCCGCGCCATGAGCTGACGGGTAGATTGTCACTACTGCTTCTCCAAAAGTAACACCCGTCACCAGGTTGGAAGGTAGTTCCCCTCGTAGGCCTGGTCCTTCTGTTGAGCGCGCGACTCCACGTCTCCGAGCATTCTGCCTCGATGTAAGCTGCCATCGCCGCCTTGCGCGTGCCGATGCTCCTGGCCAACTCGGCGCCTCCACTCCTTGCCCTCGATGCCGTGGATTTGGACGCCCGGAATGGGCACGGAAAGCGTGGGCGCAATGCCCAAAAACAAATGTTGTCTCAAACAAACAGCGGCCGCTGTTGGGCTGTCGGCCTTCTGTCTCGAATGGACACAGGCCGCGGCGGCGTGGACAGCGAGTCCTGTTCAAAATGATCAAGATCCGCTGTTGGGCATTATGTCAATTCTTTCCGCGCTCATTTCGTCTGCGCATAGTGGAGAGACCCCCCTTCCAGAATCTGTTCGG
Source organism: Prorocentrum cordatum (assembly GCA_963575745.1). Classification (NCBI taxonomy): domain Eukaryota; class Dinophyceae; order Prorocentrales; family Prorocentraceae; genus Prorocentrum; species Prorocentrum cordatum. The sequence goes on from CAUYUJ010017283.1 coordinate 799,843, forward strand.
GAATCCTACATGGTCGTCCAAATACTCGATGGCATGGTGTGAAACCTCCCCTCCGCACGCTCTCCCCGATGACCGCGTTGACCGTTTCCACCACCTCGTAGAAGTCGTCCCAGTTGGCCGTGTTGAACTCCTGCCTGGTCCTGTAGAAATTCTCCTTCCAGGTGCCTCCAACTCGCGCTGCCTTGCCCGCCTGCCACGGCGAAGAGGCGCTTGCGACGTTGACCTCGGCCCCATCTCCCCCGGCAGCTACAAGAAACTCGCCAGCTGAGAAGCCTTTGCCTCCGTCGATGACCATCGTGCGCTGCGCGCCGTAGACCCGCGGCCAGAATGCTCGATAGTGGCGGCGTATCTGGTGCCCATGCCGACTAGGGAGTGGCATCGCGATCTGGTGTCCCGCGCCATGGCACACCATGTTCAGCATGGGGACATTGGCGGTGCTCCTGGGATCCAGTACGAAGGGGATGTCCATGCCTGTGGGTCGTTGATCTGGTAGTTCGTAGGTGCCTGAGAAGGCCATGCGAGTATCGGTTGTTTGTTGGCCGCACAACTCGGACGCTCCAGCTGCTGCACCGCCTGGATGCAGGCCTGTCGCGCCTTGCCGTACTTCAAGACCATGACCAAGTTCTCGTTGCTGCAGTGCCCCATTTTCACGTGCATCTTCTGAACCTATTGCTTCACCTGCGGGTCGATGCCCCTCTCGTCCTTCGCTGGTATCGTAGGTTCTGCGCAGCATGGTGTACAGATCGCTGGCTCCTCCTCTGTCTTCTCCTCGCTGCTATCGTGGACCTTCCCGGTCAGCGTCTCCTTCTCGATAGACCTTACAAGGGCCTCGGTCAGCTCTTTCAGCGACTCGTAAACGTCTCCCACCTACATCTGAGATGGCCCGTTCACGAACTCCCGGCGCAGCATCTTCCCGCGCTTCAGTGCCGCCCCTTGTAGATTGGATACCCAGCTTCGCCCATTCGCCCAAGCTTCTCCTTGGCTCACTTCTGGTAGGCGCCTCAGCTTCTTGATCAGCGTGTCCTCCCAGTCTCCAGAGTGGTTGTGCTGCTCGTTGTAGGAGTACCTCCCGTCGATGATCTGCTGAATGGCCACGTCTGAAATTAACGCGGGCATCCCCTTGCCGATATTATATTTCAGCTGGGATTTGTGGATAGATGTCCTTGGGTGGCTGGATGATGATAAGCAAGGGATTCGTGCTCTGCGTCTCGTCCCAGACCTCCTGCTGGCCCGCTCTGGTCATCAAGTGAAGACCCATCAGCGTCATGACCTCCCTGCTCTTGATGTTCCTGGTCGCTCCTGTATCCTTGCCCAGGTCCTCGATCTGCGGCTCGCGCTCGTCTCCGATCTGGCCCATGAAGACCTGGCTCTCTGGGATGGCTAAATCGATCGTCTAAGGTAGTCTACCTTGTCGAATTGCTTGATGGACTTGTTCATGATGCTGTTCTGCCTCTCGCTTAGTAGGTTCGCAATTCGCTGCTGTCTGCTCCGAAGTGCCCCCTCGACCTCCCGACCGGGTGGTCGGTCGTCTCGTTGGCGTTCTCGCCCCTCAGCAGCTCGCCAAATACCTGTAGCGCCTTGCTCCGAGGTGACTCGCCCAGCCCCTCCCAGTCCTCCTGCGTCTCCTGATCGTCCCGCTCGCTCTCGTGGTGCCGGGTGGTTGGTCTGCTGCTCGCTGTCCTGGCTGCTGGCTTGGACGTCGCTGGCGTCGCTGTCGCCTCCGCCTCCTGCCCCTTGCCGGCCCCGGCCTTGCGACCCCATGGCTTTCGCCCCTTGGCCCGAGCCCCCATCGTCCATGAACTCCTCCAACTTCGGGGTCACCTCCTGCATCCCGTTCGCCGCCCTCGGTTCGAACTCCTAGCGAAGCTTTCGCCCGCTGCGCTGGGCGTAGATGGAAGGCCTTCGCGATCCTTCTCTTTCGCTGGTTCGCTGTCCCCGGCCCTCGCCCCGACGGTGGGGGGTCGGGACCCCTGGTTGATGAGCCCGTAGGGCCTGCGCACCATCGACCCCGTCGGCGGGATGGGCTCGTTGCAGATCTTGCGCCAGGGCCACTTGTAGGTCGCGTCGCGCTGCGTGCTGAACTGTTTCTTCGGGCCCATCGCCTCGCGTGTAATAAGCTTCTCCTGGGCAGTGGGCGCCCCCACCTGCCCCGCTGGCGTTGCGGGCCCTCGCGACGACAGAGGCTGCGAGCGATCAGCAGAGGAACTCATGGGCTCGTCGCACGACATAGAAATATAGAAAAATACTGGTTGATCGAGCGGTTCTCGGGGAACCTGCCCGCGAACACTTACCCGAGACGAACGGACTATTCGAATGCGTTCTGCTGTCGTCATTCCGTTTTCTTCTGATAATTTCGATCACCTCGTCGTTGTGCTTGCTGTGGCACTTGCTGGCGATGCCGCCGTTGCTCTCCTGCTCCCGGTTGCCTGCTCTGAAATTGTAGTGCGCGTCGTTGCTCTTACCTGTCCTGCGTTCGTCCCCTGTCTGCTTGCCATCTTGCCCTTTCCGCTTCTCGTAGTGCGCGTGCTATTTCTGCTGCTTTGCGCCTGCTCGCTGCTCGCCCAATTAGGCGCGCGTTGCCCCCTTGAGGCCCGTCGCTCCCGAGAAGAAGCGCGTTTCGACCTGCGGGGCGCTCCTGGGCCCCTTCTGAGGCAGGCGTCGATGGATAGATATACTCGCCACCCGTTCCGGAGTCCATCGAAACTTCCTTCGCGCGCGGCGCCCAGCTCTCAGGCCACCCCTGCGGCCCCGCGAAATCGTCCAGTTGTAACAGGAAGCGCAGGCCGCCAGCGCGTGCCAAGGGAAGGGTGACATTCTGCTCTGGGGGGTCGAGCACTGACTGGAACGCGCGCGACGATTCCTTCAGCCCAACGACGAACGTCTTACATAGAAACAGCGGCGCGGCCCCCTTGACCAGGCGCGCGAAGATTACGCCGCTGAATTCGCCGAGCGTGATCGGGATGATAACATCCTCCGTCGCGGCGCAGACCTGGTCGTTCCCGAAGCGATACTTCTTGCAGTATGGCATCGTCTCCAGCCTGAGGTCGCGGCGCCCCTTGCAGCGCCTGACCCGCGCGTCGTGCGTCTCGAGGCCCATCGCGTTGAAGCCGCGCGCCGCGTCTACTGCCCCCCGCCCTGGTCTGCCCGAATTCTCGATGCCCACCGCCAGGTTGACGTGCCAAGCGAAGTTTGACACCGACGCCATCCTCGCCTCCGAAACGACGCAGCTGCGCACCTCGTCGTCCAGATCTGTCATCGCGGCGAAACCTCCTGTCGGATTGACCTTGTCCCTGGGGTTATCGGGGCGCGCCGTCGCGCCCATGTCCTAGCTTCTGGCTTGTGCCGCGCTCTGTCCGCTTCTTGACGTCCTCGATATTATCCTCGGTTTTTCTTATGCTCCTGACGTTATGGAACCCCCTGTTGGTGTTCTTGTCGGCGACGATATGTTTGGCCTCTCCCCGCGTCTTGGGATCCGGCGGAGGTGCGACAACGCAGTGCAGTCCAGCGCCTCCGTCTCCACCAGCGTCTCCCCGTGGTCCAGCTTGTCGTCTGCGCCGTTTGCCGCGTCACCCTCGATGCCCAGCAGTTTCGCCATCGCGTCGTAGATGATGTTGCCCTCCTCGTCGCCGTCGGAAGGTGCTGGCCCATCTTCTATCCGTACTCCTGCTAGGCAGGCCGTCCTCATGGGCGTCGTCTTGTCGGTCACCGTGTTGTCGTCGGTCATGCGCTCGAGAATTGCCACCAGCATGTGCGCGTCACCGTCGTACCCCGTCTGGATAAGCACCTGGCCCCGCTCCGCCTTGACAAGGCCAGCCCCCAGTAGCAGCAGAAACCCGATCGCCGTATCGTTAAGAGTGTTGGGGGGCAGCCTGACCAGCTCCTTCTGATCAGCTCTGATCCGATTGGTGAACTTCGTCAGTGTCTCATAGCGCGATCTCGGTGCCGCGAACAGCGTCTTCTCCAGCTGCAGGAAGATATCGTCGCCTGCCTCTGGAAGCGCAAGCGTATCCAAGGCCATGATGACAGCATGAAGCCCTCCAGCGTACTGCACACTCCCTGGTCGTAGACGCCGTGTCGCCGTCGCCGTTTCCTTCGTCAGGTGCCGCAGTAGCGTCTCTCTCTGCTCTTCTGGTGGTACCGCCGTGAGTCGACTCCACCTGTCTATCGCCTGCCTCTTCTCGGGCCACCCGCTGAGATCCTCTCCGTCCCACGACGGGCAGGGAGGCTCGGCGCGTTCCTTGTCGGTGGTCTCCTTCGTACTCGTCATCTCGCTCTTGCTTACCTCGTGCCACCGCCGCCGCTTTGACCTGTTCTGGCGTGCCGAATCCTCTCGAGCGTGAGCTGTCTGAGTTCGTGTCCGACCCGCTCTTCTCGAACGTCTGGCCGTACTTCTCCCCAGAGAACCAATCATCCTAGTCATCGTTTGCCCACCAAGCTCCCCAGTCAACTTGATACCCGTGGCCCGTTCTCGAATCGAGATCCTGCGCCGCTCTGCCCTGCCGTCTCCACCTTCGCCAGGGGTCTCGTGTGCCGTCGTCGATGCTGTCGTGATGCTCGCCCCTGCTGTCCTCCGGCTTCTCATCGAAGACGATTTCTCAATTCCGCTTGTCTGCGTCGTGCCTGGAGTCGTTGCCGTCGCTCCGCTTCGCTACCACATGTGGATGGACTCTCGGATGCGAGCATGCGTCGTCGAAACACCGATACAACGAGGGAGGTCGAGGGATGCGGCGGCAAGCACTCTTCAGTACCGAGCGCGCATGCTCCTGGAAGCGACAGACCCCCTTGCCCTAAACCGAGACGGCGGTAAAGGAAACAGGATTCAGGCTTTGGGCTAAGCACAGGTAGCTCCTAAAGGGCCTCGGGATGCTCCAGAAGGACTCCGAAAGACTCCGAAGTCCTTCTAGAATCGCACCAACTGTGTCCGTTACTGGCTGCGTAGGGCCCCAGGAGCATCCGGAGAGCCACCAGAGACGAAGGGGACAATAACACACACGGTTTGAGTACGCGGCCAAGCCAACCGCCGCCGCCCCCCCAATGTAACCATCCCCACTCCACGCTCGACCCACCCCCCTTCTGTCGCTCCATCCTCTACCCATCCTGTAACTGACCTGTATCCTCCCATCTCCGAGTATTCCTACATACTCCCTCCTCCAGCCTCCCTCCACCCGCTATCCGCCCCCCCCTCCCCCTCCTGGCCGTGAAGTCCCCTGGATTAGAAGGTCAAGAGGAAGGGGCAAGCACGGCAGGTTTCTGATCCCACGCCTGGCCCCATGAAGCGCCATCCAAATGAGAACAAGTTCTGGTCGGCCTGGGACAAGACTGATGCAACCTCCTCCCTCCCCCCTCCCTACTCATCACCTCGTTCTCACTATCGCTTCTCTCCCACCCTCCTCCTCCTCCTCCTCCTCCTCCTCCTCCTCCTCCTCCTCCTCCTCCTCCTCCCTCTGCTCTCGAGTGGCAAAAACATGGCATGGGTAGAAACTTTCGGGACTCCGCGCGGATGTCTTGGCTCGGCACTGGACCCACACACCCTGGCGCCAGAGGGCGGCGCCAGATACGCGCCAAGGGGGCTCCAGCGCCGATCCGAGACATTCGCCCTGAGGTCCAACAGACTACGCATGTGTATGCCATGTGTTGTTCCCGGATCCCCCCCCACCTCGTTATCACCATCGCTCCTCCTCCTCCTTTTCCTCTTCCTCATCCTCCTCCATCTCCTCCTCCTCCTCCCTCCATCTCCTCCTCCTCCTCCTCCTCCTCCTCCATCTCCATCTCCATCTCCTCCTCATCCTCAAAATCATCCTCCTCCTGATCCTGCTCCTCCTCCTACTCCTCTTTCCTCCTCCTCTTTCCTCCCCCTCTCTCCTCCTCCCCTCCTCCACCTCCTCCCTCCTCCTCCTCCGCTCCTCCTCCTGATCCTCCTCCTCCTCCTCCTCCTCCTCCTCCTCCTCCTCCGTGCCTCCGCCCTTGCCTCCTCCGCCTTGCCTCCTCCTCCTCCTCCTTCTCCTCCTTCTCCTCCTCCTCCTCCTCTGCCTCCTCTTCCGCCTCCGCATGACGGGCTTCCCTCAGGTCCCGACCACCTCCCCAGAGCCGGCTTCTTTCGCATCCCGAGTGTGTGTTTTCTTGACGGCCCCGACGAGCCACACAACGGGAGCCCTCGGAGGCCGAGCACGGCGAACAACAGCTCCCGTCGCGTGATTTCTCCCACGGCGCGAACGCGCCTGGGAAGGCTCCAGGGCGCGCGCTCCTCCGGCTGCCCCTCGGCTAAACTTACGTCGGGCGTCCCCCTAGAGGGGGATTTTCTACGATAAATAATTACCCTGTGACGTACCCAACCCATTTGTATCAATGGAAACGAGGAGTTGGCCGAAACTTGCTTGCATGGACAATGATGTGTAAGCTACTTGGGACACGCGCCTATGGCATGATGCGCAGGAGAACCATACAAGAACGAGGGGCGACAGCTACAGGCTCGAAGAGGACATGGGGAGTCGGGAACGCAGAGCAGGAGAAAAACGTGCGGGAAGCCGAACCATCAGCACGGCAGCAGCAGAGGGAAGGTGACTGCAGGAGGAGAACAAGGACGAAAGCGGCGTCTAATTTGAGTCTGCGGTGGGTACCCACTGTGCTGTGCCCCTCAGCAGCCCTCGAAAGTGGCGACAGTTTCACAGATCGCAGCCCCCCAGGGATGGCGAGGTCTAATTTGAGTCTGCGGTGGGTACCCACTGTGCTGGGCCCCCCAGCAGCCTCGAAAGTGGCGACAGTTTCACAGATCGCAGCCCCCCAGGGATGGCGAGGTCTAATTTGAGTCTGCGGTGGGTACCCACTGTGCTGTGCCCCTCAGCAGCCCTCGAAAGTGGCGACAGTTTCACAGATCGCAGCCCCCCAGGGATGGCGAGGTCTAATTTGAATCTGCGGTGGGTACACTGTGCTGGGCCCCCCAGCAGCCTCGAAAGTGGCGACAGTTTCACAGATCGCAGCCCCCCAGGGATGGCGAGGTCTAATTTGAATCTGCGTGGGTCACTGTGCTGGGCCCCCCAGCAGGCCTCGAAAGTGGCGACAGTTTCACAGATCGCAGCCCCCCAGGGATGGCGAGGTCTAATTTGAGTCTGCGGTGGGTACCCACTGTGCTGCCCCCCAGCAGCCCTCGAAAGTGGCGACAGTTTCACAGATCGCAGCCCCCAGGGATGGCGAGGTCTAATTTGAGTCTGCGGTGGGTACCCACTGTGCTGGGCCCCCAGCAGCCCTCGAAAGTGGCGACAGTTTCACAGATCGCAGCCCCCCAGGGATGGCGAGGTCTAATTTGAGTCTGCGGTGGGTACCCACTGTGCTGCCCCCCAGCAGTGGCGAGGTTTCACAGATCGCAAGGGATGGCGAGATGAGTCGCGGTGGGTACACTGTGCAGCAGCCCTCGAAAGTGGCGACAGTTCACAGATCGCAGCCCCCCAGGGATGGCGAGTCTAATTTGAGTCTGCGGTGGGTACCCACTGTGCTGTGCCCCTCAGCAGCCCTCGAAAGTGGCGACGGTTTCACAGATCGCAGCCCCCCAGGGATGGCGAGATCTAATTTGAGTCTGCGGTGGGTACCCACTGTGCTGTGCCCCTCAGCAGCCCTCGAAAGTGGCGCAGGGATGACCAGGTAGGAGGCAGGCTGGCACGCAGCGACGAGCGAGGAAAAAGTGAAGGAGGGAAGGAAGGAGGGAAGGAAGAAGGGAAGGAAGGAGACGCGCGAGCAGTGCTCTATTCAAAACGAGGACCCAACGCAGGAGGGTTGGGAAACATATGCAACGAATAATCAGCAAACTATTCAATACATATATATGTATAAAAAAGAGTCAGTGTTGCGTATGTATTGCGATGTTTGAATATTTTGGGGGTATTTTTATTTTTCGTCGAAAATCCCCCTGTAGGGGGACAGGCCCGACTTAAGGCTAAACGCAAGAGTGACCCCAGGGAAGATTTGACCTTCGGTGCGCGGCCCCACGGGGGACGCGGGGGGGCCGAACCCGGGCGCGCAAGCCGCTGCGAAGTACTGCCTCGCGCTCAGCGACCGCGCGGGGCCCCGTGGGGCCCGCACCCACGGGCACTCCGGCAAAAAGCTCACTCACACGCCTGGTCGAGTATCGCGATCCTCCCGAGGCATCCTCCAGAGCCGCCGGGTCTCAGAAATTCTCGACTCATCCTCCCACGAAGTTATCCTCCATCCGGCCTCCAGGGCCTGGCGCCAGCCGCGGCGGCCGCGGCGCCGCCGCCGCGCCAGGACCCAGCGACGACGCCCTGAAGGGGCCGCCGCGGGGCGGATGGCCAAGGAGTCGTCCCGAGCCGACTCGACATCGGAGCGCCGCGCCCGGCTCCGGAGATGGCCCCGGCCGGTACGGATGGGTCGGACCAGACCGAACCGGAATCGCGGCCCCAGCTGGCGAAGCGAGTGGCACCGAATCGGCTCGAAGGCAGCCCTGAGAGTAGGGGAACAACAAGTGGCAGAAACATAACAACTCGGAGGTCCGCGCGGATTTCTCGGATCGGCGCCGGGGCCCCACGGCGGCGCCTCCGGCGCCGCCCCTGGCGCGCTCCGCGCGCCAGGGAGGCGGGTCCAGCGCGGATCCGAGAACTCCGCGCGGACCTCCGAGTTTTTATGTTTATGTCACTTGTTGTTCCCCTAGAGAGAGAGAGAGAGAGAGAGAGAGAGAGAGAGAGAGAAAAAAAGAGAAAGAGAGAGAGAGAGAGAGAGAGAAAGAGAGAGAGCGAGAGAGAGCGAGAGAGAGAGAGAGAGACCTCCTCGCACCTTGGAGGACTCACGACGGGAGGCCGTCGGCCGTTGTCGCCATGCAGGGCCCCCCCGCGGGCCCCAGGACAGCCAGCCCCGAGAAAGGCGTCGAGATCCACGGGTGTCCCGCGCCGTGGGAACATCGCGTCGGGGCTCGGGGGACTGGAGGGGAGCGGGAGGGGAGGCTGGAAAGGAGCTGGGCCAGGGGCAGGAAGTGAATCCAGGGGAGCGGCAGGGCGACGCAGTCAGAAGGGCGGGCGGGGTGGGAGGGGATGCCGGGGGAGAGTGAAGGGACGGAGGGGCAAAGGCAGGGCAGTGAGGCGGGAGGGGCGGGGGAAGCGGAGGATAGGGACATGGAAACAGTGGGGTAGCACGAGAGCGAGGGGGCTGGCGGGCGGGGAGGCGGGGAGTGGCCTGCGCCACGAGTTCTGCCCGACAGTCGCGCAGAGCACAGTCAACCCGTATCATAAGGAAGCACGACAAGGATGCAAGGGCCTTGGCAGGCCATCTCGAAGCTTTTCGAGCGGGGCGCGGCCAATAAAAGACAAAGGATGGACCGAGGAGGGAAGGATGCAGGTGTATCGTCGGGAAGGTTGCCCATCCTGACCACGCGGGTCGCCTCTAGAGGAGGGGTCAGCGGGAGGGGGGCTCGGAGAGTCGAAACCCGAACAGCCGCGAAGCGATACTATGAGAAGCACGACGAACTTACGAGAACGACGCCCATGCACCGTGCCGCATGCTTGGCCTCCCAGCTCGGGGGCGGCCAAGCGGGGGGCGTCCAAGAGGAGGGGGGCGCAAATCATGGCCGGCGGCTTGTGCGCGGCCCAGGGGGGGGGGCAGGGACGCCTTGCAACAAGAAGAGTCGCCATGAAATCTTGGGAGATACCATGCCCCCCCGCCATGATATCCCCCCCCCCCCTAGTCATCACCCCCCTCCTTGCCGCCCCCGACCAGCAGGCCTCGCCCCAGGAACCGGTGCGGTGCCCACCGTCCTGGCTCCGAGGGCCGAGAGACGCCACGCACCGGGCCCGGGTCGAGGCTCGGCGGGGCCTCGGGAGGCGCCAGCGCGGTGCGGTGCACACCAGTCGTCCGCGGGAGAACAGTCACGCATCTTTGGGCCAGAATCTCCCCACGAAGGGGAACTGGGACGCACAAATAGATAGGCACAGACAACCAGATTCCCCACATGTTTCCCATCTGTTCTGGGTCTCTGTCTTCCCCCCCGCTTCCGATAGTTTCGCATATTTTCGGGGGGATCGACGATTCATTGTGCCTGCGTGTTTTTTCCCCTCCAGACCCTCGGAAGCCGATCAGGATATCCGCAACGCTCACGCGTGAGCCCGGCATGAGCACATGATGAGAAGGAGCGCAGGATGGAGAACGAGCGAGCAGGGCCGTGGAAGGCGATCCAGGGTGGGAGCGGGAATCGGAAGATGGGAGCTGTGTTATGTTGAATCCTCGGGGGACAATGTCTGTCCCGTCGCGGGCCTATCCGCGTCGAATCCACGCCAAATTCGAGTCCGCATCGAGCCCGCGTCGGGCACAAGGAACGACACCAATATTGGGGACAGGCGAGGTCCCCCGAAGATGCAAAGTAAGGACCTATGGAATCGAGGGTCGACCTCAGCCCCGCGCTGCCCCTGACAAAGAGGGGTGGCGGGGAGGGGGGAGAGCGAGTAAAGGGCGGGGGGGGGAAAAAGTGCAGGGGCGCAGGGACGCCGAACTAAAAATACACGGATCCCAGGATGCCCCATCTGTTCGCATACATGGATTCATAACTCTCACTGCCACTGGCCGCCGTCTGCTCCGCCGCGAAGCTTCTCCTCCTCCTGCTGCCCCACCCTCGTCCTCCTCCAACTCCTCCTCCTCCTCCTCCTCCTCCTCCTCCTCCTCCCCCTCCTACTCCTCCTCCTTGTCGTCCTCCTCCTCCTCCTCCTCCGCCTCCTCCTCCTCCTCCTTCTCCTCCGCCTCCTCCTCCTCCTCCTCCTCCGCCTCCTCCTCCTCCTCCTCCTCCTCCTCCTCCGCCTCCTCCTCCTCCTCTCCTCCTCCTCCTCCTCCTCCTCCTCCTCCTCCTCCTCCTCCTCCTCCTCCACCTCCGCATCCTCCTCCTCGTTGTCGTCCTCCTCCTCCTCCGCCTCCTCCTCCTCCAAGCGGCCGTATGAGGCTTCCAGGAGTCGCGCGCCGCTTCAGAATAACACGCATGCCAGGTGCACACACAGCACTCAGCCATGTCTGCGTGTTCAGCGGCGCTTCTTGTGCTGGTAAGTGTGGTCGCGTACAACCCGAATAGCGCCACCCTCTCCCGCACACAGGACATAATGGAGGAGCTCTCGAATACCACGGTGGTCACGCTCATAGGCACGCAGGAGAAGCAGTATCAGCAGAGGGAGATGCGCAAATGTTCTTCATACTGGGGATATACAGAAGGGTGGAGAGCGGGAGCACTAACGAACAAGTCCTGTGGTATAAGTATTTGGTTCAACAATCGTTTTTCCGCCCAGCTCATCTACGTGGTGTAATGACGAGCCCCAAGGGGTTGCAAGGCAGAGTTTTGTGCTGCAAGATGGAACGACAATCAGTTCGAATAGCTTTCATATCGCTCTATTTTCCGCCCAGCACAAGAGAGAAGTCACAGCAGCTGAAGTACACGAATTGTTGCGAGGCGATTATCAGGTGGCTTTCCAAAGTGTTAGGATCTTTGGCTGGCAGATGGACACCAACTATAACAATGGACCTCAATTCAGCTTTTACCGAGGAGGTTAGCGAAATGATTGGACCCTACGGCCATGGCGAAGAGGAGCGTTTATCTGCGGCTCTACTCAAGCCAATTCTAGCGGCTCATGAGTTGTGCATGGTCAACACGATGAAGGATGCAGGTTACACAGTTGTGGCTTCCAATGGTACGGCGCGAACATTCGACTACATTGCAATTCCCAGTGCGCTGCTACCCTCAGTAAGGTGGTGCACAACGTTCAGACGGAACATGAGGCGACTACAACCACATAAGTGGGGACGGGAATGGGATCATTTACCATTGGGAGCGAGTATTAGTTGGAGTGAGAATATGGTACCAGAACCAAAGCGCACACTCATGCAGAGAATTGAACCATCGGCGGCTAGTTCACTTTTACAACGAGGATATAAAAGAAAGGAATTTACGAAGGCAGTGTACGACACGATCTCTGCGAGAGCGGCCTGGGTCAGAAGCAAATCAGGATATGAAATGGCAGTAGCGGCGAATCAACTACTGGTGGAGGCGCTGGTTGCAGGAGCTGAAGCTACTTGTATGCAGAAGGAATGTTACACAGAAAGTCACGTAACGTACGCTGCTGAACTTAAAAAGCTACTAGGGCATCGGCGTCAACTGCGAGACAGACTTGCTTGGGCATACTCTGAGCAAGACGAGCTGCAGCAGTTGGAGATTACAGTGAGAATCACGACACTGAGCAGATGGTTACGACAACATAAAAGAAGGCACTGGCAGCAAGTTCAAGAAGATCGAGTCTGTGCTTTCGAGGGGGCTCGAAAAAACAAGGACTACCACGAGGTGCATCGTATTGCCAGGCTGCTCGCGTGCAAAGGAAGAGGACCACGACGACGATCATATAGGCAGCTCACCACGAGTGGTACTACGTCGGAGTGGAAAGAGAGGATGAGGATGACGGGAGAAATGGGAGGAGCTTCAGCGCAGATCGTACAGTACGACGCTATGGCTCAGATGGTGCACGACCTTCCCGAGCAACACAACACCGTGACAGCAGAAGAGACGGAAGAAGACATAACAGCATTCAAAAATGAGATCTGGAAACTACGTCTATGGAGAATGGCGCCACGCGACAGCATCGGAGCTGAGTTCTTGAGAGTGGCCTTCTTTCCAAATTGGGTCAACAGGAGAAGGTTGCAACACAAGCATGGGCTGGGCTACGAGCAAGAACAAGAGAAGCGATCGGCCTTACCAACGTATTTCATATTGCGGTGCCTCCTCCGTGGGATTCGAGAAAGTGGAAAGCTGCCGCTATCATGGATATGTTCAGATGCTTGCAAGATAGGCAAAGGCAATCGTAAGGAAGGAGTGGACGGAGAGAGGCTCATTATGCTGGTGTGCACTTTGGCGAAGGCGTATTTCAGGAGTCTACTCGCACGTGGAGCCCCGCCTGGGGTGGAATCATGGGTTTATGGATGTCTACCTGGACGGCGACGCGAGGCAGCAGTAATCGTTCAGCAGGCTTATTTGTGGCGAAAGCGATATCAGGCGGGGCAGTCCCACATAAAACGCCTCCACGACGCGACCAATGCCTTCTACTGTATGGATCACGAAACATTGTGTGAGGAGATTGAGCATGTATTTCGAGAAGAAGATTGGCAGGTAATGACGTTCAGGGTTACTCTAGCTTGTTTCAGGTTGCCTGGGGACGAGTCCAACGAGGTACTGCTGCTTCAGCAAGGGTGTGTACCAGGCGACCCTGCTATGGTTACACTTTTCGTCGGAGCATATGACAGGCGTATGGGAATGGGATCAATCAACACCAATGACTATAAGCAGAGCAGTTTCTTTTGTCCTTGGGCCAGAAAGTGTATACAGGCAGCCTTTACTCTTTATGTGGGCGATGCGGCGGACAACTTCGATGTGGACAACAGCACCGAGAGCATAGTGGCAGCAAGTGTTTACCATAATCATATTATAACGGGCAGAATGACAGAGGTGAAGATGGCACAGACCGTCAGCAAGCAAGATAATCTAGTGTACTTGGCAGGGCAGAACTCCATATATCTTGAAGCGAAGTTGCTCCGTGAACAGGTATTGGATGGGAAACAGCAGTTTACGCAAGATACCTGGGGCCGCGCATTCATGCCAGATTCGCACTATGTGAATTGGAGTATCGGCTCACGGCAGGACGGGCGGCATGGTACAATCTCAGTAAGTTCTGGAGCAGCAGTGTCGCCTTTGCATGGGAAGTCAATTTACGCAAAGGATACGTGGCCAACGCTTGCTACAGCGGAGCCGAAGTTTTGTGTTCAAAGAATGGGCCTGAGCGAGCACAGGACTGGCAGCCCATCCTGAGCTTCCTCGCCATGCGTGCAAAGATACTCATGAGGGGTGTGGCCGAGCAAAAAGAGAATGGCAACATTCGTACCCTCTCCAACCTCCAGGTCCTAAGTAGAATACGTCTAGCAGCCCCGCACGTCGAGATGAGGGTCCGAAGGCTCAAATGGCTTCAGCAATGCCTAAAGCACCAAACAAGGTTTGCTCAGTTTCTTGCGGTGGTTTTCGGGCGCTCCTGGGACGACGACACAACCGAGATCGAGAGATACGCGAGCGACGACGACAGAGCGAACCCGTGGTGCGAGCAGCTAATAGACGACATCAAGGCAATAGAGCTATTCGACGACGGAGCTAGGCTACTAGAAATGTATGGAGTGGAGGAGATTCTTTTCGAGGGGAGGGAGGACTTCATATCTTTAGACATGGGGGCTATTCGGTCACACTACTTTCTGAACATCAAACAGCACGAGCACAAACAGGAGGAGATAGAAGGCCTTATCGTTGCACGGCACTCAAGGGCGACGGGGAGATTTGCAGTGAAAGGTTCCAAACAAAAAAGCAGTTGGCGGCACACTATTTGATGACGAAGGGGGGCACGCACGGAAAGCAGCTACTGGGGCGGATGTGTTGTGTATCGAGTCAGTGTGTGATATGCGGCTCCAACTTCTCGTCCATCGATTACGCCAAGAGGCACATGAATAGAAGCATGATTCGAGGTATATGTCACGTAGACAGAGGACGCACTGACGGAAACATCATTCAGCCAAAATCGTATGAATGCCCAGCCTGTGACTACGTTGCTCTCGACAACGAAGATCCCCGTAGACATTTACTCGTCGAGCATCTTCAGCCACACTTGTCTTCTCACGTACTGGAGTTTGAGTTGCCTGGCCTGTCTGAGGCCCTTCAATTCTATGGATTGGTTGATGCCGTCGGCTCTCAAGAGGGGACCAGAGGCAGGGGAGGGCGACCAGAGGGGCAAAGATCGGCGCGTGGACAAGCCAGCGGACGGACACGTGAACAGCAAGCTTCTTCGGCAGCTCGAGAGCCGCATGAGGACGCTGGAGTTCGGATCGGGATTGACAGTATACGGGCCCAGCGATGCGTTTCAGATCACAATGTTGAAAGCGACGTACAGCGACTACCAGAAGAAGGTAGAGGGCAAGGCCAGCACACACGGTCTGGGCCCACCAGAATTGCAGAGTTTTGCCGCGCTTCTGAGCGGTTTCAGCGGCTGGCTAGAGAAGCAGGGCGCGGCGCAGCAGTCGGTCAAGCACATCTCGGAGGTACCAAATCGTCTTCTGCTGATGATGCAGCACTCGGACATGCCGACGTGCAGCCTGTGGATCAAGGAGTGCGGCACGTCGAACACACAGGACGGGGGCATCTCGAGGATCACGGTCAAGGCGCTAGGATCTATCACATTCCCCGTGGAGGTCTCGCAGCCATCTCCGCTGCAGGAGCAGAAGCAGCACTGGGGTGCTCGGGGACGCGGGGGCCGAGCAGGGCGCAAAGGACAAGGTCGCGGCCCGCGTCGTTCGGTCTCCTCTCGAGTATGAAGTAGGCTCCGCAGCGGTGAAAGTTATGACAGTTGAGCACGCTTTGTATCAGCTGTTTCGGGCATCGGGCTTTAACAACAAGCCAGGTCGTGCCCCTAGGGGCAAATGAGTGAGATTGGTAAAAACCGATAAGCAGTAGATCTGTGTTTTCGGAGGCGGGGGATGTGGTTGGGGGCACTCATCCTGGGGGAGGGGAGTGGCCTGTGAGTCCCTCTCGCCCAGGGTGCGGTGTGCCCGCCTCCTCCTACGGCCTGTCTGGCCTGCCCCGTGTGGGGCGTACCAACGAAGCGTTGGGCGCCGTTCCACCGTTCCCTGGACCCCGCAGCTGCACGTTTTAATTTTTCGGGTTATCCTTGGGAGCGTGAGCACCCCGTCAGGATGAGATCGGCTACAAGAGCCAAGGCCCAGAGCATGCAGGTGGAGTGAAGTGAATTTTGAGCTCGAATGGGGAAGACAGACAGACAGACTCCTCCTCCTCCTCCTCCTCCTCCTCCTCCTCCTCCTCCTCCTCCTGGGAACCGACGGCCCCCCGTGTCTGGGAGAGGGCCCCGCGGCCGGCGGCCTCGCCCTCGCCGGGCGCGGCGGGAGGGGCGGCGCCGCGGCCGCGGGGGAGGCCGAGGCCGGCCTCGAGCGCCTGCGGCGCGCGCGCCCGAGGCGTCTGCTCGCCCGCTGGGAGCGGGGCTCCGCAGCCCCGCGGAGGTCCTCCTCCTGGCTCCTGCTCCTGCTGCTGCTGCTGCTGCTGCTGCTGCTCCTCCTCCTCCTCCTCCTCCTCCTCCTCCCTCCTCCTCCTCTTCTCCTCGTCCTCCTCACCTTCCTCCTCCTCCTCCTCCTCCTGGCTCCTCCTGGCTCCTCCTCCTCCTCCTCCTCCTCCTCCTCCTCCTTCATCCTCCTCCCGATCCTCCTCCCCCGTTCTCAACCCCTTCAACCTCGTCCTCCTGCTCGTGTTCTTCCCAGAAAGGGCACGCCCCCGCGCGCTCCCATGCGCGCGAGCCGCACCGGGACGCCAGCGGCGCACGCGCCCTAGAGGCTCTGGTTCATGGCCCATGCTGCCACTGCACCCCTTCCTCCTCCTCCTCCTCCTCCTCCTCCTCCTCCTCCTCCTCCTCCTCCTCCTGCTTCCCCTCCTCCTCCTCCTGCTTCTCCTCCTCCTCCTCCTGCTCCTCCTCCTTCTCCTGCTATGCCTCTCCCCCCACCCGCCCCTTTCAGCCCGTTTTCAACCCTTTCTCGGGGCCCTGCTCCTAGAGGCTGCTGGCTGCGGACGGTTTCGCGCCGAGGCGCCAGAGCCCTCGCCCCTCCTCCGCCAGCAGGACTGGCTGGAGAACGGGTCCTCCTCCTCCCTCTCCTCCTCCTCCTCCTCCTCCTCCTCCTCCTCCTCCTCCTCTCCTCTCCTCCTCCTCCTCCTCCTCCTCCTCCTCCTCCTCCTCCTCCTCCTCCTCCTCCTCCTCCTCCTCCTCCTCCTCCTCCTCCTCCTCCTCCTCCTCCTCCTCCTCCTCCTCCCCCTCTTCCCCCATCCTCCTCCTCCCTCCTCCTCCTCCTCCTCCTCCTCCTCCTCCTCCTCCTCCTCCTGCTCCTCCTCCTCCTCCTCCCCCTCTTCCTCCTCCTCCTCGCATGAGCATCAGCCTGCGGTCGCCAGGTGGGCGGCCCAGGGGGAGGCCAACCGCGGGAGACTCAGACGCCACTTGGGGGGGGGCAGTAGGAGGAAAAGAAGGGAGGAAGGGGAGGAGGGGCCGACGAAGAGCGGCAAACTCGACGGAGGAGAGGCGGGAGGAGGAGGGGGCACGGGCCGGCCAAACCCAGAGGGGCCAACGCCGAACCCCCGGAGGAGAGCGGGAGGAGGAGGAAAAGAGGAGGAGAGGACGGCGGGGAAAGGGGGAAGAGCGGGGGAGCTGCGTAGGCGTTTTTGGGTACGGGGATGTCCCTTGGCGGTTGCTTCCGGTCCGCTGCTCTCGTCCCTCCCCCCCACCCTCCTTGCTGCTATCTGCCTCCCTCTCCCTCCTGTCGGGGCTGGGCCTGCCGCAAAGGGCGGTGGCCGGGCTCCCAGGCCTCCCAGGTCCGTGGAATTCCTCCTCCTCCTCCTCCTCCTCCGCCTCCTCCTCCTCCTCCTCCTCCTCCTCCTCTCCTTGTGCATCCAGCTCAGGAAGTTGCCGAGATGGGTGCTGTCGCCCATCATGGGGTGCTGTCGTCGTGGCTGCGATAGCCAGCCAGTGGTTGTGCTGGTAGTGAGGTTCGTTGTGGGGGTCGTCGGGTCGTTGTGAGGGAGGTGGCGGGGGCGAAGGGTCGTCGCATGGGTGCGTCATGGGGTGGGCCGAGCCCGCGCCAGAAGCAAGCTGCCCATGCAGCGTAGGGTAGAGTGGGGGAAGCATGACGTGGAGGTCGTGTCGAGATTGGCGGCCCCGATTGAACTGACCAATTCCGGTGTGGTCGATGGGAGGCGACCCGTGTCAGCGTGGTGTCCGAGCGTGGCGCCCTACTCGAAGACGATGGGAAACGCGCGTATATGCACTAATGTACCAGGGCCCTATTCGATGGGGCTTCGCAGTAACGCGCCGCAGGAAGCCGTATATTGTATCATTTTCCCGCCGGTTCTCCAGGCGGCAGGTGTCGAACAACTACTGACCTTGTGTGTTGGGTCGCCATGTGCCTTTGAATGGTGAGCATCCATAACATAATATATAGTAAACATGCGGGGACAGCAAGCAACCACAATCACATCGAGGACCTACCCTCGGGGGGATGTTGCGTATGCTGGCAATCGCCAGGACACCGAAACCAGCTTGGTACTGGTTGTGGTCGATGTAGGTGGGCGCCCCAGGACGGCCAAATCGGCAACAACCACTACCAACGTGTTCATGCCGGGGTCGGTGGGTTCTTCCCAGAGGCCCGAGGGGCCCTTCAGAACATTCCTCTTAGTTGCAGTTTTCGTTCGAGGCGCCCCAGGGGGGCCAAATCGACAACAACCACTACCAACGTGCTCATGCCGAGGTCGGTGGGTTCTTCCCCGAGCTGTAGTTTTGGTTCGTTGCTGTTCCCGGTAGACACAGTCCCAGCCCAGCCACGCGCCCGCATGGGCGCCTCCCATCTGATCTCGTTGGCTATTGCAAATCGCCACCATCCGACGCTTATCGGCGCTACATCGACGCTAAGTCGACGCTAATCGACGCTACATCGACGCTAAGTCGACGCTAAGTGACGCTAGTCGACGCTACATGGGTGCGGTCTCATCGACTACCAGACGCTAGCGCGCGCTGCTGCATTCTAAAGACGGAGCTGCGAGGACATACGAATTCCCCCCAGGGAGAGGGAAAACCAAGACAGTCCCAGACACACATGTTACGATAACATCCCGTGCAGACAAGAAACGGCTCCTTTTTCACATCCGTTGGTGGGCCCATGGGCAAGCCAAGACGCTTCGCCACTGCTCGACGGAAAGGATCTGTTCGCCGCTCGTGCGCCGGTGGTTCACAGATGGGGTCCTCAGGGATGGGATCCTACCCTCGAACAGTGTAAATTGAAGTCGGGCGTGTCCCCCTACAGGGTGATTTTCGACGGAAGATGAAAAATACGCAAAGAATGCCCTAAAGATGCTCAAAGATACTAAAACATAGTCCTCAACCCCCCTGTAGAGGGACAAGTCCGACTTAAATGCAAGTCCACCCTTCGATCCCTTCCTGTCCTGAGGGCACCATCCCTCAGGACCCCACCTTTGAGCAGGGACCGACCGTCCCGGCATTCCTATAGTCCTACCACGAAATGTTCTTAGAACCCAGGTATGTTCTAAGAACAAAATCAATGTTCTTAGAACATAAGCCGGATGCCATCAAACAAGACAGACTCCGCCAGAAATGTTATAAGAAAATTCCGTGGGAACCACACAGGTTCTTGGAACATTGTTTGGTACGGCTATCGGCAAGCCAGGACGCTTCGCCACTGTTTGATACACCCACCTTTCGATCCCTTCCTATCTCGGGAGCGGCCAAGAGGGGGGTGTCCAAGAGGGGGGGGTGCAAATCATGACCGGCGGCACGTGCGCGGCCCAGCGGGGGGGCCAGGGACGTAAAGAAAAAAGAAGAATCGCCAGGAAATCTGGGGAACCATCATGGCCCCCGCCATGATATCCACCCCCCCCTAGTCACCACCCCCCTCTTTGCCGCCCCCGACCATGCCTCGCACCCTGGCGCGCCACGAGGCGGCTCCAGGACCCGGGCCAGTGGACGGAAGGGAGGGGGGGGGGGTCGGCCCCGCGCGGCCCGCACGCTCGAGCGAGGCAGGGGGGAGCGGCTGCCCTCCCTGAGCGCTGACCCCTGCCACGTGCGCTCATCACCCCCCTCTTTTCCGCCCCCGACTATCCCGAGGGCCCCACCCCTCAGGACCCCACCTTTGAGCCACCGGGCGAGCGGGGCGGCCTCGGCCCGCGCCCCGGCAGCCGCAGGTCGGCCAGCCAGCCGCGGAGCGTGCCGCGCCCGGGCTCCTCCTCGCGGGGGGGGAGGAGGAGGAGGAGGAGGAGGAGGGGGAGGAGGAGGAGGAGGAGGAGGAGGAGGAGGAGGAGGAGGAGGAGGAGGAGGAGGAAGAAGAGCAGGAGGAGGAGGAGGAGGAGGAGGAGGAGGAGGAGGAGGGGAGGAGGATTTGTTTTTGAGCACGTAGGCTGCCGCGGCATGCCTGAAGCAGGCTCAGCGTGTCAGATGACAGGGTGGCTCCCTACGTTTTTCGGGAAGGAGGCCCTTGACTATATTGTTCCACGCGTCTGGGTTATTTTTCCCTGTAATCTTACCAGGGCATTGATGGGCAAAATCTGCTAGACGAGCTCTACTGGTGTATTTCACCTCAGAAGAAAAAACGAACCGTTACTCGCGTCCAAGAGAAAGGGCGCCTGTTGTCTAAGTCCCTGAGCTGTTGTACATTGGTTTTCGAGGACTCGGAACAAGCTCCATGCAGGGAAATGTGGGCCGCGTCTTGGCGCGAAGTCCTCGGACACCCCTGACACATCCAAAAGCGCTGGTCGCCTTCTGGAGAACCCATCCACCCCCAACGGTGTGGAACGGATGCAGCTCGAGACGAGGGCGGCAGCGCGGGTGATCACTCAGCCTTGGACAGGCCCGGACGTGGCCAAAGAGGGAAGAGAGCAGCGGCAAGCTTGCACACATACTGGGGAACTTTGACGTGCGCGTCTGCTGCGGACGCCTGCTCGTCTGACGGCCGCGGGTGGGTCTCGGCACCCAGCTTCGCAGACCTATCTGCAGCGTCACCCCCGAGGCGACGGAATCTTTCTTCCTCGCCTATGTCAGGATCACCAGGAGTTAAATGAGCCTTGACCTTCTCGCACCCAAAGATCCGTTTACCACCCAAAGCCCGGGACTGCAACGCGAGACCAGCATACGGTCGCTTGGGTGAGAGCTGGCCGATCACTGGCACAGCGTGCATGCTGACAGCATTCTTCCAGTCTGAATGAAAAATCGAAGGGCCGCTCGCCGGCGCGCTGGCGATACCTTATGCAATGAACTCTCCACCCTGGGGGCAGCTGTCCCAAACGGGGCCCCGAGCCAGGGCAAGCTAGCATAGCTATCCCCCAGCCCGCCCGGGAGCCCCGCACAGCTCTACGCGAGCACGAGCCATCCAGCTCCTGGAATTTTGAAAGCGCCTGCGGAGGGAACGAATTTCTTGGTGCTCCCGTGAGCAGTTGGCAAGGTTCGCCATCCTGTGCCGCTGTGCAATATGAGCGGGATGGGGGCACAGTATCTGTTGCATGCAAGTATCGATTCGATCATCCCGAGTCCTAGCGCCTTGGCCTCATTGGCCCGCGCCCGCATTTTGTTGCTGGCCGCTCTCCAAGCACGCGCGTATCGACACCCTTCTCCAATAATCTCCTCACCACCTCCTCTTTCCTCGGATGTCAGACTAGAGCCAGCTTACATTTCTTATAGTTGAGAGAAAGCCCAGAGAACGGCCCACAGATACGAAAGAGAGCCAGGCCCCAGGGAGTGCCCCATAGATGTTGTAAGCCATCACAGACAAGTCGTCGGCAAAAGCAGAAGGAACCAGAGGAAACCGAAGTCGCGCCCTCCCCAGGTCTCGAAGTAGCGGGCCAAACGCAAGCGCGAGTATAATGCCACTCAAAGGGCAACCTAGGCGCGCCCCTCGACGAGCTTCAAAGCCTGGAAGCAGGTGAACTCCGAACTGAACGATGCACTGGACCTGCAGATGGAGGGCGCGGAGCGCGGCGCGAACAGCTTGCGGCGGCCGGAATGCCTCGAGGACCTTAAACAGCCACGGGGCATAAATAGCAGGGAAGGCCGCCTTCATGTCGAAAGCTGCTCCTCCGACCGATTCTCCATGACAGAGAACTCCCCGCGCGGCCATGAATCGGATGGAGAATTTCACGCGCAACATGTTTAAGCGGGTAGGCCAAGCACGAGGCCATTAGCTTCTGGTCAGAGCTGCCCAGGGCAAGGGGGCGGGCCCCCTCGGGGCGCTTTTCGGCCAATCCGCCGCCAGGGAGTATCCCTTGGGGAACAAATACCAGCCTGCAGTGATTCAAAGGGGCATGCAGGACCCCAGCACTCTTCATATATGTATACAGATCATACAGGGCATCAATCACCACTCCGTCGCCACACTTCCAAGCCGAGCATGGGGGCCCGTCAGGCCCAGGGGCCGGGGCAGTGTTATGTTTGCCCATCAGGATGTGTATGAACTGCTCGGGACTAACAATCAGGGGTATCCCTGGTGGTCTCTGGTGGTGAACTGGCAATCGCCAATCTCAAGCTGGGGGGCCAAATCTAGAAACTTAGACTTCTTCACGTGCGTGCTCGCACCCTCTTCGCGTTGAAACGCTGTGGGCCAATAGTCAGCGAGCGTGCGGGCACAATCTTCGGCGTCTCGATGTGGCGCGCCGTGCTGGCCCAGCACTGCAGACAGTGTCACCTGTCGCTTCGCTGCGCGCCATGCTCTACTAAGTCGTCGAACCCTCCCAAGTTGCATTTCTTTCACAGCCAGGGGGAGGGTGCTCTCGAACATATTGCTCTCGTATTCACCCAGAACTTCACGCCTAAGACGACTTTGCAATCTGTGAACGCCAGGTAGGTCCACCCACCTGTCGAGCTCCACGCAGTAGTACTCCTCCAATGTGCCATGGGCCTGAAAAGCCTTCCTGCTGACAGCTGCAAACCATCTCTGGAGGCTCTTGGCAGACCTGTGCAGCATGAGACCTTCTCCGGAGGAGTGCAAGCACCTTCGGAGAATGCGTGGACCCTCGCGTGGCGAGCCGCGCGCCTAAACCAGTCTTCAATTTCCAAGAGCCTCTCAGGGGGCGCCTCGTGGAGTTGATCTGGGTGCGAATCTTGGTGCGACTGGCAATCCATTTAGGAATAATAAGTAATTCAGGTTTCTCCGTCAAGGGGTAGAGGACGAGGGAAACGGGAGCGTGATCAGACGGTTTCAGAAGGTTTTGAATCGACCAAACAATGCATAATTGAAGGTGTAGATCCAGTAAACCAACAGTAGGCGTATTACTATATATATAGATTGTCAATACGCGCGAATGTCATCGTCGCCCCCGTCTGACGCCGATATGCGCAGCTGGGTTGGGCGAGCTCAGCAAACTGGAGAAATCGCCGGTGGAATGCCACGCGCAGCCTGCTGTCGCAAACGCGCTCGGCTCCATCGTGGGTCTGCAAGCGGGCTTCGCCCGACTCCTCGAAGTTGGAATCGCCCGCCATCACGACAGTGCAGGAGGAGAGAGGGGGGCGTGGTAAGTTGGATCTTGTCCATCTGTTGTTTCACCTGACCATCAGGGATACCTGGAACGATATGCATATTGAATACCTGGAGACATGGGGAGTCGGAGAGGAGCGAGATACTGCGGGCGCGGCCAGGCACGAGCACGCGATGCACACCTTGCGAAACAAAAATTGCCTCCAAGCGCTTGGAGACAGACAAAACTACTCCACCAGCCCCCGCAGCGGAGCAGATGAACCCAGAATGAGTATGAGATTTCACTTCCTGTCGAAGGGTTTCCAGATGGCCCGAACGCCCATGCGTCTCCTGGAGGGCGCATGCATCATACTGTGTGTGTGCGTGTGCGTGTGCGTGTGCGTGTGCGTGTGCGTTGTGTGTGTGTGTGCGTGTGCGTGTGCGTGTGCGTGTGCGTGTGCGTGTGCGTGTGCGTGTGTGTGTGCGTGTGTGCGTGTGAATGTGTGTGAATGTGTGTGTGTGCGGGGGGGGCCTTTTGCACAAGCGTGCGTGTAGGCCTGGGTCCTATGGTCACCTCCCAGGGCACCAGAAAGCTTTGACAACTCCAAGCTATAAATCCCACTCGAATATTTGGACAGAAGGATGGCGCGCCCACCTGCCATCCACGAGCTGGGGGGCGGAGAAGACGAAGAAGAAGAGCCAAGAGCTGCCGCCTGTAGATCGCCCGCTCGACGCTGCTCGCGAACTCCCTGAAGTAGCAGAAGCCATAGGGGAGGAACGGGAAGAGGAAGTGGAGGAAGACCGCGCTCTTGACTCCTGTGAAACTTGATGCCGGACACTCAGACGTCTCCGTATGGAAGCAGATCAACGAGCATCGTCTTCAGCGAGCTTGGGGGCCTCCGCCTCCGCCTGGTTGATCACATTCTGGATTTGTTCTGTGCTGATGTTCCACTGGGAGAGCTCAGCCTGCTTCGGTTAAGGTGAAGACTTCTCGCCCGTCCTTGGAACCCATCGGTTTCGCAAATACTAGTTCGCAAAGGTCGTCGTCGTTACTCACCTGCAGCACTCCTTTGTACCCATCGACCCCAAATCTATAATATGAGTTCCATCTGGCCGATGCCGAGAGAAGGTCCTTCCCTCCCGTGTGTATGGGTGCGAATGCCCGGCGGCGGTTCCTGACATCGATCGGGGGGTCGCCACGTACCCGAAGCGGGTGCTTGGAGTGGTCCCTGGGGTCAGTCCACATGTGGCCAGCACGATTGAACTGCTCCTGGAAGTCCGCCGCTGAAGTCTCACTGAGGAAGGTGATCTTGTACTTGGCCCCCGCACGATGGAACGTACCTTCCACTCCGTTGTTGGGGTATTGAGGGTGTCTCAAAGTGAGTCTCTCGAATGTTGGCCAACAGTGGTCTCGAGAAACCGCCGACGAACTTGGCTTTCTTGTCAGCCACTTCCTCAGTTGTGCCAGCGCACCTGAATTTATTCCTGCCTGGAGCACCTTGTGTGGACGATCCTGTGAACTTTGAGACTCCAGATCTTACCGAACCTGCGCACGTCGATGCATGATCAGCTTGCTCTTGAAGCTGTTGAATGTCCGAAGCCTGCTGGTCTATCCTGTCGCGCTGCGCCTCCATCTCCATCTGGCGCTCAACCAGCTTGGCGTTGGTTTCCTCCTGGGCGGTGGAGAGCTCGACGCTGAGGTTATTGATCCTCGTGCCCAACGCTTATGATATGCTCCCCTGAAAACCTCGCATTACGTTCCCCATGACCGACTTGAGCTTCGCAGTGATGGCCTGATTCGACGCCATCGCCCGCGCGGAGGTGACTGATCCCAGCCGGGGTGGCCAAGCCAAAGCGCCCCAAGGAGGCAGGATGCTCCTCGCTTGTGAGGCTTGGACCGAGGTCGGGAAGTTAATGAGCATGCCGCATGCCCCTTGAGCTAAAATGGCTACGGAGGAGGAGGGGGATGAGGAGGAGGCGGAAAAGCAGGAGGAGGGGGAGGAGGAAGAGGAGGAGGAGGAGAAGGAGGAGGAGAAGGAGGAGGCGAGGAAGACGAGGCGGTGGAGGAGGAGGAGGAAGAGGAGGCGGAGTACGGCCGAGCCGTGGCTCTCCCAGTCTCTCCTCTGTGGGAACTGGCTCTTGCCCTCGCCGCCACCCTCAACCTTGCCTTCAGTCCCCCTGCCCCTCCTCCTCGCTTTCCCTCCGCACCCTTCCCCCCTCCCCCCCGCAGCGCCGCCCATCAGTGTGCCGTGTACCAAACTCGCAGGGTGGGCTCTTCCCCAAATCCGTGCTTCGGTGCGGATCCTAAGCGCACCTCGTCTCCGACGTCGTCGTCGTCGTCGTCGTCGTCGTCGTCGTCGTCGTGAGTCGTCGTCGTCGCCGTCGCCGTCGTCGTCGTCGTCGTCGTCGTCGTCGTCGGTTGGTCGGCGGTTGGTCGTCGTCGTCGTCGTCGTCGCCGTCCTGCTCGTCGTCATCGTCATCGTCGTCGTCATCGTCGTCAGTCGCGATGGGCGTCGTCGATGTCGCCAACGCCGTTGTCGCGTCGTTTGCCAGCGAGTCGGTCGGTCGGGCTGGACACGTCGTGGCGCTTTTCCTGGATTTTGGCCTCGGAGGCCCGTCATCGGGCCCATGGGTCCAGGACGGACGCAATCTTCTACCCCTGGGAAGGGTTCGGGAGTTCTGGGGTGGGGGGGGGCCGAGCCAGCCCTACCCCCCCCCCCTCACCTTCTCTCGCGGCGAAGAGAGTCACGACGAAAATCTTTTGGCAATTTCCTGCTTCTGGGGATCATGGCCCGGACCTGGGACCGACAAAATCGGGAGCGTCCAAGAGGGGGGCGTCCAAGAGGGGGGTGCGCAAATCATGGCCCGAGGCATGTGCGAGGTGCAGGTGTGGCCGGGGGACGCATTGAAATAAGAAGAGGTACCATGAAACCTGGGGATATATCATGACCCTGGCCATGAGATCCACCCCCGCCCAGTCACCCCCCCCCCTTTTTCGGCCTTGCGCGAACGGCCCTGGGCACGAGAGACCTCTGGTGCGCGACTTTCGGGGGGCGCGCAGGCCGCTGCTGCCGCACCGAATGCATCCATCTGGGGGCCCCACGGAGCCCGCACCGCAAACCACTCCGCCGAGGGGCCACTCGCACGTGCAGGTCGACTCCTGGCCGCCCCCGGCACAATCGCCCCAGGAGGAACGACAGGCCGGTCCCGAGGAGGAGGTCCAGGCCTCCTCTGCCAGGAGTCCGCGTAGCGTGAGTACCCATCGGTCGGAAGAAATAGGTAGAAACATGAAGTAGGAAGCCGTTGGAAATAGATTGGGTTTCCGCACGCCTCCTGAAGAGGAAGGAAGAGGGAAAACCACTCGACTCTTGAAGTAGGAAGGCGCTGAAAGTAGATTGGAAACTGGGAATCCAAAAATACCTGCTTTCAACGACCGATGGGTAAGCACGACGCCGGAGGTCCGCCCCCCCCCCGCCCTCGGCGGCCGTCGGCGGCGGGGAGGGCGCAGGGCGGCAGGCGTCGTCGCCGTGCTCGAGGGCCCTCGAGCCTCGAGGGCCCTCGAGCCTCGAGGGCCCTCGAGGATCGAGTGGGTCCGCAGACCGGCGTGCCATGCCGAGCGTTTGCTTGCGGTCCCAGGAGCCTGGCCAGAGCCGCCAAGACGCCGAAGACGGCGGAAAACCTCCGCCTGGACGTTCCCAACACGTTGGAGTTCTGCTCGATCGTCCTCCTCCTCGACAATTCCCCTGCCCCTCCTCGATCTTTCTCCTGCTCCTCATCCTCCTCCTTGTCCTCCTCCTCCTCCTCGTCCTCCTCCTTCTCCTCCTCCTCTCGGAGCAGGGCAAGCTGAGACAACGGCACTTCACAAGATCGCTCCCCAAATCCCTCCGGGGATCCACAAGCACACGTTTTCCGAGCTGCATCCGGCCAGCTGGGGGACCCGCCCCAAGTCCAACTGTCGTTCTGCTTCAGCTCGCCCTCCGCTGAGAGGGAGGCAGGAGGGGCTCCGCCCTCCCCTTGCCTCCCCCTTCCTCCTCCCCTCCCCTCCCTGCCCCCGCTCCTGCAAAGGCCTCCCAGACGGGGCCCGAGGAGAGGAGGTCAGAGAGTCGCGCCGCTGCATTGGCGAGGCATCGGGGCCGTCGGCGATGCCTCTGTGCCGCCGGCGTAGAGGAGATCGGGCTCCGCATCGAGCCGCATCGCCGATGCAGCGGCGATGCGGCCGTCCTCCGACCCCATCTCCGCCGATCCCATCTGGGAGGCCTGGAAGCCCAGACCCCCGACGTCATGAGTCTTTGGTAACGTCGACCCCCAGCGGTCTCGACGCACTCTCTGGGGCCGGAGCTGCATCCCGAGCCGTTGTGTGACGGTCCTGAGGCTCGGTGAGGCCGAAAACTGGGAAAGCACCTCCCGTCGTACCTTCTTCACGACCCCATCTGGGAAGCCCAGATCGCGGGAAAGCGAATAGGTATCGACACCGCCACTCCCTGGACCTCTCCTGGTGTGCTCTCTGGAAAGAACTTCGAGGCGAATCTGGCGGTGGCGACGATGGCCTCCCAGAATGCCCCAAAAAGGCGAAAACGACGGAAGGGTACCTCTTCCTGCTCTACCTCTTCCTGCTCTGACATCTGCTCCGACCCCGTTTGGAGCCAGCAGGTGCAGGGGCCCCAAAAAGGGCCCCCTTTAGGGCCATTTCTTCTCCACCATTTGGGCCACCCCCCATTCCCAGACCCCCGACGTCATGTTTTCGTTCATGACGTCGACCCCCAGAGGTCGCGACCCTTTCCCTGGGACGGCACGGCTTCTCATCCCGAGACGTTTTTGGACGGTCCCGAGGCCTGGCGAGGGCCTCCAGAGGCCGAAAATGCGGAAAAACTTGTTGTCATGATTGTTTCACGATGCGAGGGGGTCTGGCAAGGGCAAAAAATCCACCCCCATAATAACCACCCCGACAAGCAAGGCCGTTTACTATACGCCCCTAATGACGGAACCGAACAGGGCAAGGCTGTTTAGTAAACGCCCAAGGCCGTTTAGCAAACGCCAATTGTCCGGTCCAGGTGGTTTTTCCTCCCTAGCTCTGGGTTACCACCTGCCCGAAAAATCCTGGAACCAGTCGAACTCCCACTCCGGCACCCACGTGTACAGCACCGGCTCCGGCGCGTCCGGGCGGGCGCCGCGCCCGTGCTGCTCCACCTCCTCCTCGGCCGCCGCGCCGGGAGCCCCAGGGCGAGGAGGACTCTGGGATCCGCTCGTCCTCCTCGTCCCCGCCGCTGGCCCTCGTCCTCGTCGCCCTCCTCCTCTTCCTCCTCCTCCTCCTCCTTCTCCTCCTCCTCGTTTTGATCATCCTCCTCGTCTTCCTCTTCCTCCACCTCCTCCTCCTCCTCCTCGTTTTGATCCTCCTCGTCCTCCTCCTCCACCTGGGCACGGGGCACAGGTGGCATGAGTGTCTGCCAGACGCTGCCATCCCTCCTCCTCCTCCTCCTTCTCCTCCTCATCCTCCTCCTCAGTCTCCTCCCTCCTCCCCCCTGGGAGCTGGGCGTTGCACTTGTTTCCAAAAGGGGTGGTTTCTCCCGGTGTCGGGCCCTGGGATCATCACAGATCGAACTGGCCCGAAGAATGAAGCAGAAAGATCGTGCCTGCGGCTCCAAGTGCAATTTCCCGCCACGGCAGAGTGGCTTCGAAACGCCGAACTTCGCGAAGGAGGATCGCGGGGCAGGAGGATGAGGACGACGAGGAGGACGACCCAGGGAGGCCGAGGACGACGAGGAGGATGCCCCCGAGATCCGACGCCGCGAGACAACATACAGCGCCGCGCAGCATATCGCGACCCGGGCCCTCGACCCAAGGCCCTGTCCCCCTGCCGGCACTCCTCGAGCTGCATATCGGCCCGTGAGTGGTCCTGGAGCCCCAGACGCCGGGCGGAAACACCCAAAACGTGTCGAAGAAGACCCCACGCCTGGACCCCCGGAGGAGGAGGAGGAGGAGGAGGAGGAGGAGGAGGAGAAGGAGGAGGAGGAGGAGAGAGGAAAGGAGGAGGAGAGGAGGAGGAGGAGAGAGAGGAGGAGGAGGGAGGAGAGAGGAGGAGGAGGAGGAGGAGGAGGAGGAGGAGGAGGAGGAGGAGGAGAAGGAGGAGGAGGAGGAGGAGGAGGAGGAGGGGGGGGGTGAAGAGGGGGGACCAGGACGAGAAAGAAGGGCGCCGAGGACGAGAAAGGAGGGCGCCGAGGGCGCCCAACGTCGAAGAGGACCCACCGCCTGGACCTCGGGGGAGGCGGAGGGCCAGGACGAGAAAGCGGGCGCCGAGGGCGAGGGCGCCGAGGGCGAGGGCGGGCGGCGGAGACGAGGGCGAGCGGCGGCGCGGGGACGAGGAGGACGAGCGGCGGCGCGGGGCGGTGCGACGCCCACACCCCGGAGCCCTCGCGGACTGCGGGGTCGCGCTGCACCAGGAAAAACTCGGCCCGTCCCGTGGTCGGGGGGAAGGCAGTTCCGCAGCCTCTTGAGCCGCCCACCCCACCAAGAATATAGTCCAACTCCCTGGCTCGTCGAGGGGGGGGGGGGGAACGGGAGGGCGAGGGGGGGCCAAGTGGCGGACCAAGTCGGCCAAGGCTGGTTACCCAGAGGCGCAGGCAGAGTCCCGGCGCACGCCTGCACTGCGCCGAGGGCGCGCCGAAGGATGTCGAGGCGGCCAAGCACGCGCTCGGCGAGGCGGCCGAGCCGGGCAAGGGACGTTGACAAGGACGACGAAGCCAGCGACGAAACAGCGATCCCGACGAGGACGACGAGGGCGACAGCGAGATGGACGACGAAGACGACGACGAGGACGACGATGGCCAGCACGCGGCAGAACTGCAGCGGGAGAGTCGCAGGTAGGATTCCTCTACACCTGCACACTATGAATAGTGCTCTCCCCTCTCTCACCCGAAGACGTCTGCCCCCCTCCGCGCATGGTTGTGCGCGCAGGATTGGTACGAGTTCGTTTTTGGTTAGATGTTTCTCCACCCCGACCGCTCCTGGCCCTTCACAAAAACGGTGCCCCCGCTGCAGCGCTGGCCTCATGTCAGGATCGGCGCCTCGCTCCCGCCGTTTCGCATGGCGCTCTTGCCCCAACGCGGGCCACAGTTCTGGATGCGAAGGACTCCTCGTCGTTGTCGCCCCCGTCCTCCTCCTCCTCCTCCTCCTCCTCCTCCTCCTTCTCCTCCTCCTCCTCCTCCTCCGCGTTCCCCTGGTCCTCCTGCTGCGCCCGCTCCGTCCGCTCCGATTCCTGCTGCTGCTGCTGCTCGTCCTCGTCCTCGTCCTCCCGCTCATCATCATGCTCCACAAGCACTTCCTGCTCCTCCAGCGCAATGGGAAGGGACGCGAGGGAGGGATGGGATGTCAGATGAGGCGCGAGCGCACCTAGCTTGCCCCATCTCCTCTCTCCCTCCCTTCCTCTATCGCTCTCTCTCTCTCTCTCTCTCTTTCTCGCTCTTTCTCTGTCCTTCTCACTCTCGCTCTCGCTCTCAATCTCTCTCTCTCTCTCTCTCTCTATGTCTCCATCCCTCTCTCTGTATCCATTATAATTATTATTATGTTTATTTTTCTCACCCCCTTCGAGTATCCAACGGTAAGACGGTATATACGCTGAACTCGGGCCACGTGTTTACAAATTCGGCACGGCTTACAATGCTTACATCAATACTTATACCGTGCTTGCTTGCTGGTTTGCTCTCTCTCTCTCTCTCTTTCTCTCCCCTGCTCGCTCCGTCAATATATGAAAGTATCCGGCACCCTTCCGCAGGGCACGGAGTGGGCGTGTCCTCAGGTCCATTGCCTCACACCTTAACCCTCAATCCTCACTCCTAAGGAGTCTTGAAGGGGCCCGGAACCCACATTGCCAAATCTCCTGGGCTTGCCGCGGCTTGTCGGGGGCTTCCCGTATCTCCCCGCGTGATCCTTTCGGGCCTAAGAGGGCACCAAGACGTGCCAAGAAAACCCCAAGAGATTCCCAAGGTCCAAGAGGGCTTGGAGACGCCACAAGCTCGCGCCAAGACTCACAAGATAGACCCAAGACCGCTCAAGAGGCCTCCAAGAAGCCCCAAGAAAGCCGAAAGAGCTTCCCCAAGAGGGCTCGGGGAGGCCAACTTCATAGATTTCCCATCGGTTCTCCAATGATTTTGGGGTCCTCGACTTTTCGAGCTCTCGACGCTCCAAAACGGCCCAAGAGGCTTCCAGGACCGCCCCAAGGCGGCCCAAGAGGCCTCCAGGAGTGCCACAACACGGCCCAAGAGGGCCCCAAGACGATCCGAGAAGCGCCCAAGACGGCCCCAGAAGGCATAAAGACACCCCCGAGAAGGGTCCAAGAGAGGAAACACGAACCGGAAATCCAAAACTTCCGCCCAATGAGGCCTCCCAGAAAGCCACCAGGAGGCCGCAAGAGGTCTCCAAGAGGCCCGAAGAGACCCGAAAGAGGCCCCGGAGGCGTCCGAAGAAGCCCCAAAACGGCCCCAAAGAGGCGTCAAAACGTCTCCCGAAAGACCCCCGAGGGGCCTCCCACGACATCCCAACGAACATCCCAGAGGCCTGTGACCAACAACCCAGGCATGGTGGCGGGATGGTCCGAAAGCCATTCGACCTGCCGTCCCCTGTTGGCTTGCCACAGGGGTGCCTGGCGTGCTGAATCCCTATACGTTGTGGTTGTGTTTTTTTCTGCTCGGGAGCCTCGCGGGGTGAGGTTTGACGCCTGTGGACTCATGTGGGCCCTGTGGGGACCTCTTTGGGAACTCCTCGGGAGGCCCAAAAAGGCCCTTCGAGAGGCTTCTCGTGAGGCCCAACACGTCTCTCGGAAGGCCCACAACGCCTCGCGGGAGGCCCACGAGGCCTCTCAGGAGGCCCTAGACGCCTGCCGAGAAGCCCAACACGTTCTGGGGAGGCCCGCGACGCCTCTCGGGAGGTCCCCTGAAATGCATCAGAGCAGAATTCTCAGCTCTGAAGCGGAGAATCTAGAAATTGTTTTCAGGGGATTGAACCCCTCTTCCATGGGCCAGCGCGTCCTGCTACTCGCAAGGTCACTCCTCGCAAATGGCCTGGATCCGCCGTGGGGGATTTACGATAGATTCCATCGAGGCGAACGTTTTTTTTTCTCTCAGATGTTTGCGAGTAGGCACTCTGCAAGTAGTCTAGAGTCGTGCCTGTCCCCCTACAGGGGGAGATTCGACGAAACAGAAAAATACCCCAAAATACCCCAAGAAGGCCAGAAAATACTCCAAAATTAGTCCCCAGGCTATTTTTGTATCATTGTTTGATCAGTTTGGGGGTATTTTTTATTTTTCGTCGAAAATCCTCATGTAGGGGGACAGGCCCGACTTACGAGTAGCGGAGCGCGCTCTGCTATTCCCTGGGGACCGCCTCTTCTCTCCAGTCCCCCGCCCTCGGGCCGCCCTCTCTCCAGGACGTTGGCAGCTGTTCCCCGCTCGCTGCTCCGAAGACAAGATGAGATACTGGAGGGAGGGGCAACATTTTGGAAGGGGCATCATTTTGGAGGGAGGGGCAACATTTTGGTTTAGTGTTTAGGGTTTAGGGTTTGGTCCTGCCTGCGGAAGGGGCAACATTTTGGACGCCCGACATGGGTACGGAGAATACGAGACTCAAATCCCCGGGGGCCTGCGCCGCGGGGGGCGCAGCGGCCGCGGACCCTGGCCCTGATGCTTTCCCGAACCCTGCGGTTCGAACCCAAAACTTGCGGCGACGAGGAACGAATGCACAAGGCAAGCAACGAAATGACCTGCGAATGCGTGAACAATGCAAGCAGCGCCAACTGCCACAACACGAAAATGCATGCTCGTGACATGTGAACAACACAACAACGTGAGAATGCATGCAGAGGCCCCCCGTGACTCTCCCTACGTTTTCCGGGCCGTACGAAGCAAGCATCGCCGTCTGCACAACAAATGGGTGCGGCTGTGTTCATAGGAGAGGGGCGAAAGGTGGAGAGCACGGCCTCGAGGGGCACGGCCGGCTCCGCCGGAGGCACGGTGTACACGTCGGGCGGCATCTGCTCCAGGCGGCTTCCCCTGGCAGCTTTCCCCCCGTGCGCCCGGCAGACCTCCCCCCAGCACCCCACACACACACACAAACTTGAGCGCACCAGGTTTGGGCGAATAGCCACACGGGCGATCCAGGATTACCGAAACGGACTGAATAGTTACTTGCTCATCCGCCAGCAGCTGCCTCAAGCGCGGGAAAGGCTTCCCCCGCACTCACACACCTCCAACCTCCCTCCTCTTTCTCATCGACCCTCCTCCCTCCGTGCCTTCTCCTTATGAATGAACTCCTCCCTGTCGCGCCTGCAAGCATGTCGGTGGGGCGGGCCGGGCCTGTCGCCTGAGCCAGTTATGACAAATTCGTACCGGGTGCGGGATGGAGCAGAAGTCGTGCTCAAAATGAGGACGAGATTCAAGTGTAAGTGCTTTTTCAAAGTGAACTCTCGCCATTACGCCGCACACATTGCTTTTGACATCTGTCAACCGGTCCATTTACACACACTGCCGCTCGCATTCCTGCTTAGACGGGTGCACTGCAATTCATTTTCAAACCGTGGCGCTCGCATGAATGGCATGCCCAGTGGTGGGGGCTGGTCATTGATGGCGGCGTTTCTTAACGTGAGAAGAGAGGCTTGCAGGGACCTGTGATCGAGGAGTCTTGGGACGGGAGGGTGTGTTGTAGCATCACTTATGCATCTTGGGCTTACGCTGGTCCTTCTCCTCATCCTCCTCCTCCTCCTCCTCCTCTTCCTCCTCCTCCTCCTCCTCTTCCTCCCCTCTCCTCCTCCTCCTCCTCCTCCTCCTCCTCCTCCTCCTCCTCCTCCCCTTCCTCCCCTCTCCTCCTCCTCCTCCTCCTCCTCTTCCTCCTCCTCCTCCTCCTCCTCCTTCCCCTCCTCCCCCACCCTCCTCTAGTCGGAGGAGGGCGAAAGGAGACAACGGCAGCGCAACAATCGGTCCCCAGACCTCTCTCCCTGGGCCCGAGCGCACAGGTGCTCCCCCGAGCTGCGCTCCCAGCGGTGGCGGCGAGGACGCTCCCGGGATGCCCACTGCTACCGTCTCCGCTCCCTCTCCTCGCATCGATCCTTCCCCCTCCTCCTCCTCCTCCTCCTCCTCCTCCTCCTCCTCCTCCTCCTCCTCCTCCTCCTCCTCGCATCGATCCTTCCCCCCTGCTTCCCATCGCCACCCTCCTCTCCACCGTCTCCCTCTCCCGCCGCTCCCCTCTCCAGCGTGGTGGACGGTTTCTTATTCGGCGTTCCGGCACCGGGCGAAAGGGGCAGGGGGGGGGTCTGGCTCCGGACCTCTGCCTAGCGCGACTGTTTGGAACAATGCTCCCATGGGAAATCTATGGGGTGCCGTCCACCTGCTTGAAACAAGCGCCCAAAACAGCAAAGACCTACTCCACGTGGGATGGGAAAGGGGGTTGCGAGGGCCCGCGCCGATCGGCAAAACAATAAGAAAACGATCAGAGCCTAGACTTCCGACGCGCTGTCTCTGTCGGTGCGGGCGCTCCTCCCCCATCTCGGCCTCCCGGTGCTACCTTCGGGCCCCAAGGCCAGCGTCGTCGTGCCGTCTGGAGTCGGATCGTCGGTAAGTGTGGTGCCATGATGGTGGGAGCGGTAGTGCAACAGTTTGTCGCTGGGCGTGCTGAGAGCCATGTGTCATGTGTCCGAGGCGTGTCGGCTGCACTCTGCCCAATTTGGCAGCGAGTTGGGTAACTCGTTCACGCGTGATACATCGAGGTGCATTGTGATTGTCCTCGTGCCTCTTGGAAATCCAGTCGTCGTTGATGTCCTGGCGCCGTTTCCCCCTCGATTGTTACAAGTGGCAAGCTCAGCAAGGTCTAATAAACATTTGAGACAACCATTCGGCGGAACCATCAACGGTTGACGGCTGCTGTCCGCACTGGCTCGTTCGTGGTCTCGTGACTTTAACTTCTACTTGGTAGTCGCGCAGATGAATACGACGAGGACAGTGCTGCGCACGCCTCGAATAGTAGTCATACTGCTGAGTGAAAGTGTAGCGGAGGTTGAGCGGCGCGTAGCTAACAGTGGCTGTTTCTATGTGGCATCTGTGTCTGCGGGGGCTTGGCGCCTCCAATGAACGATTGTGGCAACAATCTCGTTGCGCGTCGCGGAGCCCTGGCTGATATTACCAGCCTCGAACTTATCCCTATTCCTAAGATTGACACGCCAAAAAGCGATGTCAATCTTAGGGATGCGCCCTCAAAAAATTAGGGAATCCCTAAGATTGGCATCGTGATGAGGAGACGCCCAGCATAGGGATAGGGAGATGTTCCAGGCTGGTAATGATAGGCTTTGGGCTTACCCGTCCAGCGTCGCCCGAGCCCTGTTGACGTCGGGTGTTCACGCGCATCAGGAGATGATATTTTACCCCATCAGGGCAGCACCGTTGGGGAGCATCGCTGATACCTGGGCGGCGTATGGCTAGAACAGTTGTTGGTGCTACGCCTGAGCGCCACGTGCGCAGTTAAGTTTGGTCAAGCGTAGTTGCCGATCGCTCGTGGCAACTGTACGATGGTTCGGGTGGTGCCCGTCGATTGTTAGCACTCTCGCTGCTATGAGCAGCCAGGCGTGTGCGAATCACAACACTATTCGAATGAGAATCTGCTGGTGACCACCTGGGCATGCTCCGGCACCGTGGTCCCTGGATTGATGCCCGATGATTGGTCGTTGCTTCTGCCTTATCGTGTCAACGGTGGCCTGTGCCGAGGCGCTGCCGTGCTTACCTTGGGATGTGGCAACGTTCTGCAGGTTTACGTACTAACCTTGGCATATTTCAGAGCGGGCGCTGACAGGTCTCGCACGGGGGTCCCGCGAAAATGTAGCCCCACATCTTTCTGAGCAACATGTTGAATTTCTCCTTCGCCCCTCTCAACGTCCACTCGGGCATTCCTTGTAGCTTCCACCCTGATGGATTGGATCCTCAGAAGTAGGTCGAGGGAGCATGCGACGAGCAGAGAGAACGAGGAGAACGGGGAGCAGCAGGAGTGAGAGCAAGAGTAAATCCAAGACGCTACGACGGGGAAATAACGACATGGAGGCGGGGAATAATGACGAAAGCGAGCACGTGCAGCACAAGGAGGAGAAACAGGAAGGACGGAAACGGATCGCTAATGTGGAGGAAGGCGACGATGAAGGTGGAGGACCCGCATCAGCAATGACATGAAGGAAGAAGACTGGAGGGGGGAACGGAGGAGGTACATGTGCACGCGGTGGTACTCCATTTAAGCATGAAGTAAACGGAGAACATGCGAACTGGGAAGGTTGGAAGGGCATCGGGCGGGATGGGTGCAAACGGAACGGGGCAGGGAAGAAAAGGTATGCGGACGGGAGAAGTGGGCGAGAGGGATGTGGGCAGCAGCAGCCAACAGCTCTGGGGCAACACCTCGACGCGTGTGGATTCCACCCTGCCTGGGAGAAGGGGAAGCGCCCACATGTCCGAGTATCTGACTCTTTCTACACGGCCCCAGAAGTCTCGACCCCTTCCCCAAGGCCGATTGCTCCTCCAGGGTCGTTCTCTGACGGCCCCGGAGGCCCGGCGAGAGCCTCCAGAATCCGAAAACCGCCAACCACGTTCCCAAACAAGCGATGCCCAAATTTCCCCAATAAGGGGTCCCCAATAAGGGGTCCCCAATACGGGGTCCCCAGGAAGCCCCGACCCTTCTTCCCGGGGCCTGCCGTTCAGCCCGAGCACTTCTGTTGACAGCCCCAGGGCCGTGCGAGAGGGCCCCCCAGGGGCCGCAAACTGTTGACAGAGACCCCCGTCGCGATTTTTGCCAGAGCGCGAGCGCACGCCAGGATTCGGAGGAGGAGGAGGAGGAGGAGGAGGAGGAGGAGGAGGAGGAGGAGGAGAGGTGAGGGAAGAGGAGGGGGAGGAGGAGGATGTCTGGAGGAGGAGGAGGAGGAGGAGGAAGAGGAGGAGGATTCTCTCAGCGAGGCGGGCAAATGTCTGGGGCAGGCCCGCCCGCGGCAGACGCCGCAAGGGGGGCCCGGCCTGAAGCGCTGCCCGAGGCCGACGTAGCCCTGCCCCCCCCCGGCGGCGCCCCGGCGCGCTTCGGCCCGGGGCCCGCGAGAGAGGGCCACGAGATCATCACCACAGGACGAGGAGGAGGAGGGCGGGAGGAGGCGGAGGAGGAGGAGTAGGCGGAGGGCAGAAGGGGCAGGAGGAGGGGAGGAGGAAGAAGGAGGGGGGAGGAGGAGGAGGAGGAGGAGGAGGAGGAGGAGGCGGAGGAGGAGGAGGAGGAGTAGGACGAAGATCATCGGGGAACCAGAAGGACTCTTAAGTCGGGCCTGTCCCCCTACAGGGGGCTTTTCGGCAAAAAATAAAAAATGCCCCAAGAGTGGTCAAAAAGTAGTCCACACGTAGTCTGGGGACTATTTTTGGAGTATTTGTTTACCTTTTGGGGATATTTGTTGTGTATATCTTATTTTTCGTCGAAAATCTCTCTGTAGGGGGACACGCCCGACTTAACTCGACTCGGCATGTGCGTCGGATCGGGCCGCATCGGCACCAAGGGCTCCCAGCTTCGCGCTGCGCGCTGCGCGAGAGCGCGAATCACTTCGCGCGCTCGCGCCGCCTCCCAGGGGAGAAGAGGAGGACGAGGAGGAGTCGGAGCCGAGCCGCGAAGCGCGAATGACTTCGCGCCCTCGAGGGCGCCCTTGGACACGGAGGCACGACCGAATCGCATCGACCGCGCCAGGATGCACAACGGCGCCCACGTCAGCAGCGGACTGCATGGGATCATCGCAGGTCTGGACTCGCCATCGCTCGGACGTCCATTCCCTGTGTCTTTTTCGGTTTCGTGCGTGTTTTTTTCGCCAAATGATCAAGGATGCTCCTCGATGGCCCTCGCCGAAGGAAAAATGCACACGTCCGAGCGATGCCAAGCGGATCGGATCGGATCGGGCCGGCGGGAAGCAATACCGAACGGGATCGAGACCGCCAGATCGAAAATGGACCCCACAGAGGGGAAGGGCACGCGCACCCCCTCTCCGATCTTCCTCGGCCCTAAGCGGTGCGACAGTTGCAAACGTGTCTCAACGACGACGTCATTGGATGAGGAACCCTCCGATGAGGAATCCCGGGTCAGGAAGCAGGTGGAACACCAACTGATGCTCGGCCGTGGATATCACCCCGCACGCATCAGATGAGAGATCCTCAAGTGTCTGAAGCCTCCTGCGTGCATTCCTTGAAGAACCCCCCCATCGTAACCGCCACCGTGCCTGCGGAGCACGAATTGATTCTCAACTCCCTTGCCCAATCCCCTGAGCCCCAACCCATCAATCCTGAAGACATGTTCCGGGGCATGGGCCCCGAATTCTAAGACCCCCGGGGGCTCCTGGCATGCCCTGGGGCGTCTTCCCGCATGACTGTCTCGGAAACAACAGGGCCTAAAGACCAGCCCAACGGACTCTGTTCTATAAATAAGGCGCGGTGGAGGGATGGGCCGACAGCCAATAGATCCGCCGCCCCCAAAGGCCCCTGGAAAGCTCCGAGGAGGCCTCAAGAGTGCCCCAAAAGGCTCCCAGAAGGCTTTTTCCTACTCCTCCTCCTCCTCCTCCTCCTCCTCCTCCTCCTCCTCCTCCTCCTCCTCCTCCTCCTCCCTCCTCCTCCTCCTCCTTCCACTCCTCCTCCTCCTCCTCCTCCTCCTCCTCCTCCTCCTCCTCCTCCTCCTCCTCCTACTACTCCTCCTCCTCCTCCTCCTCCTCCTCCTCCTCCTCCTCCTCCTCCTCCTCCTCCTCCTCCCTGCTCCTCCCTGCCCTCCTCTCCTCAGTTTGTTGTTGTTCTCCTCCACGTGTGTCCCCAAATGGTTTCCACCACGGCTGGGGCACCACGTAAATCGATACCTTCGCCGAACTCTGGTCGCAACATTCGGCCACATGGGCGCTTCCGATAGAGGCAGGGGGCGGCGGCGACTCGCCGCAGGCGTCTTCGATCCGCCGCCCGCTTTGGTTTGCCACAGGGATACACCGAAGGGGCCCTGGGACACACAAATACATACACACAAATAAACATATTCCCCCTAGTTTGCCATATTTTCTGGGTTTCTGCCTTCCCCCCCACTTCCCATATTTTCTGGGGGATGGAGGATTAACTGTGTCCGTGTGTTTTGTTCCTCCTGATACACGGCGTGCAGATTGGTAAGCAAACGTGAATTGAAGCATTCCCGAGGACCTTCGGCCCAACCCGCCGGCCACTTAATTAGAAGTCGGGTCGGGCGAAAGGGGGGGATAGCAAAGGGGGGGTTTGAGAATCAGCTCACGTAGCTGATTTTCCCGGCGCCTCCCGGCGCCGGGAGCGGCCATGTATCGAGGAATTGGCCCCTCGGTGAGGCCGAAACCAGCTGCATGCAGCAAATTTCGTACCCCCCCCTTTCCCAATCCCCCCCTTTCGCCCGACCCGAAGAAGGGAGCGCGAACGAACTTCGCCTTCCCAAAGTCTCTTCTGCCCCCGTGCACGCGTTCGTACACGTGCCAGGTCCTCGGCCTTCGCGCTCCAGGCGGAGCGCAGAATGTCCTCCAGGACGGCCAAGATGGCTTCCAAGATGGCTGTGATGGCCCAGAGAAAGCCCTCCCAAAAAGCCCACGACGTCTCCAAGACAAGCCGATATGCCACCACTGTGGCCCCAAGATCGCACAAGGAGGCCCCCAAGACGGCGCAAGACGCCTCCCAGACGGCCCAAAAGGCCGCCAAGAGGGGCTCCAGAAATGCCCGCAGAGGCCAACATCATGGATCGGCCTTTCGGTCATTGGCAGGCGTGGGCGTTTGTGTGTCAAGGCTCGGCATCCGATGGCCCAACACGGCTCCAGAGGTCACCAAGGTGGTCCCAAGAGCACCCAAGAGGCCTCCGAGGTTGCCCCCAGACGGCCCCAAGAGGGCACCCAAACAGCACAGGAAACCTCCAACATGCCCAATATGGCCTTCGAGACGGCTCTGAAGCGCCCCGAGATGGCCCCAACTCGGCCCAGAGAGGCCCCTAAGACGGCGTCCGACAGCGTCACCCAGGGCAGGAAATCTGGTAGACTGCCGAAAAGCTCCCCACGGGGCATCCAGAGGCCCCCCAAATGCCCAAGGAACCCCCCAAGAGGCCTCCAAGAGGTCCGCAGGAAGCTCCCAAGAATCCCAACAGTGTACCAGGAAGCCCCCAAGAGGCCTGCACAGTGCACGCGCGTCCGAGACGCAAAGGCTCATGACATTCGAGGGAGCGCGACCCACTGCCGCTGCCTGAAACCTTTCTCCACGGAGGGTCACAAGCCAGCTCCTCCTCCTCCTCCTCCTCCTCCTCCTCCTCCTCCTGCTCCTCCTCCTCCTCCCTCCCTCTCCCTCCTCCTCCTCCTCCTCCTCCCCTCCTCCTCCTCCTCCCTCCTCCTCCTCCTCCTCCCTCCTCCTCCCTCCTCCTCCCTCCTCCTCCTCCTCCTCCTCCTCCTCCTCCTCCTCCTCCTCCTCCTCCTCCTCCTCCTCCTCCTCCTCCTCCCATCGCCCACCCCCCCCGGCGGCCCCGCCCGCGACAGCGACCTCGCGGAGGCCACGCCCCGCTCCCGCAGCCGACCCTCGTCCACCGGCACCTCGGGGCGCGCACGCGCCCCCTGGGCATCGCTCGCACGTCCATGCCCCGTGTTTTCCTTTCGGTTTCGTGCGTGTTTTCTTCGCCAAATGATCGAGGATGCTCCTCGATGGTCCTCGCCGAAGGAAGAGTGCACACGTCCGAGCGATGCCAGGCCCCCTTCCCCCCCCCAGAGATGCGCCGGCCGGCCGCGCCCCCCTCGGCCGGGCGGCGGCTCTCGAAGCAAGAGGGGGGGGGGACAGCGGTGGAGGCCCGAGCGGGGCGGTGGGCGGAACCCAGACATCGGACGTCTCGAAAAAATCGAGACAGAGGTTTTTCATAGTTTTTAGCCTCTCGGGGCCCTCGCCGGGCGTCTTGAGGTCGCGGGCCCGCGTCTCGGAAAAATCGAGACGTCGGATTCATGGGGGGGGACAGCGGTGGATGCCCGAGGGGGGCGGTGGGCGTAAGGGGAAAACTCCTCCTCGAGCCCGCGGGCGCAGGCTGGCCAAGACCGGTGCAGGCGCCGGCCGGGGGCGGGAAGGGGGGAGGGGGCCAGGAAGAGGAGGGGGGTGTGCATCACTGGAGGAAGAAGAAGCGCCGCAAGCGGAAACTTTTGGCGGACTTCTTGTTTCTGCGCCGGAGCGCGCCAGAGGCCTCGGTGGGGGGGGGGCCCGCGCGGATCCAAGAAATCCGCGTGGAGCGCCCAAAGTTTTGATTATGGTTCGTTCCTTCTTCGGATCATGGCCCGAGGCAGCTGCGCGGATGGGCGGGGGACGACGGCGGCTGTGTTCCAGAAGGCCGGGGGCAACGGCATCTGGGAGACACCGTGGCCTACGCAGTGACGCCCGCAAGGCCCCCCCGTCGGCGGCGCGCCCCCTCCTCGGCGGCGCGCCCGGGAGGGGCGGGCCTTCGCTCGCAGGGATCCGCAGGCCCCTGACCTTCTGAAAGCCTTCATTCGGGGGCGCGCAAGCATAGATCAGCGATCCATGGGTCTCGCGCGCGGCGGCCAAATCCGTGGATCGGGGGAGGTGCCCTCCCCAAAATGCGGCCGGTGTCGCCTCGCTCGGCGGCGGCAAAAGCGGCGGTTCCCCCGTGGAAGCGGGACCCGTCGCGAATCCACGCCACCTTGCTCTGGAGCCTTCTCCGAGGCCACGGAGAGCTCCTCAGAAGGCCGGAGTGCCTCCGAGAAGCCCTGCCGCCCTCCGCTCTCGCTTCCCCCCTCGGCGCGACGCCGGCCCTGGTCCCTCAGCCTCCTTTTGAAAACACACAAACACACCAGAAACCGCACCTAGACGGCAAACCTTTACTGTATATTATGAAAAGAATTTGTTTCTAAGATTTGGCGTCGCCACACTCATGCGACGACGGACCCAGCCAACCTTCCTGGCCAACCTCCAGAGATCGGGCCAACCCTCCCGGCCAACCCCCTCCAGCCAAGACCATTCTTTCCATAAGATATACTTGCACAAAATGGCAATATAGAAAGACACGGAAAACTCATGCAGGAAAATGTCTGGGCTGAATGCCAGCGCGCCGGACTGCAACCGCCTCGTGTTGCAGTGGTGGGCGGCGGTGGGAGTTGCACGCGTGCAACTGGTGCCATGGCGGGTGGCGGTGGGTGGCGGTGGGGAATGACACGGTGCTGGTGCATGCACCAGCACCGTGTCACGCACGCCAGCGACGGGTCCCGATCGGGCCGGAGCAGCATGCAGCAGGCCAGGCCTCCTCCCAGGCGGACCGCAGCGCCGTCTGTCCCAACCGCATCGCGGCGCGGCGCCAGCGGCCGAAGCTCCCGGGGGGGAACCGGGGGGGCACTTCCGAAAATTGGAGCGCGCGGCTGCTCGAAAGAGCCGCCATTCGCCAGGGTGACCTGAGGCCCTCTGGTGCGAGCCCACACGGAGGCCCTCCAACTGGGGTCGGAGGTTGGCGCCGCATCGGCGGCCATCGGCGATGCATCGGTGATGCATCAGCGACGTAGGCGATGCACCGGCGCCGTCTGCATGGAGAACATCGGGCCTCACATCGCCGATGCATCGGCGATGCGGTGCGACCCTCCGACCCCGCCTGCTCCGAGCCCATCTGAGAGGGCCTAGATCACACGGTTCCCCCCTGCACTGGTCCAGGCGCGGGGGGCATGGGGGGGGAGGGTCGGCGGAGGAGGAGGAGGAGGAGGAGGAGGAGGAGGAGGAGGAGAGATAGGAAGGAGGAGGGGGAGGAGGAGGAGGAGGGAGGAGGAGGAGGAGGAGGGAGAAGGAGGGAGGAGGAGGAGGAGGGCCCATATCACACGCCCCCCCCCCCCCGCACTGGCCTGCGCGCTCGGACATCTGGCCTCCCCGCGGCCCCCATCGGGCCGCGCACCGTAGAAGGTCGCCGCGGTTGTCTGGGGCGGCCACGCCCGCGTGCAGACGGTGCAGTGGAGGCCAGCCCACAAGAAAAATCTTCCGCAGGAAACCCGACGCCGAAACCTTGGAGGCCGCGCACGGGCCGCGGAGGCCGACACCAGCCCGCCCGACGTCTGGGGCGGGGGGGGGGGCGGGGGCGGAGGAGGCCAGAGCCGAGGTCGCCGAAGGGGCCCAGGGACACGCAGAGAAATGCACACAGAAATGCACAGTCAGTGGAGGCCAGTCCACAAGAGACCTTCCACG
Source organism: Prorocentrum cordatum (assembly GCA_963575745.1). Classification (NCBI taxonomy): domain Eukaryota; class Dinophyceae; order Prorocentrales; family Prorocentraceae; genus Prorocentrum; species Prorocentrum cordatum. The sequence continues at coordinate 843,114 of CAUYUJ010017283.1, forward strand.
GGACACCCAACACTGAAACCCCAGGACGTCCACAGGTTCTTGGCGTGGGAACGGCACGCGTCCCATCGTCTCTTGGCACGGGCCTCCGCTGTAAGCGCATGGCCCCCAAAAACTAGATCCAGCAGCCCCCGTCCAGTCGAGGCTCCCCTCCAGAGGGGGCCAAGGGCTTGGGTGCCGCACCAGAGCTGGGCTTCAGCACCTCTCATGTCCTCCTCTCTTCCTCTCTCTCTCTCTCTCTCTCTCCCTCTCTCTCTCTCGCCCTTTGTTTTTTTCTCTCTCTCTCTCTCTCTCTCTCTCTCTCTCTCTCTCCTCGAGAAGAAGAAGAAACACCATAAACATAAACTTTTGGCGCTCCGCGCGGACTTCCTGGATCCGCGCTGGACCCCCCTCCCCGGCGCGCGGAGCGCGCCAGGGGCGGCGCCGGGGGGGGGGAGTAACGTGGATCCAAGAAATTCGCGCGGAGCGCCAACAGTTTACGTCTATGGCATTCTGTGCGGATCCAAGACATTCGCGCGGAGCGCCGACAGACAGCTTATGTTTAGGGCGTTTTGCTTTCTTCTCCGGAGCCTCGAAGAGCAGCAGCCCGCCTTTCTCCCGCTCCGCCCCGCCCGTGCCCTCCTGGCCACGGCGCCGGCGTGGCCAGGGAAGGCATCGATCTGGCGGGCGGGGGGCGAGGGCAGGTGCCCTCGGTGCACCTCTCGCTCGCGGCGGGCGTCGGCCCGACACCTCCTCGAGCTGTCGTAGCCCAAACCTGTCTCCTCCTCCTCCTCCTCCTCCTCCTCCTCCTCCTCCGCCTCCTTGCCTGCCTCGTGGGAGGCGGTGCTCTGGCACACACAGACACACACACACACACACATCCCTCATTCCCGCCGGGGAGACGCAAGATTCGGGCTCTGGGGACTCGGGTGGGCCTGACGGGGCCACCAAGAACAGGACGAGACCCAGCCCGAAGCTTGACGCGAGCTCCCGCTGCAGACCTCCCACACAAACTGGACCGCCACAAAAAACCCAGGACACGCTCGTCCAAAAGCATCGGCGACCCCGAGCTCCAGCGGAGCTCGAGCCTGGCGTTTCCCCGAGCTCCTCGAGTCTGCGGGGGCTGGCCGAGGCCGCGCTACGACGTCAGCTGCTTGTGGTTGTAGACGAGCAGGCCGCCCGTGATGATAAGCAGGCCCAGCACCGTGTACAGGCTGAAGGGCTCGGCCCCCAACACGGGCCACTTGAGGCAGAAGGCAAAAGCGCTCACGGGAACCGCAAGGGCGCTGATCAACATCGCCACCACGGACGACAGCCGCGACACGACGGTAAGCGACGTGCCGAGGTAATAGATGTTCGCCGCCCAGTACACGGCGACGACGGCGGCCGTCGCCGGATTCGTGAAGACGCCCACCGCCTTGCCGAAGTACGCCGCGGGGGCCAGAGGCGTGAGGAATCTGAAGTTGAAGGGCCACAGCAGCCAGAGGGCAGCGCACTGCCAGACGGCTGCTGCGAGGTTCACAACGTTGTTGTCCAGCTTGCCCCCCGGCTTGGCCGCGGCGTAGGCCCGGAACGCCTTCTCCTTGAAGACGAAGGAGCCGGCGATGAAAGAGTAACTGATCAGCAACCCTGCGGCGTTCAACAAGAAGGCGCTCCCGGCACCGGCGCCAGCGCCAGCTGCGATGTCGGCAACGTACTTCGGGTACGAGCAGGTGGCGATGCCCAGCATCACCACTCCTGGGGAAACCAAATGGAGACAGTTACCGATACTCCTGGGACCTCTCCTGGGGTGCTCTCTGATCATGATTTCGAGGCGAATTCAGCGGTGGCGACGAGGGCCTCCAAGGAGGCCCACGAAGGGGAAACGAGGCGAGGGTTAGCGGGTAAGGGTACCTTTTCCTCCTCTGCACTCCCACGCCGAGGATCTGCATGGCGTCGTAGGTCCGCCTGAAGACCGCGATGCTGAACAACATCGAGAACGGCAACATGGACTGCGACAGCACGGCCAGCATGGAGCCCGGCAGCTGCCGCGCGAAGAGCGGCATGGCTGTGAAGGCGGTGCACTCCGCCAGCCCGGCGGCCGCGAGCAGCCACCGCCCCTGCCCGCGCACCACAAAGTCCCGGTTGTCCTTGGCCAGGCCCCCAGACCGGGCCTTCAGCAGGCAGACGAGGAAGAAGATCGGGGAACAGAAAAAAACGCCAACACAAATTTTCGGAGCTTCCCGCCGATGGCTTGGATCGGCGCTGGTCGACGGTGGAGGGAACGTGAGGCCCCGAGGCACGTGCGCGGATGAGGGGGGGAACCCTGGAACGCATCGACGTAAATATCGGCGGTGGACAAGCCTCCCTGTAGTGGACCTCCCCTCAGTGAAAACGGCCTGGGACCGAAACCGACGGACCTGGACCCGCCAAAAGGACGGCCGCCACGCTCTCTGGCGAACCGAAAACGGCCAATTTCTGAATCGACGCGTCAGGGTAGGAGGGCTGTCCACCCCCGAGCTGGGCCCCCCATGGCGGCGCCTCTGGCGCGGCACGTGGTGCGCTCCACGCGCCAGGGAGGGGGGGGCCATCGCCGATCCACGGCATCCGCGCCGGGCTCCGACAGTTTTGGTGTATGTGTGATCGCCTGTTCCTCGAGAAGAATGCGATGTAGACAAAGTTCGTCGTGATCGACAGCAGGTGCGTGAGCTGGCCCATCGGCACGAGGACGAAGCGGAAGCTCATCCGGTTGAGCACCGTGGACAGGAGGCAGACCGCCGCCAGCGCCAGCGCCGTGGTGCTGGAGGGCGTCTGTAGAGCAAGGTACAGTAGTCATAAACATAAGCTCTCGGCGGTGCGCGCGAATTCCTTGGATCGACACTCGACACCCTGCCTGGCACGCGGAACGCGCCAGTGGCAGCGCTAGAGGCGCCACAATGGGGGACCAGCGCAAATCCGAGCACTGCGCGCGGCCCTCCGACCGTGTCTTCGTCGCGCGACGTTCGAACCTCCAGCGGCCGTTCGGGACGATCGGCAAGGAGCAGCTGCTGGAAGGCATCCCGATGCGTGGAAGACCGACGACGGAAAACCTCGACCCTTATTCTTGGGGGCGGCCCAGAGGGGGGCGCCCAAGAGGGGGTTCGCAATTCAGGCCCCGAGGCACGTGCGCGGAGGAGGGGGGGAACCCTGGAACGCATCGACGTAAATATCGGCGGTGGACAAGCCTCCCTTTAGTGAACCTCCCCTTAGTGAAAACGGCCTGGGACCGAAACCGACGGACCTGGACCCGCAAAAATGACGGCCGCCACGCCCTCTCGCGAACCGAAAACGGCCAATGCCTTAATCGACGCGTCAGGGTAGGAGGTCTGTCCACCCCCGAAAATAGAAGGGCCGCAAAATCTCGGGAGATACCATGGCCCCCGCAAGGGACGCTGAGCAAGACACGCAGCCCCGAAAATAGAGGGGCCGTAACATCTCGGGAGATATCATGACCCCCGCCATGAGGTCCCCCGCCCCCCCCTACGGCCAGACCTATAGGGCAGGAAGTACAAGAGCATCCACCAAGCACGAAGACCATTGGAGTCTCCTTCCCGCGCCGACCTCGGTCTTCTACAGCCGGGCTGCCGACACAAGGGACGCTGCGCAAGCCACGCAGCCCCTTCTCTGGCCCCAAAAAAACGCCTGCGTGGACTACAGGAGCGCCAGAGAACGCAGCCCTGGAAGGGTCCAAGAAACGTCGAGCGCTTTCCCAACCCAGACTGCTCCTCATCTCAGCGTCTTGGCCGCCCCCAAGTCCGACCGCAATCATCGGTGGTGGACAAACCTCCCTTTAGTAGAACTCACCTAAGAGAAAACGACCTGGGACCGAAACCGACGGACCTGGACCCGCAAAAATGACGGCCGCGACGCCCTCTCGCGAACCAGAAACGGCCAATTCACTAATCGACGTGTCAGGGTAGGAGGTCTGTCCATCTCCGGAGTCATTCGACCCCTCCTCTCGGCGCCCCCCCGCACCGACCTCTCCTCTCTCCTGGACGCCCCCGCTCCTCCCGGCCCGTGGAGGCCCCCCCGGCTCTCCAGGCCCCTGGAGGCCCCCGCTTCTCCTGGCCGAGGACGCCCCCGCTCCTCTTCCTCCGGGGGCGCGCCCGCTTCGTCCTCCTCCGCGCCTGGGCCGCCGGGGTGGCGCCGCCCTCCGCCGCGCGCGCCGCCCGGCCGCGCCGCGCCGCCGCCGCCAGCGCCGCGGCGGCGAGCAGCCCGCGCTCGGCGCGGCCCCGCCTCGTGGCCACACTCGCGCCCCCGCCGCGCCTCGCCCCTCTCCGCCCCGCTCCTCGCCCCGCCTCCTCGCGCCCGCCCCGCTCCCTGCCTCCTCGCTCCCCCCTGCCTCCCCTCGCCCCCTCGCTCCCCCCCGCTCCCTCGCCCTGCCTCCTCGCGTCCTGCCTCCTCGCGCCCCGCCTCCCCCGCCCCCCCTCGCTCCCCGCTCGCCCCCTCGCTCCTCCCCGCTCCGCCTCTCGGGCCCGCCGCGCGGCGGCGGGCGCGCCCGCGGCCGCGGCCCCCGCGAGCGCGCGCGCCGGCGGCGCGCGCGCCAGCGGCGCGCGCGCCGTGGGCCCGGCGCTGCGCGGGGCCAGGAGCGCGGCCATGGCCGCGGCGCCCAAGGGCCGGGTGCGCGCCGCCGGCCGCCGAGGCGTGCCGCGCCGGCGCTGCTGGGCTGCTGCCTCAAGCCGCGACTCCGGCTCTCTTTCGCAATAATTTGTATTATAATTATTAATATTTGTATTATTATTACTATTAGTATCATTGTTATTATTATGATTATTTCAATTATGCTTATTATACGATTTATTATTGTTATTATTATTAGTCGTATTAGTATGTCTTTTCGTTTTGGACAGAAAATATTACCCCAGTGCGACCCTACCTAGAAGTTGGAGCCCCTAGGAAAGCACCATTAGTTGCTATGCTATGCTATGCTATGCCATGCTATGCTGCGCCATGTTATGCTATGCTAAGCTAAGCTATGCTATGACATGCTGCGCTGTGCTATGCTAAGCTATGCTATGCTATGCTATGCTATGCTATGCGAAGCTGCGCTATGCTATGATATGCTATGATATGATATGCTATATCATGATATGCTATGCTATGATATGCTATGCTATGCTGCGCTATGATATACTATGCTATGCTGTGCTGGGCTATGCTATGATATGATATGCTGCGCTGTGATATGCTATGCTACGCTGTGCTGTACGATGCTGTGTTCTGCTATGCTAAAGCTCAGCGAAGCTAAGATGAAGGTAAACTAAGCTAAGGTACTCCTGAATTAAGCCAATATGAAATACGCTAAGCTAAGATGATATACACCTAAGCGAAGATGCACCTAAGCTAAGCTAAGATGAAATAAGCTAAGCTAAGATGATATACACAACGTTGAGATAAAAGGACGTAACTGGGGGAACCGCGGGGCGGATACTGGGGGAACCGCCCGGGGCGTGCCCCACTGCCCGGCCCTTTTAAGCATACCGAGTAAGAACCCTTCTAGGCAGATCAGATCCGAGGTAGGCAAAACAAAAAACCTTTGACAGTCGACGCTCGATCCTCGACCCTGCGAGGGGCGAGGAGACGGGGGCGGCGACGGCGGCGGCTCGCCTGCTGCTGCCCGTGCCCTCCTCCCTCGCCCTCGGCGCTTCCCGAAATCCTCCTCTGCGCGCCGCCCCGCGCCGCCTCCCAGTGAGGCAGCCGAGGCGGGTCAGGCAGCAGCTGCTGGGAGGCCTTCGTCGGAAAGACTAGGGAGGATTGAGCCCCACTGCGGGGCTGCTACGCCAGACAGGGCCTCGGGCTAAGCGGGATTGGGCCGGATTGAGCGGGATTCAACCGGATTAAGCGGGATTGAGCAAAATTCAGCCGGACTTCGGACCAGGGCAAACTCAGAAGTTCACCTCCCAGGAGTTGCATCCGCAAGAGGGAGAAGGGGAGGGGTTCCTTCCGCCCAGAAAATGTACAAGCCCGAAAGCCCGGGGGGCTGAGCGAGGGTCCTGGTCGTCGGTTTGGTTGCGAGGTTTCCTCCCTGGGCCGCGATGTCCTTCTGCTGAACGTGGCCCCGCGGGGTAGAATCTGACTGGGGTGGGGAGGGTGCCGTACCCGACAAACCAAAACGGATTCCTGCTTCTCCTCTGTCTCCTCCTCCTCCCTCTCCCTCTGCGCTCCCTCGCGCTCTGCCCGTCTTCTCGCTCTGCGCAACTAAAGGCGGGACCAGAGGCAAAGGGGCGAAGGGCGAACATGAAGGAGACGCCCCCGATGGGGCTCTCCTGGCCAGGGCGAACCCTGGCCACGAAGGGAATCCCCGACCTGGATCCAAGCAATTGGCCCGCAAACCGGAGCCGAGCCCCTCCTGCGCCCCAAGTGGTCCTGCTTCCACAGAGGCCTCCTGGCTGGGGCCCGAGCGGATGGGGTCGGAGGATCGCGCCGCATCGCCGATGCATCGCCGATGCATCGCCGATGTACCGGCGATGCATCGGCGACGTCGGCGACGCATCGGCGATACATCGGCGTGGAGGAGAAAGTCGGGATCCACACCGAGCCGCACCGCCAACGCATCGGCGAGGCCCCCCGATGCTCCGACCCCGTCGACGCTGATCCCGTCTGGGAGGCCTGCAGCAAGGGCCCGACCACAAGAAACCTTCCAGAAGAAACCCAACCCTGAGACCCCAGGACGTTCATGGATTCTTGGTGTGGGAGCGTTACGCGTTCCTTCGCAAAGCCATCGAGGCCCACGAAACACAGGGCACCCTGGAAGCAAGCGGGGTGTTTCTTGGCATGGGCTCCTCCTCCTCCTCCCCCTCCTCCTCATCCTCCCCCTCCCCCTCCTCCTCCTCCTCCTCCTCCTCCTCCTCCTCCTCCTCCTCCTCCTCCTCCTCCTCCTCCTCCTCCTCCTCCTCCTCCTCCCCTCCCTCCCCCTCCTCCTCCTCCTCCTCCTCCTCCTCCTCCTCCTCCTCCTCCTCCTCCTCCTCCTCCTCCTCCTCCTCCTCCTCCTCCTCCTCCTCCTCCTCCTCCCCCCAAAGCCTTGACTGCAAAGGGAAGCTCTGGGGCCGCGGGCCGAAGAACATCGCCACCGAGGCTGCCCCGAGGACTGCCGGCGCCGAGAGGCCTCCCGTGGCCCCCCCCTGTAGGGGGGGGCCTCGCAGCGCGCGGGGGCGCGGCGGCGCCGCGTCGGTGCGATCCCCGCGGATAGAGGCGCGCGGAACGGGCTGGCAGCGGTGCGCACTCCGATCGCGTGCACGAGCCATGGGCAAACTTTCCACCACCACCACCACATGTAGGACGGGGGAGGAGGGAGGATGAGGTCCTCCTCCTCCTCCTCCTCCTCCTCCTCCTCCTCCAGCTCCTCCAGCTCCTCCTCCTCCTCCTCCTCCTCCTCCTCCTCCTCCTCCTCCTCCTCCCCGTCCCCCTCCACCTCCCTCTCCTACCTATGGACGTGCTGGTGGAAACTGGGCCCGCCAACGATGCCTCGAGCGGTTCTGTGGTCCCCGGCGGGGGGCGCGAATCATATACAGAGCCCTGCGCGCCGCCGCGCCCGGCGGGAGGGGCGAAGCAGGCAGACGACGACGACCGCGCCGGCGGGAGGCCAGCGCCGGCGGGGCGGGCGGGCGGGCGGGAGGCCAGGGCCGCCACGAAGGCAGCCCTCGTGCGCGAGCGTGTCCGTAAAGTCAAGGCCAGTCCACCAGAAACCTTCCGCAAGACACCCAACCCTGAGACCCCCAGGCGTCCGCGGATCCTTGGCGTGGGAGCGTCGCGCCTCCTATCGCAAAACCATCGAGACCCAAGAAACCCAGGGCACCCAGGAGGCGAGCAGGGTGTTTCTTGGCATGGGCCCCCACTGTTTGTACTTCGTCGCGGTCTGGATTCTGGGGCGCGATCCCGCGGATGCGTCCCGCGCGGAACATCCGCGAAAGAAACGGGCCGTATCCGCGGGGTCGCGGCCCAAAGGCCCGGGCCGCGTGGCCGCGGATACGGCTCGTTCTGGGGACTTTCCTACAACCACTCGCTCCACACATGCGTCGGTACTGCGTCGAACGCCCGCCGACTCGGGAGAAGTCGCGTCGACCCGGAGCCGACCGAGCACCGCACCGATCCGCCGCGTGGGCCCGGGGAAGGTCCCCGAGACCAGCACCTCAAGAGCGCGTCCTGGAGGAGGCGTGGCCCTGGAGGCCCTTCGCCGCCGCTGTTCGGGGCCGCGGGGCTCTCCACGGGCCCCGGGCCTGTCCACAAGAGGCGAGGAGGAGGAGGAGGAGGAGGAGCAAGAGGAGGAGGAGGAGGAGGAGGAGGAGGAGGAGGAGGAGGAGGAGGAGGAGCAAGAGGAGGAGGGAGGAGGAGGAGGAGGAGGAGCAGGAGGAGCAGGAGGAGCAGGAGGAGGGAGAGCGCTCGGGGTCCAGGACCCGGTTCCTGCGGCACGCGTTCTCTGTCAGGGCCACTCCGAGCACCAGTGTGCAGCAGAACCCCACCGCCGTCGCGGCAGGCGGCTCGCCCTCTGCGGTGTGGCTCCTGCCCCTGCTCCTGCTGCTGCTCGCCCTCAACTTCCCGGTCATCCCCCGTCGCCCTAGACGCAGCTCCACCCCCCACCCTTCTCCCATCCCCTCCCCTCTTCCTTTTTTTCGAGACAGAGGAGGACTGAAACAAACCCGTGGTAATATCGGCACGACCATCAACTGTAATGAGGCGCCCGTGCAAACGGCACTGCGCACATGCCGCATGAGAAAACCACACCTTACATCACATCTGCCTCCCACCAGCAAGTGATGCCAACACAACGCTAATTCCATACTGGCATGTTATCCTGCCTTGATTGCCATTTTGCCAGTGAACGATCGATGAAATTAAGCAGTATGCGCGGTGATCCCAAATTCAACGCGCGAGCTCAAACACCCACACACACTGAATAATGTACGATCGAAGCGCAACTATAAAACTGTATGTAGAACGAGACGCGAGTTGATCACGCACACGAATCTTCTGTACGAATGGAATCGCCACCTAAGCCAAACCTTGCTGACCCCGTGAACTCACACGCGGTGGACGCCGCGTTGATGCATCACTGGGACTTCGGGGAACTGTGAGGTACGGCGGCCGTCAGTCCATTTTGACCCAGGCAAGGAAGCTACACGCAAGGCGACTTCGAGCGAGAATTTCCATACATGTTCTCTCTCTCATATATATATATATATATATGCGTAGAGGAAGATGTATGCATATGTGCATAGACCTGGCAAAGATTTAGGCACAGTGCCCACTGCACTTGAATAGAAGTTGCATCATCAATTCGAGGGACGCCCGCGATAAAGAGTGAAGGCCACGCAACGGAAGGAGAAGCGTGTTGAATACGGTGGTCACTTTTTGAGGTTAATTTGCGCACCGAGTCCGACGTGCAGAACACGGATGGCCGCCCTGCTCCAACCTATGCGATGTCTCAACGCATTGGCAGCTGAACCGTCCGACAATGTATCGCATCCAAAACCACTGGCACCACTGCGTGTAACATGATGACGCCAGGCATGCTGAGAGCGCTGCACATGCAGATCTTCTGCAAGATAACTCATAACGTAGCCTGCAAGACAAGGCTAGTCCAGCCAGGATACCGGAATCAAGGAGAAGGCGGAAGAAGCGGCAACTAGAGCATTTCGAGATGCGGGGAGACGTGTGCAAGAAGGTTGTATAACCCCAGCAGAGGGAAAGAGGCTGCGGCGGAGGAACACATCTTCGCCGAACAAAGAAAGACACGTGTGCGCGCGGCACTAGCCAGAGGGACCGTCGCCATTGGAGCTACAGAAGCGCGGCGGGACGACGAAAAGCTTTCGCCGTGCAGCATTGACTGCAAGCCCAACAGGCAAGCAGCCGCCATTCGCACACACACATGGAACAAAGGACGAGGGAAAAGAGAGGGGACTTGTTCTCGCCAGTTGCCTCTGAATCGATGGGGCGACGCGCGTGAAACGTACTCGGTGCAGAGAGGGGGTATGACTGCGCTGCTGGAGGCACATCGTCGTGCTACCAGATGGGTCCCTCACTAAGAAACGACTCGGCCTTCCTTGAAGGGGCCCTGGGACACACGAATGAATACACACAAATAAAAAGATTCCCCATACTTTCCTATATTTTCTGGGTTTTTGTCTTCCCCCCCACTTCCCATATTTTCCTGTATTTTCCGGGGAATCGACGATTAATTGTGTCTGTGTGTTTTTTCCCCTCCTGATTCCTGGCCACGGGGAGCCTCGGCTTCGAAGAGGTCCCTCGCCATAGATCCAAAGGCAGACCCTGAAGAGCAGAGGCCCCCAGGGACGCAAGGCGGTCCTCACCTCGGCGTCTCGACTGCATGCAGGGGGAGACTTCGTTCGAGCCTCGTCGCCGCCAGCGTCCACTGCTGCGGGCACGGGGAGGTGCATGAGCGGAAGGGCGTAGCTGACTTGCTCGAGCGGAACGTCTTGATTCCCCTTCGGCTCCGCGGCTCGGACACGGACCGTCCAGCGAGCCACACACACCGCAGGAGCGCTGCTGTGCTCAAAGCTGCCGGCGGGGGGAGGGGGTAGATCGGCCGTGCGGCCTGAAGAGGGCGTGACAGGGGTAGCTCTCCTGCCCAGCGCGCTCCGTCCACCCCCCCCCTCCTTCCCCCTCGTCGTCGATGCTCTTCGCCGTCACCTTTTTACGCACACAGCCGATTTTCCTGCGCCCACTCCTGCCCACTCCAGGCCCACTGCGGCATCTGCCCATCCCCCCCGCGCCTCTGATGCACTGCCAAAAGTGACCCTTCTCACCGCTGTAGCTCCAGACCCCCCTGCGGCACCTTCTGCAAGAGACGCGACCAGGAAGCGTTATCCGCCAGCGTGGCCTGGCGGCTCTCTACGCTGCACCAGCAACAGGGCAGGAGGAGCAGAGGAGAGGAGGCAGGCGACGAGGAGACAGGAAGAGGATGGGATGAGACGAAGGACGAGGAGACAGGATGTGAAGGATGAAGCCGAGGAGCATGACCCAAAGGGTTTGCGAAGGAAGAGGGGGGAGCGGCACAGGAGGAAGACGTGGGCGAGGAGGGACGATACTGATGAGGAGAAAGGGAGGAGGAGAAGGAGGAAGATGAGGACTTGACCAGGGGGTGCAGTAAGGGAGCGCGGGGTTGGGGAAAGGGAAGAAGGGACTAGAAAAGGTCTTGAGAACACTAGGCGAGGAAAAACAAAAGAGCGTGAGGAGCGCGGACTGAGGCAGAACAAACAGTACTAGAGCTACACGCCGGTCGGAAGAAGTAGGTAAAAACAAAAAGTAGGAAGGCGGATCAAGCAGATGAGGTTCAGGACCTCCCAGAGAAAAACAAACCACAGAAACAAAACGCATCGGTTCTTCAAGTAGGAAGGCGCTTGAAGTAGATTGGGATCTGGGAAGCCTACTTTCAACGACGGGCGTGTGAACAGTGTGCTTCGTTTTCGTGTTGTGTTCGTTTGCCCGCGTTCTATCGTCATTAGACTTTTGCTGCGGCACGAGATCAAAGCGAAACGGTCTTCGAAATAACCAAAACACCGTTTAGATCAAGCCCTGGGGCGGGATGGAGGGAGCAAGAACGAGGTCTCATCCCGTGAGCATCATGGATCAACAGCCGCCTTGCCCCCTGGCAACCTGAGAAACTAAGTTGGACAAGTCAGACAACCCGGTCATACCATGAAGGTTGCACCCCGCTGAACACCAACCACCCCAGAGCATCAATTATGAGGCCTCGAAACGACTCCGCCTGATCAGGGTAGCAATCAAAGAATGACCAGTGTTGGCTACGATGATCTCCCGCGCGCATCATCACTGTTTCGGCGGAAGGACGAAGCAGGCCCAAGGCCCAAACGGACCAAGGAGGCAGTGGTAGGGCCCTGGGTGTGCTGATGCAGTCAGCAGTGACGAATCCGGTGAGGACAAGATTAGACATGGGGGCATCCCCAAATGCTTCAAAACTCTCGCATCTCGCTTCCCTGTGGCCGTGAATCGAGCCGGAGAGTTGTCCAGGGAGCCTGTGGCGTCCCAGAAACATTCCAGAGCCATAACGGTTGCTTGGCCCGAGCTTGCAGCAAAACGAACTGCACAAACACACGCTTTCGGAGGTCGGGGTGGATTTCGTGGATCGGCGCGGGTTCCCCCTCCCTGCCGCGCGGAGCGCGCCGGAGGCGCTGCCATGGAAAAGGGCCCTCGCTTCTGCAGCCCATGTGGAACATCAGGGAACCTTGGGATTCATGGAAATCTTACTGTGATGGCCTCTTGCTCCTCTGAGATATGCCTCCTCTTGAGCAGGGACCGATCGTCCAGGCAGTTCTATAGGCCTACCACGACATGTTCTTAGAACCCAGAAATGTATGTAAAACGAAAAGAATGTTCTTAGAGCATAAGCCAGATGTGTTAAAACTATAAAAGGCTCTTAGAACATTCTTGGGCGGGCCTGTGGGCGAGCCGGGACGCTCCGCCACTGCTTGACTCCTCCTCCCCCTCCTCCTCCTCCCCCTCCTCCTCCTCCTCCTCCTCCTCCTCCTCCTCCTCCTCCTCCTCCTCCTCCTCCTCCTCCTCCTCCTCCTCCTCCACGGCCGGCGCATCGCAACTGCTGGGCCCGAGCACCTCCGGCAGCCCCCGGGCGCGCAGTCCTCGCGCCACCGCAGCAGCGATGCCGGCGGAGGCACGCAGGAACGACGATATGGCCACGGCAGGCCTCCGGCCACGAACGGGTAGACCCCGACGCAGAGCTGAGGAGCGGCCCGACAGCCACGGGCCCTGCCGAGCCCAGGGTGCTCCCTCATCTCTCGGCGGGCCCCGGAAGTGTACACCGCCACCACGTCGACTCCTCCGCCCTCCTACGCCCTCTTCTCCCTCGCCTCCTCCCTGCGAGAGGGAGGGGGTGAGGGAGGTGGTGGTGGTGTACATGCCGGAATTTCAATGTGCTTGGTGCAGGCTCGAAGACCTCCGAGCGACCCGACGACCCGAGCGACCCGACCGCAGCGGCAGCGAAGTGGCGAGAGAGAGAGAGAGAGACAAGCAGGAATGCGTCCAAGTCGACCGAACGCAAGCGCTAGAAGAAAAGGAAAGGGACGGGGAGGGGCTGACAACCAACCACTATCGCGGTGGCTTGCCCTCTCTCATCCTTTTGATACGGTGCTTCTGCACCGCCAACGCCGGGGGGGGTCCGAGGGGCCCTTGCTGGGCCGCTTGAGGGCAACGCGCCGCACTCACGACATCTCCGCTCGCCCCTGGTCCTGCTGCACCAGAGGTGGTGCCCTCCAAGTCCCACGATCCTAACAACAGGCGCGCGCAGCTCGGGCTGGGGGGCTCTCGCTGTGGCCCCCTCAGACGGCGACTCCGACGAACAAAGGCCCAGCTCAATGAGACGCCCCCCAGCCCAGGCCAAATACTGAGAGGATTTCTGGGGTTCTTTCAAGGCAAGCCTATACAAGTCTGCTGTCCCGCGCCCGACCGCCCCCCCAGTTTAGCAAAAAAGTCGGCCCGGGCATTCCCGAGGACATAGCAAGACGGGAGGCCCTGCTCGGGCCCGAGACACGCAGCATCTTCGAGGACCTTGTGGGCAGGGCACCAGTGCACAGTAGGGCGGGCCCCCCGCTGGCTTCGACCACAGCATGGATCTGCCTCCGAACAGCTGCGCGCTTGCCTGCTGAGCTAGCGGCGACCGAACTCCATTCGAAAGCTTCGCGGGCCAGCCCGAGGAGGTCCGCGGCAACAGTATCCACAGACGGCAGAGTTTGCAAGGCGCGCTGCATCGCTACTCTCTCAGCTTCGCCAACCGTCTGGCTTGGCCCCGCGAGCCGCCCATAGCAGGCGCGCGACGGGGGCCCCGCGTCAGACGTCTGGGCAAAAACCCATCCGCAGCTCCGAATGTCAGGCTGGTTGGACCACCTCCCCGAGCGGCCCCGACTGCACGGGCCTGCACCTGCAGTGCGACCCGCGGAGGCGAAAAAGAGGAGGAGGAGGAGGAGGAGGAGGAGGAGGAGGAGGAGGAAAAGGAGGGGGAGGAGGAGGAGGAGGAGGAGGAGGAGGAGGAGGAGGAGGAGGAGGAGAGGAGGAGGAGGAGGAGGAGGAGGAGGGGGGAGGGGGGGAGGAGGGAGAGGAGGAGGAGGAGGAGGAGGAGGAGGAGGAGGAGGAGGAGGAGGAGGAGGAGGAGGAGGAGGAGGAGGTTGAGGAGGACGAGGGGGTGGTCCAATCGCACCACCAGAGACAAGGCGGGTCTCAGGCCGGCGGCGCGCGGGGGCCCGGCAGCAACGGCATGCCCACCGAGAGCTCAAAACTACGCGGGTCTGAAACCCCGCGACGCCCGATCGGCCCTGGGCCAACAAAAGCCTTCACGATGTTTTACCTGAGCCTCAGAGATCGGCACTTCCCCCTCCCCTTCAAGAAGCGTCTCTCGCAGCGCAGGGCACTCAAGGCTCAAGGAGGAGGTGGCCGATGGACTCACGCGGGGCACCGCGCCCCCCTACACTTTGGGTTGGGCACGCACCCTGCCCCGCGCAATCGGTCTTTCAGCCGCCAGAAACTGGTCCACAGGGATCTGGCTATCCCAGCTGACCTCGCAGTCCTGGGCGGGGCCCCTTTTTGTCGCAACCGAAGCTCGGATCCCGCGGGGCCACAGCTCGCAACCGCCAGGGGGGTCAGCAAAAATAGGCTTGGATCCTACGCATCTGCCACCTCTGAATGCCTGCGCGCAGCAGCTGCATCATATGATGAGGGTCGTTATGCAATGGCGAGAAAACCTCCCCCCGGTCAGAACGAACCAGACTCGACGACTCCATCGACCAATCGACCCTCATCAGAGACAGGCAAACAACGACCGCCACGGGCCCCGACGCATGCCTCCATGTGAACATCTCGGCTCGCTTGTCCGCGAGGCCCCTCCAGGCCCTCTCGAGCACTCCGAGCGATAAGGTCACCCACACCACGTGGGCCTTGTGCTTACGGGGCCCACTTGTGGCCTCAAAAAACAGATCGTACCAGGGGCCGGGCTGCGTAGCCAGGTAGACCGTGATGGACCCCCCCGACCCTTGGCACCCGCAAGAGCCCCCGCAGCAGCTTGAGGCCTACGGAGCTCGGTGTCCGTGGCGCCCGACACAGCACAGCAGTGGCTAGCCCCAGGGAGCAAACCAGCCCTCCAGAGCTCCAGAGTCTCGAAACCTTGTTCCCCACCGCCTTACGCAGTGGATCCTGAGCTTAGCAAGTCGAGCTCTGGTGGTCGGTCTCCTCCGATCTCGCCCCGGCAGCTCTTGTCCTAGGTTGCGCCTGTTGCGTTTCACCTCGAGTATGGTTGCCCCCGCCCGACGGCGCGAGTCTTGACGGACCGCGCGGCTGCCAGCAACATATCCTGACTTGCCTGACGCTGAGTCCTGCAGCACAGTAGCACAATACCTAACTGCATCACATCTGCCTTGGAATTGGCCAGGGCATCCCACAAGTTCTCCACCCCTCCCCCAAACCACCCCACCCCATCCCGTCCAATCGCTACCCCACCCACTGTGTCGTAAGGTCGTCTACCAAGGCTCTTGGCGCTACCCAGCACAGCCTAACCCTGCGCACAGCGCGCAGCGTGAGGAGGGTGAGGAGAGAGGTGGAGTAGGAACAGCCTGCGAGGAGCCCTTGCCACGAGACAAAGGGCTCGGGGTATGAGGCAAACGCCTTCAGCACTCGTGGCTGTCGGTGCAACCCGAGCACCATCCAAACTAACCGTAGCGGAGATCCATGATGGCGAGCCTCGTTGAGCACCTCGCCAGGGCTGGTAGATTCGTAGCACTTCCAAGCGTCGACTGCCGCCCTAACAGCATGCCACCCAAGCAGCGCCGCCGTCTCCGCATGCAATTTGCGTTCGAGATTTAGCAGCCGTCGGGCGCCGCCCAGCACCACGTGCGCCCCAGACTTCACTCATCTCCGTACTGACGACCCACTGCTACGGCATGATGCTGCGCGCCCGTGCCCACAGGACTAGCGCAATCAATCGAGATCCTCCTCCGTCTTTGGGCAGCGTGACCGAGGTAGTATATATACGTCTGGTTGGCCAGCACCCTAAAGACTCGCATCTGCTAAACAGCCCCGACGAGAAAATCAACCCAACATCTGAAAAATGCCATAGAGCCCGCATCGATATGTTCATCTCCCCGACCGCCGTGGCCCGCTTAAACTTTAGGCACGCCGAACGCAGGAACTCCACCGACATATCGGGCAGCTGGTCCCACATGTGGAGACCGGAGGACCTGTGGAACTGCGCGAGCCCATGCTTGGTCCAACTAACTTTCCACTTGCGCAACTCTCTGCCGACCAGCTGGCGCGGGCCCCCATCGTGGTTTGGTCCAGAGCCTCCTGTAGCACATGCACTCGAGTAAGACGGCGAGCCGTGCCAGCACCCTTCTCCAGAGACCGTCGAGCTCAAGTCTTCCAAACACTGGACTGTTCACACTGAAACTGGAGCTTCACCTTCTCTGCCACTTGACGAACAACCTTCCGCGCGCCCATCCGCTGTGCTATCTAACCAGACCTCGATCCCTCGCTTGAAGAATATCTGGGGACCGGCTGGGACCAACGGCATCACTGGTGACCGACGTTCCTTGCAATGAAAACGCAGAAGCTCACCCGCGATCTGCACCAACTGCGCAGTTTGGGCCGTCGCAACTCCACGCGCAGCATTCACCGCAATGAGCTTCTGAGCCATGTCACAAAACAGCCGCCATGCGCGGCGTCCATGCCTGAACCGCCTAGCCGCTACTTGCAACGCCGCCGTCTCCTTGCTCTGATACGTGCGTCGCCGCGGTGGATCCCACTCCAGCTTGGACGAGGAAAATTTGACAATTCGACAGGCCGCCCTCGTCCAGCGTGCGACGCGCGTTCAGGCGGCGCATGGTGCCACCTGTCCGAAAACTCACCCTCCATGCAATGGATCACCTGATCCCAAGCCCGCTGGAGCCCGGCTTGGCCCTGCGCCGCTTCCACGCAACGGAGGGCCACCTGCCGCTCAACGTACCGAGAGAAGCGCGCACATCCCGTTGGAGCCCTGGACCACCAGCCACTTGGCTCACAAGGGCCCCGCACCCAAGCTTCAACGTCTTGCACCAAGACAAGGAAATGGACAGCCAGATGAGGGTAAGTGGCCGCATCTTGATCAACGTTCGGCTGCGAAATCCGCGAGAACAGGTTGCTACATATGATCCCATAGTCGACGGTGGTGCCAGCGCCCTGTGCGCAAGTGATGCTCCGTGGCGCCATGTGCAGCACCTGGAAGCCCCTCGACCACCCTGGCATGAGTACTGATAAGTCCATCTTGACACAGGCAAACCCAGTCCAAGCGCAAGGAGTCGAGCACCGTGAGATAATGCTGCAGATGCGCCTGGACGTCGACATTATCATCATTCAGCCCCACAACAGCATGAAATTACGCCGTGACAACCACTGGGCCATTCTGGAGCCCGTAGTGTACATGTGCAGCGCCCAACCTGCCTGGCGCCGCCTCTGCGTCGAAAAAGGGGGCTGCCGCGCCCGATGTATGCGACTACGCAATCGCAAACGCACCCCTCCCGACGCGCCGCCAGCCTCCGTAGGCATAGCGTCCTGCCAGACGCCGTGGTAGCCCAAAGCCTTAACATGCTTGCGTAGAAAGTCTTGGCCCAACCGCATGATGCTCCTGGGCCGCGATGATACTGCTGGGCGGCCCAGCAGCCAAATGCTCGACGAGGGGCCCGCCACTTGAAAAGCTGACCGTCGTGGTCACGCCCTTGATGGCGACCCCCTCATCACCGTCGCGCCGACTGCGTGCGCGCCCGCGTCCTAACGCCGGTTTTTCTTTGCGCAGCATCGAGCGCCAGTGGGGAGGAGATTGCCGCAGGCACTGCCGCCTGCTGCGCCGAAGAAGCCGCCGGCGCCATAGCCGCCGACCCGTGATTTACTCCCATAGAACACGTCATCATACCGATAACGGACAAACATCGCACCACAACTTTGCCCGAGCGTAAGCACTCGATGAGGCGACCATGGTTTGACTGCATGCACCTTCTTGGCCATGGAGCACAGGCCCGCCTCATCCTTCGGTAACTCCCCGAGGAAGTCGAGCTTCCCCAGGCTTGCACGCAGCACGCCGACATTGAAATTGTCGAAATCGGGGGAGGTAGGTTCATCAACAATCTCCACATCCTCCCCCCGAGGCCGCATGGGTGCTGGCGCCTCATCTTGCAAAGCCTCGTCACGGGCCCGAATGGTAGAAGTAGCTGCTCCACCAACAGGTTCGCCTTGACGGTGGCGACGAGCTCCCCCGAGACCCCGGCCGTCTGGGGAATCCAGTCCAGCACGTCAAGGTTGGAGTGGCCCCCTGAGTCGCGCACGGAATCAGGACCAGGAGGCTTACCAACCCCACTGCCAAGAGCCCACAACTGGCCCTCGAGATCGGAATGGCGCAGCGCTGTGCCTCAACCTTCTCGGCGTACAGCTTGACCTCCTCCTGCAGCTTCGCGGGTTCCACCTTCTTGGCCATACTTGCCTTGGTGCGCTTCTCCAACTTGGTACCTTCGATCTGCAGCTTCGTGGAGAGCTGCCTGATCTGAATGCTGACGGGTTGCTTGGATCGTCGCAGCGCAATGCGCTCTGCCTTCGCCTTAGCATGCTGCTCTGCGATGGCCTCCATCCCGACGACCCCGAGACACGCAGCGTGCATCCTTTCATACGCCTCGATCTGTGCCAGCAGCGCCTTGTCATCATCGTCGTCCACTGGCTTCGTGGTTCCCAGCTCCAACTCAGGCTGCGCTCCCGCTGCCGAAGTGCGGGCTTGCTGCCGTCGAAGCTCGGCCACCTCCGCCTCCAGCTCTGCGAGGTACTTGGACTGGGACTCGGGCTGGTTCCCCATCGCGGGCCTAGCACGGCGGAGCCATGGGACGCGGACCGAGGGGAACCCGGGCTCGACTGCGCGGAGGAAGCAAGAGCCCTTGCGCAACCCTCCACGCCCGTCCTTGGCCGTGCCCGAACAGTACATGCGCCATCCAGGATTGACCCACGGCTTGCCAGATCGCTGCGCACAATACCGACACTGCCAGTCTTGCTTCCCGCCATCGCGCCCTGCCATGTGGCACTGGGCCCCTGGCGTGGGACCGTCGTGCGGATCCAGCAGGCGGCAGCGCGCAGCTCCCCGCCTGCAGCACGGTGTTGGCCTCCCTGTGAGGCCCAAGGCGTAGGGGCCTTGAGCCGCTCCCTTGGCTGCAACAATAGGGCGCAAACAAACCTCCCTCGCTTTTGACCACCCTCGCTTCCAAGAGATACCAAGCGACGCCAAACTGCGGCCTGCGCTGGTCAGGCCGCTTGACGAGGAGGCGCGTGGTATGACTTGGTTTTGCTTGGAAGCGAAAGCGGGGTAGGTAATTCACGCTCTGACACAAGCTCCCAGCGCGGGAGCAACGCTGGGAACTGGAGCCAACATGGCTACGGGGCGGCAGCGAAGGGGCGCCGAAGCCAGCCGCAATCGGCAGGCCGGAGGCCGCCTCAAAGACAGCAGCGCAGGGACAGCGAGACGACAACCGACGCGACGAGAACCGACCGCACCGCAACCGGCCGCGACGCAGCGAGCCGACCGAGCCGCGCACCCCCCGCTTGGAGGAGGCCGGGGTGTCTGAGCTGGACGGGCCCCGAGGACATCTGTCAGGAAGGGGGCACAATGGCAAATCTGCTCAACATCCGTCCCTGGAGCCATCCTACAGTCGGGGCGTTGACCTAAGGAACCGGCCGCGACGCAGCGAGCCGACCGAACCGCGCACCCCCCCTCTTGTGAAGGGGCCCCAGGACACACAAATAAGTACACACAAATAAAAAGGTTCCCCATATTTTCACACATGTTCTGGGTTGTTTGGTCTTCCCCCCCATATCCCATATTTTCCCACAGTATCTGGGACATCGACGATTAATTGTGTCTGTGTGTTTTCTTCCCTCCTGAAGGGTGTCTGAGCTGGATGGGCCCCGAGAGCATCTGTCAGGAAGGGGGCGTAGTGGCAAGTCTGCTCAACATCCGTCCCTGGAGCCATCCTAGGGTCTACCTGGCGCAATTTTCGGGTGTTCCTAGAGGTGCCCCTGGCCCAAGGTGCCCCCAGGATTTTCAAGGAGGCCACTACAGCCTCCAGAGCACCCCTCACGAGGTCCAGAGGGTCCCAGGAGCTCCAAAATTGAGCGAAAAGCTGTGGGCACCTTGGGCTAGGGGAACCTTTAGCAACCCCCGAAGTTTTGTCAACCCAGATCCGTTATCGATGGTCGAGGGGCTCGGAAGCGGCCGCGAGGGGCAAGCAGAAAAACTGCGAGCCCAGAACCTCGAACCCCTCCCATCGCCCGCTTTTCTGCTCGTCGGAGCTGTTGATGGGCCGCCTCAGACCCCCATCCGGCTCTCAAAACCTGCAAAGCAGCAGCGGCGCGGCACAGACACCACATCCGACGAGAAGGAGACCCGCCGACCGCAGCCGACCTGCGACGCAGCCAGACCGGCCGAACCGCGCACACCCTTGGGTGCCGGGGCGCGCGCGGCGGCAGGGATGGGCCGAGTTTCCACCGCCAGAGGCAGGAGGACGAGGAGGAGGAGGAGGAGGAGGAGGAGGAGGAGGTCCTCCCCATCCTCCCTCCTCCCCGTCCTGCCCATGGCAGCGGCAGCGTCCACCACCACTGCCATAGGCAGGAGGAGGAGGAGGAGGAGGATGAGGACTAGGAGGAGCACTTCCCCATCCTCCCTCCTCCCCCCTCCTGTCTGCTCCTCCTCTGCCTCCTCTCCCCCCCTCCCCCCCCCTCTCCCCTCCCCCCCCCTCCGCCTCTCCTCCTCCTCCTCCTCGCTCCTCCTCCTCCTCCTCATCCTCCTCCTCCTCCTCCGCCTCCGCCTCCTCCTCCATCCTCTTCCTCCTCCCCTCCTCCTCCTCCTCCTCCTCCCTCCTCGCCTCCTCCTCCCTCCTCCTCCTCATCCTCCGCTCCGCCACTCCCTCCCTCCTCCCTCTCTCCCTTCCTCCCTCCTCCCCCTCCCTCCTCCCTCCTCCCTCCTCCCTCCTCCCTCCTCCCTCCTCCCTCCTCCCTCCTCCTCCCCCTGCCCTCCTCCTCCTCCTCCTCTCCTCCTCCTCCTCCTCCTCCTCCTCCTCCTCCTCCTCCTCTCCTCGCTCCTCCTCCCCCTCCTCCTCTTCCTCCTCCTCCTCCTCCTCCTCCTCCTCCTCCTCCTCCTCCTCCTCCTCCCCCACCTCGTCCTCCTTCCCCTCCTCTCCCTCCTCCTTCTCCTTCCCCTCCTCTCCGTCCTCCTCCCCGTCCTCCTCCGTGTCCTCCTCCGTCTCCTCCTCCTCCTCCTC